>JAJTJO010000507.1:0-600000 GCA_024550625.1 Dendroctonus valens
AATGTACCGCCCATTCACATAAATTTCATTTCAAGCCCTGTGAGAATTTGGGTAAACTGGAGTTTGTGTAGCATTTCTGTTATTGATTAGAAGTTTTTGAAAAATCAAAAATTTTCATAACTCGAAGTAAAGTTGGCAATTTTTCTTTTTGAATGGTTAAGTATTCCAATAGGCTACCAATCAAGCACGGGATCATTTCAAATAATACTTAATAAGAAAGTTGAAATTCGATTTTCAACTGTTAATATCTTCTGGAAATTTTCGAAAAACATGTTTTCAATATTTTTCTCGTACTCTCCAAGTAAGCCCCTATAACCCCTGAAAAGGAATGACGCCACTTTTGAATCACCCTGTATATTAGTCATATTTTAAATAAAATATTTTTATATTATTACACAAACATTACATTTTTTAACAAGGCATCATTTATGTATGTATATAAAATTTGCATTTTAAACACCTACTTACGGTCTACGATAGAACCATGAGTAACAAAAACCAAAGTCTTAACCGATTCATACACATCGAAATTCCATTCTAAGCGCAATTATGCATTGGATACACGTCACGATTTGTAAAATTTTTCATATCCTTATATGGAAATCATAACAAGTCTCAGCAATTTTGAGAACGCAAATAATACCGTAATACATCCAATAGAACAACAGGAATTAATTGAATAAATAACATCATTTACGTTAGCAATTGCGATTTGAATCGCGGTATTGATCTACTTTGTTGAATTTGCAAATATGAGAAGTAATGCAAAACAGAAAAGTATGATTTATTGCCAACGTACTTCCCGCTATGACTAGCTCAACTGTTTCAATAATGTGAACAGATTGTTATTCATTTTTATTCAGCTTTTTAAAACACCATAGCAAGAACGTTTTAGGTTACTTTATCCAAGTAGAATGAGCAATAACTCTTCAAATAAAAGTTCGGCTTTTTTATTTCTGACAATTAAAAGTGTTCTCATTAATTAATGCCTTTATCAATTCAATTCAATTTATCAATTCTCCCTGGTTTCTGTCATTCTATTTATCAATACAAAAAAGCAAACTGAGCTTCTTACTAGTGTCATTCTCATATTTTTCAAGGCAATCCTTAATCAAAAGCTTCAATGCATGCAAAGACGCCTAGATTGAATTCAAATAGTCGAATTCACAATTCTGGAAATAATCCTTAAAAGAAAAACACACAAAGGATAGTTGTTTCTAATCCTACAATATTCCAAAAGAGAGGAATTATTTATAACAAAACTATTTGGTTCAAGTAAGCAAGAAGGGGCAACTTAGTCCGCTAAAACTCTCTAAGATCTAAATATTAACTTTAAAAGCAGAAAACACTTGGAACTTTTACGAAGATCCCTACATTTAGATGTGGTTTGAGGCTTGAGGTTTAACTTTTTTTTATTTGCTTTTCTTGTTCAATAAAGCGCCGCGAGACTAAGGAAATAAAATCCCGATTGACGCAAAGTAGCAACATCTGCTTTTTAGTTTTACTGCCAGCAGATTGATGATATGATGCTTTGCAAAGAAAAGAGACCACTTGAAAGCCTCGTGTGGGTTTGCTACTTTTCTAAAAAACAGTTTGAATGTTTTATATTTTCGCTTGCTTAGTTTATTCGACTTAACTTTAAATAACAAATTACATCAGTTCTAATTTAAGTATTGCCTATTGGAGAGTTGGGAAATAAGTTTTTTGTTTCTTTATGAATTAAACATTTTATTAATTAGGTCTTGAATTACCATCCGATTGTGATTACCTCTGACTCATTGACAAACAAGTCTTCGCAGTTATTCTGACTCATAAAGTAGTCTTTTGTTTGAATCATTTTCATTATTAATACCCAAAAACTCTTATGTTCTTGGGCGATTTAAGAAATTTTAATGAATTTGTGTTAGGACTGCCCTCTAGAGATTCGAATTTATTTTGGTTTACTACATGAACTTTTCAAATAAAAAACATTTTATACTACTAACGTAAGAAGTCGCCATTATTTACTTTAGAGATGGGTAACTCAGTAAATTTGCAACACCCGGCGCAGTGCCGGCGAACCCAACGCACCGGCGCATTTTATGTTGCAGTAAACTCATTAAAATATTACGCCGTATACCAGACGAAAAATGTGCTGTCGTATAGTCATGCGTCGTGGGCTTTACTTTTACACAGTGCAGCCGGCAGCGTGTTCCATCTCTTTTTCTTTGGATTTAATGAATAGAGACACACGCCTTTTGCATTGTTTTAATGAATGGAATAAATGAAGTCGCAATATATTTTGTCTCCCATAGTCATATTTCTCTCCCTAGGTCAATAATAATAATAATAATAAAAAAGTACCTACGTAAATAATGAAAGATGTCTAAGTTTTTCATTATTTTTAGTTTTCGCACCTCTCAAGTTCAAGTGAGATTCCCTCCATTCCACTTCTAAATCATTGTAACTTTACGATTCACTAATTTTTCGCTTTTTCCAGAAGTTTTTCATAGAACTTTTAGCTGTTTTCTGGAGACCGATAAATTATATTGCGGCAGTTTGACAACTGAACGGCTCCGGTTATTAAATATTGCGACACTTCAGAAAATTAGTGAGAAATTCAAAATCTAATGAAATCAATTTAGACAATTATCCTTGTTAGTAGAAAAAAATTCTATATATATTTGGGTCGAGAAAGCTATTATATACCTCGCACATTATATTTATAAAAGTGCTCGGTATATAATAGCTCACTTCTCGACCTAGGTATATAATATACTCATAATTAGATAAAGTCTGTGAGATAAATTAATTTATTATATGAGTATTATCATATCTAGTAGTTAGATAAGTGTCGTAGTCGAATTTTTGTATCAGTATAAGTGTCATTCCTACTAACATTCCACTTTAAAGAAATAAACGAACAATTATGACTAAAACAAAAAAAATGATTAGACACATATCGTCTGATCGAAAGTACGTAGCTAATTTATCATGCGGTAATTTTCGTACATATAATGTGTCACGTAGATGGAATATTTTTTTCTCCTTTAAATGAATCGCTCCTAATCCGTTCTTGGACAAATTGTCTTATATAAAAACAAATTTACATTTTCTTTAATATCATACCTGTATCTAGTAATTCTGTTCCCAACTTTTGGTTAAATCCATTTACTTTTGAGAAATATTTCATACGCAGGCTGTCACAAATTAAACACGCATTACTGGCAACTTTAGTATTTCTTAAGTTAGCCTATAGGATAATTATACTCTTTTGAGCTGATGACGATTATAACAACAGCAAAACAATGTAACATCGGATTTTCCAGATATCTTCAGCTTTGTTTTTTTAATGAGCCACCATGTATATTATTCGGCAGGTCAACGCACAATTTAATTTTATACAAAAACATTCATAACTTTTTCATGTAAAAGGAGAAACTAAGCAGATTATAATTAAGCCTAATTAAGCATTATAAATAAGTTTCAAAATATTCTAGATGAACTTTTAATTTTGGATATAGATAGAGTTAACATATTTGGCACATCAGTAAGAAATGTTTTTTTTCAACAAGATGACATCTCGGCCCATTACACGGGAGCATTGATTATTACAGCACCTATTACAAAATTATTCTATTCGCCGTCGTAAGACTAATAACACGAATAAGACACCCCCAAAACCCACTGCACAACCCCCCCATCCAACTACTATACGAACGCACAAACATGACAAAGATCTCGGAAAGACTCATACATCTACAGACAAAATGGACAAAGAACCCCTACAATTGAACCATACTGAATCCCCTTTGTCTTACAAGACCAACCAGACAATCCCGCTTCCGTTTCCCTACATCAACGCTACTCGAACACTTACAAACGCAACTAACTAGTGGACAATAAAATAATTTTTTCTTGTCATTGCAATTTTATTTAATAATATTGTTAACCTAGAATAATATTGTTAACCTGGAATTAACTTATTCTATTCGCGGGCTGGTTAAAAGGCCAGGGCAGTCTCCAGACCTAACGCCGCTCGATTTTTTTCTATGGCGTTCAATAAAACAGAAAATCGCGTGGAAAAATAAAATATGTTATTTTGTAGAAGAAGTGATGGAAGTTACCAGACGCTTTGCTATTAATTTCGATGAATTTTGTTTTTTTTCGCATGTCAACCATATTCTACCATCAGTAATAACAAAATTACCATTAGAGCCGACTTAATTTATAACAATCTGTATGTGAACTAAAAAGAACGAAAATGTGAACGTTTCTTATTTGACTTAGAGATTTAGAACCAAGAGAGACCAAATTTTGGGTCATTGAACAAGTCAATTACCTGAATAGATATGTTAATTCCGGGTTCTGCAAGAAAGTTTAATTTAAATGCGAGTATTTAACATTGTCTTAAGTTACTTCACCCATAATTATCATATGAATCACTTTCTTAAAGGCAATTTGGAAACGTTCTTTTGTGTTTCTTAATTACTGGAATCTACGTCATTACGATTTTAAGGACTAATGTAATCTATTCTCATCTTGTTTTACACTTTGCTATAGAAATAAGATTTTATTATTGTTCAGTTGAATACTGTGTTGAGGCGTTAGATATAAATTCTGACACCGTTTCCCAGAAGGAAATCATCTTATTTTCTCTTAGAAAGATTGACAGTTGTGTTTCAGCGATTTATTCTGAAAAATGTACTTTTTAAAACGAACTAAATGTTATTATAGCTTATAATAGGTAAAAGTATCTCAAGAGCTTTTAGGAACCCTCTTTATATTGAAATTAAAATTTATATTGAAAATAAAAATTATAGAACATCAGTGAGTAGATGGCGGAACACCGAAATCGGGTATGTTATTTTGAAAATAAATTGTTCATGAATTGATCAAATGAATGAAACCTAATGAAGTTGAATGCAAAACTCAAATAAAATTTAGTGTTCAAAATTACAGTTTGCGTGTGCCCGGTTCCTGGCGCAATCTTGTAAATGTGACTATTGAGTTTTTCAATTTTTTTGTTAGTCGTGCAAAATAATTACTTTGTCACGTTTCGCAAGCACACACATACACACACTGAGTTTCGCATGTGACTGGACTGGATCCCAGTCCCCGTAATCCAGCACAGGCTTTCAAGCCAAAACACACCCCTGTGGATGAAAGTCCCTCGTGCTCCTGAAACATCATTAAGACATTCTTTTTCACGACCAAAAAGCCCGCAAAACTCATCAGCTACATTATATAGGATTACTTGGATAGTCGCGGCAGACGTAAACTTTAACTTTTTAAATACAGTACTTTTATTTACAAATTTAATTTAATTTTGAATTAAATAAAATCGACGGCTTCCACTGATTTTTGAAAGTTTTCGATCTTATTTTCAAAGCTTTCGACGGACGTTGAAAACAAAGCAACTTTAAAAAGCTATTCATTTCAAAAATACAAACTTTCTAAAGGGCGTCCTTAAACCAGTTCGAAATCTCTTGAATTCGGATTGACTACACAGAAAATAGTTCCAGACGTTCCTATAACTTGGATTTCTATGGCCTCTTTCTACGGATATACACGCTTTAATAGAAAATGTATGTAAAAAGTTTACACGTTCAAGTTCTGTGGAGGACGCAACAATTTTCGAATGCTAGAGCTAAGAAATGGGTATTATTGTAAGCAGCCTATATTGACTGCAACCAAAATAAACCATCATAGGCAAAGCTAGCTTATTCATAAAAAATGTTCATTGGATCGATAGCGACAAGAGTACCTTTTTTAGTTATGGTTTCGACTTATTTAAAATAAAATTACCTGTCTCTATGATACACCTTGTAGAGGAAAAATGCTTAATTTTGCTGAAGCTTGGCCGCACTGGGCAAAGTAAATAAGGCAATTTTTTTAAATGGATGTTTACATATGAAAACAAAAATTTATTTTAACTGTGTGGGTGACCAGCTAAACCAAATCTTAATCCATTTAAATTTTTACATCCTTCTAATCCTTTACTTGTGGCAATGTTTAATGTCTCGTTGTTTTTTAAAAATCTTACTTTTAACGCAATTTTTTGACTGTTTTGATTTTCTTTTTTTGGACATGATGTGTTTCGTGACCCAATTGCTTCATTACTTCAATGACGATTTAAAGCGCTTGGCGACATTTTTCAATCAAGGGTATATTTTCAGCCCCTTAAATTTTATACATATCACGATACGAGACAGATTCTTTGAATTGACATTTATATGCAAGTTCGTCTCCAATTAAACATATAAAGTTCCATTAATTACTCCAGAATTTCCATTTGAGATCCTGATTCTTCTGGGTTGGAGGGGTCCACAGAAAAACATATATATTCAAACTTTTCATATACTTATTTTCGATTTTTTCACATACTTTTATTCACAGGGTCGCGCTTCATCTTTAGGCCGCCTTGCTAATTTAAAAAATTATGCATTGAAATTGTTTGAAAAGCGGGTTGGACAAAAAGTCATGTCGATAGAGCAATTCAAAAACAATATTTTGATATAAATATTAGTAGTAGGACGTAGCTCATAAAGCGCTATAATTTTCTCAAATAATTAATAACTCGAAACATAAAGCAAGCATATTTTCGTGTAGAGTGAAGAATTTGCACAGAAGCGCACGCCAAATTTGAAAAGTTTATACTTTGAAACCGGTTGAAAAAACAGAATTTTTTTAAAACTCGATGTGAAATATCTGTCTTTTGAAATAAAAACATAAGCAATAATAAGTTGTTTAGCGAAATTCAAAAATATAAACGTGCACTTTTTTATGCCAAAGTAGTTTTTCCATTGTGCAAATTAGGCAAAAATCTGATTAGTACCTCAGTACCCAATGAGCGTGGAATAGCGGTTAAAATTAGATGATAATTATTTTGTATTATAAAAAGCTTCGTCTATTGAAAGTGTTCCAACACTTTCAATGAATAATATCTGGAAATTCAAAGCGACTATTTGAGTTGCAACTTTTAAACTATGCTTTTTCAGAGCTTTTAGAGACAGAGCGAGGTTAAACATTGTTAGGATTTCAGCAGTGCCTCCGAAAGAAAGAGTTCCAGACAATGTAGAATCTAATCAGAGATTCGTCCAATAGTAAAGAGATCCCAAATTACAAATACTATTTTGCTCATGCAAATTACTCCATTGAACTCAGTTGCGCCACTTGCTTTTGTCAACCAAAATAAAAAAATTGTTGAATTATTTGGAATTGAAAACTAAAAAAAATGAACTATACCAATAAAAGTTTGGCAAATTACAAAACTTTTAATACGGAGATACATAGAAAATAAATTTGATTGGTGTATCGTGTATTTTACTTAGTTTGCTCCATCTTGGTTTTGGATCGATTGTACATGCTTAGAATCGAATTATTATCCTTAAATATTAACTCGCAAGGCAATACTGGAGTTTTTAAAATAATAAATTTTTAGTCTTATAATATACAGGGTGTTTGGTAAGTAGATACATTTCTTGCAGGAATTTAGCAGCTTGCTGCAAACTTCCTTGCAGGCTTAATAGCCCATGTTCCGAAAACGCTTAGCTTCCGATCTACAGGATGTTAAAGCTTTAATAAAAAAAATGTTATTTATTAATATTGCGGAAACCACTTGGAACGTTTTAATGAAATTTTACAGGCTTTGGCAATTAACAACATGTTTTGAGATAAAAATTTTGTTTCTAGCTTTTTCAGTGGCGTGGGCACAGGCACGTCTGTAGATAATTTTAAATAAAAACATGTTACGCCATTGATTTTCAAACAATAAACATGATGATTCAAATTCCTGTTCAATTTGGAAGAGAAAAGGCCTCTTGACTTTTTTTCTATGACGTCCCGTTTGCGAGTAAACAGATTAATGTTGATTTATTGCACAGCGTAATCGGGTTTTTATTAAAAAGTTGGCTCTGCACTAGTTTTTGTCACTGATTGACAAAATTTATAATTGCCGTCACCTTCTTTTTGCGTTTTACGTAAGTTCACATTAGTTGAAAACGCTATTTGTTGAAATGGCTGAGTTTTCAAATGCTAAATACGCAGATATTCTTTACTTTTATAGACTTTGCGACGGAAATACTGCTGAAGCTCGCCTCGAATATCAGCGTCGATTTCCAAATATCGGTGTCTTTGCAAACACCTGACCTCGAAGGGTCAGCGAGTCAGGAAAAGTGCAATGTAGACAACTTCACACGTTACGGCACTAATGACGAAGAAGCCATTCATAGCGCATTTCAAGAAGATCCGACGAAGAGCGTATGCGTCGCGGTTAGGCGTCTTATAGTACCACAGTGGAAAGTTCGGGCGACATTGATCAAAGAGAATCTACATCCTTTTCATTATACACCGGTTCCAGACTAGCTTGAAGAAGATCCTTTAAGGAGGATGGGCTTCTGCGGAGGTATGTTAAACGCCGATATGGAGAACTCAACCTTTCTCAGTTGAATTTTGTGGACCGATGAATCAAATTTTAATCTACCACAATGCTCATTACTGGGCCGAGGAAAGTTCCCGTTTAACGCCGAACCGTAATTACCACAAACGGTTCAGTGCTACTGTTTGGTGTGATGTAATAAACGATTAAATAATAGGGCCACATTTTCTGCCAGACATCTTAAATGAGCAAAGACACGAAGACTTTCTCATTAATCACCTGCCACCACTGCTGGAAAATGTGCCGCTAAATATTCGTCAGAACCTGATCTTCCAGCATTATCGGCAAACTGTAACTAAAACAGTAACTCCTTGAACAGCGTTTTCCGAATCGATGGATGGGGAGAGATGGTGCCTCCTCTCCCCATCCATCTGGATCATGACCTGCAAGAAGCCCAGATCTCACTCCGTTAGACTTTCACGTAGGGGCATGATGCAAAAGTTGGTTTATGCCGGACAAATACATACAAGGGAGGAATTAATACAGCGCATTACAGATGCCGCTATTACAATTAGACAGACATTTTCGGCCAGGGTAGACGGTAACCCTGAGATAATTAAGAAGGCGGGCACATGTATGCGTTAGAAGAAGGGGACTTTATTTTGAGCAAGATCTTAAGTAGTTACTGTTTAAAATTAATAAATAACATAATTTTTTTTCGTATCGTAGCAAGCTTGGTACTCATTCAATACTAAGAATAAGTAAAATTTTAATTCACAGGTAAAGTAATCTAATACGTAAAAACAAATAAAGAAACTCTAAGACTGATGTCAACTGCGGCTAGTAATATTTTTTTGTAATAACATTGAAACAATCTAACTGCAATATTTTTGCTGTTTTTATACTAATCCCTACAACCCTATTAGAACTCGATTAAGCTATGCAATAAATCGATTTAATTTTTTTTACTCAAAACGGTGCGTTGTAGAAAAAAAAAATTCAAGAGATCTTTTCTCTTCCAAACTGAACAGGAACTTGAAAAATAATATTTATGTTTAGAAAAATCAGTGGCGTAACATTTTTTTTATTTAGAATTATTTAAAGACGTGCATTTGCCCACTTCACGAGCGAAGCTAAAAACAAAATTTTCATCACAAAACATGTAAGTATTGTCGTTAAGTACTTACGCCCAAAAAATTTCATTAAAATACTCCAAGCGATTTCCACAATATTAATAAATATCAGTTTTTTAATTAAAACTTTTACACCCTGTAGATCGGAACCTAAAAGTTTTCGGAATATGGTCTGTTAATTCTCTCACCTCTGCAAGGAATGCATCTACTTACCAAACACCCTGTATAAGGCAGTTGGACAGGTGACCACTGGACAGTTCGTACATTTACCCCGTTTGAAAACTGAATAAAATAAATTGAAAATGAATGAAATATAAATAAATAAAAAAAAAGAAATAAAAAAAAAAAAGTCCTCTTACAAACTGGTAAATGTGTCAATACTGTTTAGACGTATAATCTACGTCACAAATATATGAATTTTAAGAAGCATTTGCCGCGAGGAATTCAGGCCAAGACACTTTATTGAAAAATATCTACAAAACAAAGAAATTAGAAACTACATTGGCTTATCTTAATTTTCGATTTAAATAAACCATTAGAAAGTAAGCCAATTAGAATAAAAAAATGTTTTCAAAGATGTCATTGAGATGTAGATATAGAACATGATGTAGAACAGAGTACCGCTCGCTGCTTATTATAATTTATTGAACTATAATAGGCTCTTAAATATATACTATGTATATATTTCACATTCTCAAAAGAAGTGGACTTTTCTAGAAACCATTGGTATAAATTCACTCGCTTGGTATAAATCGTAGTTCTCTTTTTAAATACCTCTCATCACGACGAAGCTGCACGGGCAAAAAATCACAGTTGATCACAATTCGAAACAGGTTGCCGAATTTCCAGCAAAGCAGCAATTCTCTGTCGGTGAACTCCCTTTCTGGTGGAGATAGTGTCTATGTGATAGATGTTAACATTATTAAAAAGAAAAAAGAGGCTGTTAAGCAAATAATTGACTAGTTTATAATCCAATAGGGTTCGAAGATAAAAATAGGCTTACCCTTGTATAAAATTTATTTTCTATCAACTTCTTTTAGATATATTTATTGGAGTTTTCGAGCATGTTTCGCAAAAGTGATTCTACAATAAGGCAATTTTCTCGTAAAAAATCAGGCTACAGATTTACTTTGTAAACAGCTTTCACCATGCCGAAGGAACACGAGAAATAATTAAAACTTTGTAACAGTTCGAAACAGATTTCCAAGTTTCCACCAAAGTAGCAAAGTTCTGTTGGTGTATTCCCGTTTTGGTAGCGATACTGACTTAGCATTTCGAAAGAAAAAAAGAAGCAATAAATCAATATATAACTAATCTAACCAATACGAACCAAAACTAAAAAAAATACCGATAATTAATCAAAACGAACCTTAATACTTATTAAAACAATGTATCAATCAAAATAGTCAAGTACGAACAAAATATAGTATATTTGGCAAATGTGTGAAATTTTTCGCACTGCGTCGTCGTGGTGCAGTGATGGCGTCCTTCGTTTTCTTATGAAAAAGTAGTGAATTTCATTGGATGAACGTTGGTGGAGAACCGCATATCCCTTAGAAACGCCAGTACGAAAGCACATTTTTAATTTTGAACGCCAAGGGGATAACTCCTAGAACATTACCAAAAAGACACTTACATTAAGTGCATGTAAGGTGTAAGTGTATTGCAAATAATGTAAGCTGCCATGCTATAAATTATTATCCATTGCTTAAATTATAACTTAATCCGTTTCCAACGATACTGTCAGCTCGATTTACAGTATTTGCATTTAAACAACATTCATAGAAATTTTTGAGTTAAATTCCTTTTATTATATCACTATAGGTAGATAGCGTTTTTATTCAAATTACTTTATGGTCACAGACTTCTAGCAGGCCACTTCAAGGATTAGATTCCCTAAATTTTTATTACATTGTTAGATTTGCACAATATTTCTACATCCATTACGTAAACGCACTCACATTAATCTTCTCCGTCAGGCATAATTTGGAAAGTTTTCACCATAAATAATTTATTGATCATCCGCCCTACACCCACTACAGAAATTAATAAAAAACATGTGATAAAGCGGGTTACGCAGGTTCCGCAATTTACTGAAATCTTTTGATACCGACAAGTATTAATATATTTAAATTGAATTAGTCATTTTGTTATGTTGAACCGCTTTTAAATCATATAGAATGTCGAGACGATAACAACCGATAGACGGGTTTCCAGGAAAATCTTTGGAACATTCATTGGGATTCAGTTCATAATTCAGATATAGTTAATTAACTGTTTTACCTTACCCTAGAGATTGTTAGCTTGGCGCAATTTCCATTTCCAAAAATCTAATAAATCATTCCAAGTACATCATTGAAATTGTTGCCATACCGAAGGTCGTCTATAATCAGTATAGACTCGACCCTCAAAAACTGCCTGACAACAAATATTGCCAAACGGACGCGTCTAAGGGCTTACAAGTTATTTAGTTACTGCAAGATTAACTGATATTGTTGAGATAATCTCATATTCGAAGTCATTGAGTACTTGATTTGACATATTATTACTGATCAAATTAAGCTGTTCACAGATTGTGTTTGAGCATGACGTAAAATCAACATAGTGCTGTAGTACATTGGATCGAGGTGGTAAGTGTTAATCCCAATTTAATTACAAAATACAAACTAATCATTTGGAATACTTAATATCAATCAATGCATAGTTGTTGAAAAATCGTCTCTAACTTAACTTGAGGCGCCAAACAGGTACAGTGGTTGATAATAGACTGAAACGTAGCGAATTTAAACAATCAACTTTTAAAATCAGAACACGCATCCAGCGGTTATGCGGAACGTTACATTTTCTTTTATTTTACCACATGCACACAATATGTAAAAATCCTTTTTAATCCTCATTGTTTCTTTTGCTTCATTGTCATACGATTTTGCCAATCAAGCTGCAGCAGATCATATTTTTATAATGCACAGGAATTTAATTAACAAAGTTGAAACCACGTTGTTTCTGATTTTAGTATATTATTCAGATATTACAGGTGTAAAAAAGATCAATTTGTTTTTTGGTTCTATCATTGGTCCACAAGACTCACTGTAGTATCCTGCAATATAAATCCAGAGAAACCTATATTAATTTAATCCTCCTGAATACATTATATTCTGAGAAAGTATAGGGACACTTTCAGCGTGTACATTTTAAAACTTGATAAGAAAATTGAAACGTTTGCAACATCCACGTGTTTAAGTTTATTCAGTTGATTATGTGAAGTGTTAGTGAAAGAGGAAGAGAAAAGAGGGTTCTCTTCAAGGCGTCTGTCATTTATTTTAAGTTGTTTCATTACTGCTTGTTCGAACTCTTTATGAATCGGTACATTTTCTGAGCGTACAAACATACGACAAATAGTGGTGACTATGCCCAAATCCCAGCAAAACCGAGGTATGTGCATTCCATGTTAATAACCGTCTTGCAAATAAAGAACTGAATATCACACTCTGTGGAAAAAGAGTAAAACACAAGAACCACCCCAAATACTTTGGCGTTACACTGGACCGGTCCCTAACATATAAAAGACATCTAGAGATGACTGGACAAAAACTGAAATCGAGGAATAACATAATCAGAAAACTGACCGGCATTACTTAGGGAGCAAAGGCAGACACTCCGAACGGCAGCTCAATCACTAGTTTTTTCAACGGCTGAATACTGTGCACCAGTGTGGTACAAGAGTTCTCAAACTAACAAGTCGATGTGTACCTCAATGATACTATTAGAATCAAATCAGGAACCCTAAAGTCCACTCCAGTACCTTGGCTTCACGCACCAACGAATTTAGCACCACCAGACCTGAGGAGACAACAAGCTGCTGTCCGCGAATAGGACAAACTACACGGTTCTAAACACCTTAGAGCTCTGCCAATCCACAAGATATTGGATAATGCTCCAGGCCTCCGTCTTAAGTCCCGGAATCCCATTTGGCAAGATGAGATACTAACCTATCATGAATTATTTGGTATCAGAGAAGCTTGGAGGACCAGATGGACATCCAATCCTGATTTTGAACACAAAGCTCATGTGGATCCATGTTAATCTCTCAGGAATGCAAATGTCTAGGAAAGCATGGTGTAGCCGTTACCGCATTAGAACTGGATACGCCAGATACTGGTCCATGTTGTACAGGTGGGGACTCTCGAACACCCTGGAATGCGACAGCGGAGCGCCAGATCAGACTGTAGCCCATATAACCCACGAGTGCTCAATAAGAAGATTAGAAGGAGAATGGAACGAGATTCCGAATGCCACTCCTGCTGCCGTGGATTGGTTGACCTCCCTGGATGTTGATTTTTAACCCATAGCCTATGTTTCAGATATAATTTAGCCATATTTATAAGTAAATCTGTAGATCGCCATACGATAAATAAATAAATAAATAAATAGGGTGAAGTTTTGTATCGCGTTAATATAAAACACATACACAACAAGTATACCATAATATTTGAAATGCTCAAAAGGTGCTTATGTTCTTTACATTTTGACAACTTGATCAGGATGGGACAATTACGGTTTTAAAAGCTCATATGACTGTAGATACTTTTTTTGGCTTCGCAGATAAAATTTTACCACGTCGAAGTATTCTCTGGAATTATTTGAATGATATATCCTAAAACTGGGTTCTACCAGCTCTCATTAAATCTGGGATAAACCAGCCGTGACAATGATTTGATCAGTCCTTTAACTAGCGATTAAATTGCGCCACCACAAATTTCAGTTGCGATTAACTAATTGATCAAAAGTAACTTTGGGTAATATATATCTTTTCAATCCATGATGCTTTTGATTGATTCTAACACTAATACGCAACTTGCGTTTTTGTTATTGAAGACATTAACTTTTTCTTGCTATCTAATGGATAGTCTTGATCTCCTAAAATGGCCGCATTTCTAAATTCGTCTGATTCCAATTTGGCACATGATTTAGAGTACATTTTTACTCTACAGAATTTTTAAAAAATGCGTAAGCTTTGCCACTTTAGCCGTTTCGAAAATTTAGTAAATTCAAGTTTGATACTTACGCTTAACTAGAACAAAATTAATTAGTGGATTAACCTCTATTTGCTGATAAAACTTTTAAAAATATTACAATACAGTTGGCTGTAACATTTTTTGACGCAAATGTTCAAATCGGTCATTTGCTGCATTCAGATTTACAGTGACTTTTCTAAAATCTATTTTCCATATGGGTTTGGACTTGGAAGCTGACCGAGTCAATTGGATTTTTCGAATTACAGAAATAAATAATCTTTCAACGCTCGCAAGTTAAAGTCGATTTATAAAAGCTGATTATTTCAAAAATATAATTAGATAAAAAGTTATCAATCAAGTTAAATTTTATTGGCTAAGACAATATATGGTGTTATATACAGGGTGTTACAAACTCGAGGTGTTAGCAATCGGTTAAATTGGGGAAATTTGTGCGTTTTGAATCTTAACTAAATGAAATTCTAAAAGTTGGAGACTTTCGACTAGGTACTTCCAGATATAATCGAAAAAAACCGAAATTTGCATAAATGTTTTTAATTTTTTCTAAGCTTATATGAAGAGGTTTTTTAAATAATTGGCACATTTTTAGAACTCATTTCTACTTTCTAAAAGGTACTACCAGGTTTAAAATCTGTCTTTTGTTTTCGGTTCAGCCTCATCAATTTCATTTTTAAAAATAACTGTATGTTTGATATCTATTTATGAATTCTGCAGATCTTAGTAATGGTACTATAATTAATTTTTTTCCCACATTAGCCGTTTCTACACAATATTAGTTTTCTGATTTTATTATCAAAAACTGTAAGTACGACTCTAAACATGAAATTTAATTTGGTCGAAAAATAAATAGCTGATTATATCAGGCTTCGTTACTGAAAACACCGTAAATATTTCTTTAAAGTTATGGTATTAATTACGTGTGCTCTATTTGGTCGCACTCTTGATTTTAAATAATTTAAAATCAGCGGCGTAATTAAAATGTTTGTTAATAAAGTGATAAAAATGGTATTGCGAAAAAACGCTAATGTAAAAAAAAATATAATCACATTACTGGTGTCTGTAGAATTCATAAACCGGTGTAAACATACATGTCCGTATTTAAAAGAAATTAAAATGAAACATTCAATTCCAAATATAACAATAGCCCCACCCAACTACTAGGGAACTAGGAACACTTACAAACGCAACGGACTAGTGGACAATAAAATAATTTCTTCTTGCCACTGAAATCTTATTTATTTAATAGTATTGTTAACCTAGAATAAGAGAATTTTCATATTTGTTTTTTATTTAGATTAAGACTGCATGTATTAAACAAGGGCAGAAAGACCGATAGGTCGATAGCCTTTTTTAGAAATAAAGATGTTTACTACTAATACTACTAAAAAAAAACAGTTGATTTCAGCAACTAAATAAAAAGTACTGATACTTTCTGTACCAAGACACTCAGGAATTCAACACTTGTCCATAATAGATGAGCCCGGTTGCTTCATCAAAATATGAGTCTTAAATAGTAACAATGCCAATTATTATAAAATATTTCTCCAAATAACTTTCTGAAAAATTAAACTATTCAACAAATTCCGTTGTTCTTTCAAATATTTTTAGAATCAGTAGACATTTTTTAAATTTTAATACACCATTTTGATTTGCATCAAAATGCGTAAATTTGGTTTAATTTAATCGAATTCGTATCTCATACGATTTACGAGATCCCAACGCTAACACCTCGAATTTGTAACACTCTCTTTACGCATATATTTGTATAAATGTGCATTTTAGAATTGCTGGCAAATAGTTTCGGTAAAATACCTCGAAAAGATATAAATCAATCACTACTTCCTGGGAAGATTCATTTGAACAACACCGCTTTTATTTAAATTTTATTCCACTCAAAAAATTATAGACACCAATGACCCCCTCTATAGGTAGTAGTAAACATCTTTATTTCTAAAAAAGGCTATCGAACTATCGGTCTTTCTGCCCCCCCCCCCCCCCCCCCTATAATATAATCAAATTTACAAATAAATATTTGCATTGCCATTTAAATGCTTATTACGTTCTCAAACACAATAGTATTAAAATTACTATATTTACCAAATACAATAATAAATATGTATAGATTGTACACATTTATACAACGCACTGTCCGACTGAAGCGAATGCCGGCTCATTGTGTTACTATGTTTATTTACACCGTTGCAAATAGGACAAAACAATGTATTGCAAAAGCAAAAAAAATAGCAACAATTCACTTACAGCATCATCTATCAATTGGGAATTAACATAGAATGTGTAGGAGTGTTTTGTAACCTTTATGAATACGAAAATAGACAAACGGAGATTTTAATTTGCAGTAAAGCAGTATAAACCGGCTAAGATATAAATCTCCCATGTTATTGCTATAAACTGGAGATCTAAATCCTTCGGAGTGCTACACTCCTAGCTAATGCGTAGAATACGTTAATCTAGACAGTTATCAATTTGTACAGCAGATTAAGAACTCCTTAGAGCACATTAACCCTGCGATAAAATAAAAAATATATATCATCGATGTCCCAATTATTTGAAGGTTATTTTTCCCAGGATGCTTCTCAATAGTTTCACGAGATTTTCAGAGTTTTTTAATTTATACGTTAAACCTATTTTCTTTCAGTTTTCAACATGAATACTTATAATTGAGATACAGCATTTTCCACACAACCCCCCTAGTTTTGGTAAGAATTTAAAATTATTTTTACCCCAGATTACCTATGAGAGTTCACAAGTTTTAACATATAATAAGGAAAACGAATTGAAAACGTCAAAGGTGGACTTTTTCGGAAATCTGGTCCACTTTTATCATTGAGAACATTTTCTGGGGAGCCACTCAACGCTTATTTGCAAAAAAATTGCGCAATAAAATAAACGTTTCACAGTCAAATTTGCCCTAACTTTCAAGCTGGATAAATTATGATTGCTGCAAGAGCGATTTGGTTTCTGTTTGAGGCGGTAATTGGCCCTATTCGTTCTCTGTTTCTCAATCCTTTGGTAAAAATTAAACACCTCAAATAATTTATCTAGAGGGTGGCAAATGAAAAAATGCAAAATTTCGAAAAGTTTGGCATGCGCCTAGTTGGACAAACATAACATTTTTTGGATCTCAACACCAACAGTTTAACCAAATAGCTGGAAAGAATTGAAGCTAATGAATTTCTCTTCTCTTCTATTTATAGCGTGGCATCAAAAAATCAACTTTTTGGTCTTGCACTGATACCTTTTCTGTTCTTGGTCCGATTTTCACGATCTAGAGCTCATGTTGAAGCTAGAACTTCATAGACAATTTAAGTTTGGCATACAGAGTTAAATGAAAAATTACCCAAATCAGAGTTGCTCCTGAAATTTGTGATTCTGGAAGACTTTCAAAGTGAAGTTCATTTTCGCATATTTCGTTCATTCATGCAATGCTGTATATAAAAAAAAATTTTTCACGTCGACTGCGAAAATTTAGCTTTAGCATCAGCCTCAGATTTTGCTAATCGGTTTAAAATAAAAACATTACCACTGCAAGAGGAAAAAGTTGAATTTTGGCAAGGATTTGTGACTAACTTCATTGTGACTTTTTTGATTTCACTGAATCACACAACAAAGATCAGCTTGTGAACTTAATGCAATAATTCCATATTAAATTATTCGCAGCACCTATCTATAATCTATCTATAATATCTATATCTGAATAAAACAATATTTATGTTTGACACCTTAGACTTAGACCATCGAAGGAATTCAAACTTTACAAAATTGGTTGAAAAGTGGTACCTATTTCTAAATTCCAAATCTCTGTATTTTTTCAGTAGATGATTAATATCTCGAATACAACATTTCTATAATCTCAGTTCGACCTTACCTTGATTTTTCACAGCATTACTGAATTCTAATAATTTTTTTCTAACTATTTTCATAAACTTCTTTCACCCCATGGATTTCTTTCAAAAGGCGGTAACTTGAGATATACGAAAAATCTTGTAAGTCCAGAATCAAGCTGAAGATAGAAGAACGAAAAGAAAACCAAGAATAGTAACGAACACTCAGAACGAACAATTTTTAAAGCAACAGTCCAGAAAGTCGAAAACTAAAGTTCTAAAAATGAACGCAAAATATTTCAATGAAAGTTCTCATGATATTGTGTTTGGAAATTACGATGTATAGAAACTATGGAAATAGGGCAAATAGAGATATGGAAAATGCCACTATACTATGAAGACACTTTAATTACAAGAGCTGAAAATTAAGAAAATCATGGAAAATCAGCACCATTTACATAGTGGAAAGCAAGAAGACATGGTGGAGTTGATGTTTTGAGGTGGTTGATCATAAAAAATGAATGAAATATTTGCTTTCCTAAAAATCCACTTGGTGGTTCGGGAAGAGGAATGGAACAATTTCAATTTTTCGTAGATCTCACAACATTAAATATCTCTCGTAGGGACAATAATTATGTTAGTATTTGCATTACGCCTCGACATCTTATGTATTATTTTTTCCTAAAGTACAGCTCAGTCATGTCCCGAAGAACAATTACGATTATGCCAAGGTACGAGAACGAGTTACACCAGTAGACAACTCGCAACTACAAACATTTTTAGCTTGATGTAAAAATGCGAATTTTTTTGATTAAAAAACGCAAAATAACTACCAATATGGTTAAATAATGTATTTAAAGATTGCTCGAAAAAAACTCTGGCATTGGAACGAAAAACGTTCAAAAGTATAAAAACGTTCAAAAACTGATTTTTGTTCGTAAGCGAAGTACTTCAAATTCATCAGATTAAATGAATAAAACACATCATTATGTTAGGGTAAAGTAAATATCCTTTTTCCATTATAACTAGCATAATAATATGGGTATATACTGCAGAACCATAATTTATTGATACTAAGTTAACTCAGTTTAAGTAAACAAAGTTCCATTTCCAAGTACAACTAAGTGAAATTGTGCGCGAAAATCGGACATGAAAATAATTTTGTAAACACAGAGGCCCATATGTCTGAACTCTCGTCTAACAACTGCTGTTATTCAATGCTTTAATTGTGTTAAGTAATAGAACGAACGCGAATTTTATCGTTTTTGTTAAAAGCGGGGGCATTCGTTTCAGGCATCTTTCAGCGTTTAATATCTCGGAAATATTGCACACATCAGTATTAGCGGAATTTCAGGCTAAAACCCAGCTAAATCATGAACCTTGACGATAATTATAATATTTCCTTAGTCAAGTAATTCAGTCGAAGAAGATCCCAATTATATTAGAACACTCAATGTCGACGAAAGATCGATCAGGAGTATTTAGATAGTACTTGTAGGTTGTTCATTATAAGTGATAACAGAATTGAGATATACACTTACAAAGTTTAGAACACATCGATAAGATTCATCAACAGAAACATAAACATCGGCTATATCCATTTGCGCTTTTTGGAATTTCTAAAATACTTCATCATTGAAAGCTTCAGAGTTGAAAGCAATTTATAAAATCTGGCGGTTAGAGGAAAAACATTAAGCATAGAATTTTCCCAAACAATTTAGCCATTGCCAATAACATCATTGTAAAATCCCATTTTAATAAGCTACGAAAAGCCTAGGCAATATCCTTTCGTATATAAATCCCCTCTTTATCTTTGTCTCTTAAGACTTTATATTGTTCTTCTACGCAACCGTTTCTCCATTTACCGCCAAGCCTTCGACAAAAAAAATTAAACCTAAAAGATTTCTTTGGACGAGTAGCTCTGATGATAAGTTTGCGGGATTGTTGTTGAGAATAAAAATATCTTTTTCAATGAGTGTTTTTCGAAGGCCCGCACCTTTAAATGGAGAGGTTTCATTTAATGAGTTTTCCAGGGTTACGTGAACGAAAAGACCTGTGTGGAAATTTATTCTATTGTAGTTGCTAGCTGAATCATTTCCACTAATAATCATCTTATTGGAGAAAAGTGTGTTTTTTCCTTTAAATTGTATGTGCATTATTAGTTAAAACCCATTCACTAATTGGCTGCATTGGAAAAACTAATTATTTGCATTCATTTGCCGTTTAGTAATTCCCAGTTATAATTGGTTTGGAAGCTTTTTGCCCATCAAAAATTGATGTTGATATTGCATTAGATACTTATTAATTAATTACAAATAACAAAAAACACTCTTTTAAATATTCAGGTTATTCCATTTTCATTCTATGTACTCGTAAAGAATTTAAACGAAAATGATGAACTTTTCTTTTGATCGATTGCTACGTTTTATAAATGCCTGGAGCATAAAGGAAAAAAATCTTATGTTAGACTAAAATAATCATTTATTCCCCTTCATTTTTAAAATTATGTATTAGTGGGCCTAGGCAGAATCATAAAGACTTGAATTTGAAGGAAAATAGTAATTAAAGTAACTATTGGATGGGTCGCATACCAATCTGGAGAATTACGTTTATTTAACATTGGATTGTGAAAGTGTAAATTGCCCTTACAGGGAGGCATTCGGCATTTCGAGTAGTAGTATACATCTTTATTTCTAAAAAAGGCTATCGACCTACCGGTCTTTCTGCCCTTGTTTAATACATGCAGTCTTCATCTAAATAAAAAACAAATATGAAAATTCTCTTATTCTAGGTTAATAATCTTATTAAATAAACTTTCCAATTCTAATGACAAGAAAAAAATATTTTATTGTCCAGTAGTCAGTTGCGTTTGTAAGTGTTCGAGTAGCGTTGATGTAGGGAAACATAAATGTATAACGTTTTGTCCTTTCTGTTCCGTTGGTCATGAGTATATGTCCATAGTCTAGCAAGGGTCTACAAATAGCTTTATATATTTTGGTGGCGGTGTTTCTGCTAATTCCTCTGTCTTTGTAGGTTAGTTATCGGAAGTGTTTTGTTCTCTTTATTGTTTCTGCCCTGATGTTTCGTATGTGTTTAGTGAATTTAAGTTTGTGGTCAATTGTGATTCCAAGGTATTTTACGTCGTTTTTTGATTGTGTCGTTTGGCCGTCTGCAGTTATTGTAGGGGAGTCAGCGTTGAGTCTGTGGTTTGTGAGCAGAAGTTGGTTTTTTGACGCGTTTGGTGTTAGTCTCCATTTATAAAACCATGTCATTGTGTTGTTTGTTAGTGTTTGGAGTCTTTGAGCTGCTCTTTCAGTAGTTTTGTCATGTACAATAAGTGCCGCGCCGTCTGCGTATTGTAATATGTATGCCGACTGTCGATTTAATTTTTATCTGGTAAGTTGTAATTGTATATGTCATGGCAGTATATATTGTAGAGAAACGGGGATCCTTGAGAGTATTGATCCTTGAGGGAGCCCTTGTTCAGGGGAAAAAGAAAATGACAGTGTTTTGTCAATTCGTACTTGTAGTTGTCTGTTTTCTAGTAAGGTCTTTATGGTGTGTAGTAGATATGTTGGTGTGTGTAGTTTGTATAGTAAGCCTCTATGCCAGACACTATCAAAAGCTTTGTTAATGTCCATAAACAGGCAAGCTGTCTTTCTGTCAGGTAGGTGGGTTGTTTGTATATTGTTAGTCAGAGTGAAGAGTGGGTGAATAGTCGAGTGCTGATGTTTGAATCCGAACTGATACGATGGTATGTACTTTCCGAGCAGTTTACCCAGTCGCGGCATTTCGATTTTACAGTATATACAGTATTTTCAAATGACCATTCGACAGAGAATATTCATCAAAGGGCAGAAAGACCGATAGGTCGATAGCCTTTTTTTAGAAATAAAGATGTTTACTACTATTCATCAAAACGTTTGCAGAGGGATTGAAAAAGTCGCTCCATTCCTTTGGAGTTACTTTGGGTACAGTAATGTAGCTAAGAGTGGCATTTTTCTTACAATTCAGCAAACTGTGAAATAAATTTTACCCGAAAATAAAACTCTCTACTTATAAATTAAGCTAAATTCATATTTTTGTACTCTGCCCAGTTTACTACAAGTGCATCACAAAGTCTTTGGACCATACATTGTTCAGATTGAATGAAACGAGAAAAGGCATCTACTTTAATTGAATGCTCCTGAAAATGTGTATTTAATATAAATTCCTTTGATACCAAGACATCTTTTTAAAAATAAAGCTTGAAAACTTCTCAAGTTATAAAAAGATAATTGTTCTACGCTGAAGGAATTCTGAATACACCGTGAAGAATAAATAAGATAATTATATTCAGTTGCACATCTGAAGTGATTTAAAAACATTTTGAAACCCAATATAGATCAAAACAACCTCTATCTGGGTTGAAAAACAATTTATTTCTTATAAATAAAAAAGCCTTCAGTCGTTATTATTGTCCTATCGGAAATACTTTTCATTTTCAATTATCAAGAAAAGTAGCGACCTAACTAGTGATGATTTACTAGTAAACAGCGAATTTTAATTAAAAATACAACAATTTTGCTTTTGAGAAACGTCCAAACATTTTCACTTTATTTTAAGGCATTTTTAGGAAAAGAAAATAAAAAATAGAATTCATTATTTTTTTTTCTTATTTTCAATCATTTTTTAGCAAATTCCGTTAGTTTTTTAATTATATGTATATAGAATCCACACATGCAGATGATACAGACATTTTGAGAACTCACGTAAGATTGACGGTAGAATCGGGAAATCAACAAAAATACTTGGACAGCTACAGCAAATAAGAACAAACGAAACAAAGTTCACGTTTACACACATAACTTTTATTAAGAGAAAAGAAACATATCTCCAGTGCAGACCAACAATCACCAGCTACCACAAGCAGAAAACGTTAAATATCTTGGAATTCATCTGGATAGGCATCCTACATGGAAACAGTTGGAACTTACATTTAATCGACTACAGAAAACAAGAGTCTGTGTACCAGGCTATTCTCAAGCCCACATGGACTTATAAAATTAAGTATCCCCATGAATAGCAGCTTGAAAATTGTGGAGAGGTTCCAAAATAACTCTGAACTATGTACCAAATCAGGATATACAAAAGGACATGAACATTTCAACTGTGAAGAAGTTATAGCAGAGTGCAGTGCTCGTTCCCTCAGAAAAATCTTGGTCCATCCTAATCCATTTGCTAGGTAAGTCTTTAATCAAATGGACACAGAAGAAAACTGAAGAAATGTATACTTTCCGATAGGAGAGAACAATTAAGGTAGGGGATCATTGGAGCCGACCTACACAGGCTCTATACCACCAACGTGAGTAAAAACGGAGCTGCCACTAAAGCTTAGAAGATACTGAAGAAGCATTTGCAGTTGAGGAAGCAAATAGATTTTCTTGTGTCGATATCGTTCTAAAAAAATCTTGAACAATACGAAAGTCCTAATGAGAACAATTGGATACAAACTGTGAAGATATGTGCTATATGTGTGTAGATAGTGAGAGTGATGGATAAAAAGTTGAATGGGAGATTGAAGAATCATTCATATCATTCCTTGCCGAAGATCTGAGAGCTAAAGTAAAAGCTTGTGTCCAACCTGATTTGACCTACTGATGAAAAGCTATACTCAATCCAAAAATGTAGCCAAGCATCGAAATAATTTACATAGGGAATTTTCACATACCACATATTAATTCGGATATCAATACTATTTCTGCAAGTGATGTATTCGCTATGTTTTATTTTTAAACTCATTAACCGGAAAGCCTAAAAAAAATAACCGGCAATTTTATGAATTTACCAAGAGATAGAGAGTTTCCAGCAAGCGTATATAAATGCATGCCATAAATCAGCATTTACGCGTTTTGTTGATTTTATCTAAGGCTTGATGAATGGATGATGATGGAATGAAATTGTGTAGTACTCGAACTGAATGAATATGTATAAATAAAACAATAAAATCATATTTCAAAAACGATTTGGAAAACCTGACACCACCGGATATCAGAAGGATTTGCTGGATTATCTATAGGATATATGCATTCACTTTTCATCCATACATCAACACGGTGTACAACGTAATAACGCTTTTCCATGGGAAAGGGGGTGATCGATGGGCATGTTTGGCAAATTATCATTTATTCGGTTCCAACATTTGCTCGTAAATATGACATATAGTAATCCAGATACCCTAGTTCAATATGCCTTAAAAAGTGCATTTTTAATTCAATAATCCACATTGCTTAGAATTTACTTGCGATAACTGGGAAAATGAATTTTAGGATAATGGCATCAACGGATAGATTGCCAACTCCCTGAGAAACTTATCAACATCAAAGTAACTGCGCATTGAACATGAATGAAATAAAATAAAACGTACAGGAAATTTTCTATAAAAACAAATAAGAACATTACTTTGGATCTCTTTGAGAAAGAATTATTTCAAAAACAAATCATTTGTTGTAAAAGCATAGTAAAAAGTAAATGCATCCTCAGGACACTTAAGGAGAAAGTGGATTTTGAAAGTAACTACAACTAATCACTTTGCTTTGCTCAATCAACTGTTAGTTATTCATTTTTGGCGAAGGGCTTTAAAGTGTAAAACAATCGAATAAATAAAAATGCATTAAATCCAGTTTTTGACCAATAATCAAAGTGAATGATATTTAATCGAACAGTAGCACCTGTTAGATCTCGTCGAAAATATAATAAATGAAAAAAATTAAAATAAAATAAAGAGTTTTGTCATTTTTATTTTGGAGTGTTTTAGAAATTTACGACGTACGTTTATTATCTACAGAAATGAAATAAATTCTAACAACGATAAACAAAACAAAATGTATCAACATATATGAATTTGTCTCATTCCGCTTCAAGCAAAATGCTATCAAAAGGCCTTAAAATTCGCAATTATAAAGATGGAAAAATACAATTTAAATGTAGAAGAGAAAGTCAAAAAATATTCCTTTAAATTAAATAAATTTAATTGGTTTTGCGTCGGTAACTGGTAATGATATATTCTATATTGACTTATACGTTTCGATCAGTTGGGCATCACTTGAAAACCTGGAAAGCAGACATAGAGGCAGACTAAGGTTCAGTACACCCAATTAAGGACGTATGTATTTGCATTTTGTTCTTATGTTATTTTTTAAATCATCTACCGATATATGTTTCGGAATGGCTACAATAGGAAATAATTGCAAATTAGAAGACCAAGACAGAGAGAAGAAAAAAACCGAAAAATAACTGTTTATTCGTTAAAAACATTATCTTCTTCTTCAAAAACATGATAAAGATGATATGAAGGTACGAAGGCGAAAACTCGAAATGCAATTTAGTTTACAAAGCACCCTGCAAACCAAGAATCCCCATAAACTCGAGAAACAGCATATATTATTGGAAACAATCGAATCTGTTTCTTTTCATTGCCTCACTAATACTGCATAAATTTATACAATACCCTGCCGCCTTTCAAGAAATTTTGGTTTAGACATTCATCGTATGTTTGTTATTTGAGTTTGCTGTATTTTTATTGTGTTGGAAAGTAGCTTATAAGTAGTTGAAGAGTTTCATACATTTGTTAAATCGATTGAACTTTTCAGTAAGTCTTGCTCAATCAACATAAGTTAGAGCTTAAGTGAACTAATCCCTATAAAATATGACTGACCTTACTAAAGCTACAAAAAATACGATACAATTTTCAGATAAAACCACAATTGCTTCATCAAAGATTAGAAAATTGCCTTTAATTTATCGTCTCAAAGCAGTGAAAAACAACAACATACATTATAATCCCACGTAGACGCTCGAAATTGGACATAAGTGAGAGAAAAACATCGATAATGAAGCCTGACGGGCCATTATGTAAAGGCAAATATATTTTTAAAACGACTACTAAAATTTCAACGGCACTTACTAAGGAAGGCTTTGTTATTGAACAATTTGCAATTCATAATAATTTGTCATATCTATACAAGGTTAGTATCAAGCTTATCATTAAGGAATCTGAAAATTAATTTATGATGATATATTATAGTTTTTCGAAAACAATTTTTTTCCCGAGAAACCATTACTAGCCCTAGCGACGGAATAAATGATCGATATTTGTTTTTTCAACTATGAGGAGTTGGCGATTCACAGACCTCCAAGTATCCCTTCCCTGTGTGTATTCAGATTACAAGCTGTGTAAGAAATAATGTATACATTTTATAAATTAATTTTATTATTCTTCATAAATATTTCCAATTTATATTCATCTTGATTTCCATCCAATTACAATTTGTATGAAAACTTTTGTTTCACCTATCACCATTTCTTAACATCGAGCTGCAGATTTTGAGGCGAAAAAATAAATGCTGTTATTTTTTCGTAAACCAATCGCGTTTCAAAGCCAGTGGATTTGGAAGATTAGACATGTATTCAGAAGCTTCTCGTTTGAAAAGTTTTTATTTATTTTTTTTATTATTATTATTTTATTCATTTATTAGTTTATTCACCCTCCAAGTTTACAATCGTTGTCTGCAATAATTTAACATTATAGAAACAACATTATAGAAAGCAAACCACCCAGAACGCTTTATTTAGCCAGTGACGGCAATTAAATAGTTTCAACTACGTTGATGTTGACAACTTATCGTTTTACATCGACTTTAGTACAATATAATAATCTCTTGCTTCTACATTCCCACATCATTCAAATTATGTCGAAAGTAACACAACTGTAGTGAAAAGTGAGCGCAAACTTATTGTTTCAGTTGCCCATCTAAACTACACCAGCCCAAATTACTTCTCATAAAATAGGTTGGTTTGCGCTTCCATTTGTGTTACTCTTGTTGGCTTGTTACCATCGGCATCATGGAATTAACGGTGGAATTTGTCTTTCCTGTCTCCCTACCTATATATCTTTTACTATCAAAAATTGCCCACATGGAGAGTTTCATCAAGAATTCAAGAATGTATGTTACTGACGGAGACATGCTCATGAACGTTGAAGTAATTTTTCTTTTTACGACGGTGCAAATGGAGGAATCCAATGTACACTCAACGCTTGTCTCATTCCGATAAAAAAATATTTATATAGTATATATGAAGCAATCTGCCGCAGGCATTCAGCTACTGTGATGGTGTACAGCGCTCGTAGATCGGCTCCATTGCGCCTAATACCCCAATCAATTAATAATTATGACCAGATCACTCGACCTACAACTATCTCAGCTATACTACTCATTATGTATGAACTAAATGAAAAAAACTATGTGGTTTACTAAATCTAGGGGTGTGAGTCTCTTCAGTCTTCTTGGGTGTCCTGTGTGGTCAAAGACTTGTCTAGCCAGTTGGTTAGGATGAACCAGCATTCGCTTGTGATAACTGTCACTAGATCGCGCTATAACTTCCTTCACAGTGGGTATGTGTATGTCCTGCTGTATGATCCTATTTGGGACGTAGTACGGAGCGTTGAGAATGCATCTTAACACTTTGTTTTGGAACCTCTGCAAAATTTCCAAGTTGCTGTTGCTGGCGGTGCCCCATAATTGGATACCATAGGTCCATATCGGTTTGAGAATGGCATCGTAGCTAAGAATTTTGTTTTCTAGAGTCATTTGGGAGTTCTGCCCCATAATCCAGTACATTCTAGTAAATTTAAGTCCCAACTGTTTTCTCTTAGTGAAAATATAGTGTTTCCAGGTAAGACGCCTATCCAGGTGGAATCCGAGATATTTGACATTTTGTGCTTGTGGTAGCTGTTGATTGTTGAGCCTTACTGGGGACATGTTTCTTTCCTCTTAGTGAAAGTTATGTGCGTCGACTTTGTTTCGCTGGCCTTGCTTCGCCATTTTTTAAACCAGTTTTGGCTGCTGTCCAAGTTTTTTTGCAGCGTTCTTGATGCCATCGTCGGGCTTTCATGAGTTGCCAAAATGGCCGTATCATCTGCATATGTAGGTATTAGAGTTTCATTGGATGTGGGAAGATCTGCAGTGTAGTCTGAGTACAGCACTGGTCTCAGCACGCCTCCCTGTGGAACGCCAGCTTCTATCGGATGTAATTCCGAGTATTCGTTGCCATGTCTTACTACAAAGTGCCTGTTATGGAGGTACGATTTAAGAATAAGGTAATGTGGGTACGGGAGAACTGATTTCAACTTCCATAGCTGTCCCTTGTGCCCCACCTTATCAAAGGCTTTTGATATGTCCAAGAATGCAGCCGGACAATAGCTCCTACTCTCGAACGCTCTGTTTATCTCGTTTGCAATCCTGTGAATTTGTTCTGAAGTGCCGTGCATTTGTCGGAAACCGAGTTGATGTTCTGGTTCATTCCGATATGGCCAAACATTTTAGAAAGTTTTCAAAGAAGCAGACGTTTAGGACCAACCATAACTTTATGAAGAGTTACGAAGGAAGCCAGTGAGGGATTTTGAGACACCCAGATATCCTCGAGGGAAAGGAAGGAGTTAGTGCGTCAAATCAGGACTGGAAGGGGCCTTAGTGCTCCGCATCAGTGGTCTCAAAACCCATTGCGCTTCTGATGTCCCACTCTCTCCCGCCACTTTTCTACAGGTGCAGGACGCACGATGGTATAAATACAGTAGTAGCAGCACCAGTTGAAGGACCTGCTATAGGAGAGAAACATAGAATGATGTTGTGAATTCACTGCAGATGAGAACAAGAGATCAGGATGCAACTTTAATGGTCCACGGCTGATAAGCCCGCAAAACTTTCCTACCAATAAAACCGAAGAAGTTCCGAAATCTGAAAGTTGTAAACTGGAATTTAGTAAAAAACTATTATGACATTGAGTATCGCATAAAACCAACCAAAAAACATCTTCATAATAAACAGAGCTGTAGTTGATAATATCGAACAAATCGAGAATGTTTCGGATATGTTATTTAGAATTATTACTTGAAGTTTGATATTTTTAGCGGACATGACAATTGTCTCAGAAAGGAATATATTTCAAGTTAGTTAAACAGTTTAACTGAATCAGTTCCAAGTCTGCAGTTAGGTAGCAGTTCTCAAATCTGAGAAATTAGTTTTCAAAAGCAACATGCAGCATCAGAATCCCTCGATATATTTTGAAAATTGCTTCTTCATTCTTTTAGTTTTGAGTTAAACCTGACCCTTGTCGAAGCGGACTACTTGGCCGGCTATTTTGGTTTAGCAGAACTAATCCTCTAAAGGAACACTTGCTATATGTGTTCATAACTAAGTAATTTCAAGCTTAATCAAACTTACTTCAAAAATCCAAAGCAAGTTCCATAAAAAGTTGGCTTTCCAATCTTTATGGCAGCTTGTAGTATTTTAGCAGTTCTGGTTTTGATACTTTGTTTTAAAGACGCACTTGAATGCGGCGTGTCAACCGGCCATGTCTTTTTTCGATTTCTTTCAAACTTCAAATACTACCTTGAAGGTTTATAAACGCATTTCCGCAATTTACTAGTTGTTTTTATTTCCCAGAAAAAAATTGCCACAGAGCGCTTACAAAATGTATAAAAAATCACTAAATTTCAAAACTTTTTGAGAAAAACAATGTCTAATAATTAAATGAAATAGAAGTTTATGAAGCATTTTTGTATATCCTATACAGGGTATCCAAGAAAAGGATGCATTGCATGGGGATCTCCGAAACCGTAAGAGATACAAAGTCGGTTAAATTAGGAAAAAGTTGCGCGATCAGAGGGCCATGGCGAGAGATACATGGCGTTTTCAAAAAAGAAGTATTTCTTTTAATTTTTGAGATATTTAGGAAAAATTTGTTTTCCGAATTATCGCTTTTTTTCATTTTTGAAGTTATTTCAAATAATACAAAAAACAAAAAACACTTTCCCATGGCACCTTTTCCAGTGCTACAAGATAGTGCATAGGAAAATTTATTACAACGTTTCTTTCATTGAAACCATCATCAACTTTTCTTTTTTAGATGGGCCAAAAAAAGTACAACGTATTAGATAGTTCTTTTAATAGCGAATTCAACGATGTATAACACATTATTATTTGTTCCGGTTCTTCCGCCGTCAAAAAAATAATTTTTTATAAATTCTACCCATTTCTATTAGTAAACGATAACAAAATTGCAATTGTGAGTACTAAGATATGTAAATAAGTGTTTAATACACATCAGTATCAAATTTTCTCGTCAGTTTTTCATTATGCCAGGAAAGAACTTTACAAACGAAGAAATATTTAAAAATTGGAACCTTTTTTTTTACCACCTCACTTTAACTGCAGAACGTTACCTTAACTTATTGGAAAATCAATTAGAACAGAGTTTAGATATTCTGCCAATACAAAATGTACAAAATTGCTGGTTTCAACGAGACGGAGCTTTTAAGCACAGTACCAGACAACTGTTTCCAGGAAGATCGATCCGTACTTATGGTCACGTTTCCTGGACAGCACGATCGCCAGACTTGCCCCACTCGACTTCTTGCTTTGGGGTTACATTAAAAACCAAGTTTACGTTCAACCTTTTGACACTGAAAACCAACTTTTGAGGGCAGTTACCGATGCATTTAATTCCATAGCTCCAGATCTAGCAGGTATCCAGGGTTGTAGATTCAATAGTTAGAAAAGCGTACCAGTGTTTAGAAAATAATGGTTACCTTTTTGAACAAATATTATGCACTTTTTTGCTTTATTTTTCTGGTTTTAGTAGGTTCATTTTATTTAAATTACTTTTTTTGTATACATTTTTCTTCATTGAAAGGTTTTATTCTGGTTTTAGTAAATTTTGGAAATGACACGTACTGGTTAAGTTAAAAGCTGGAATCTGAAATTTGACCTATCAAGCTGTATTCTGTATTCAGGATATTTGTTTTTGTACATGTAAAATAGGCATAATTTATTTAAAAAAATGTTTTTTTGACGCAAGAACCGGAACAAATCGGACTGTGTTATAAATCGTTGAATTCGGTATTAAAAGAGCTACCTAACACGTTATTTACTTTTTTTTCGGTCCATATGAAAAACAAAAGTTGATGATCATTTCTAAGAAACGAAACGTTGGAATACATTTTCATGGAGCAAAACATGCAAGTGACAAGACACTATCTTGTAGAGCGGGAAAAGGTGCCATGAGAAAGTATTTTTTGTTTTTTGATATGATGTGAAATAACTCCAATCCGAATAACCGCTTTTTCCTAAATATGGCAAAAATTAAAATTAATACTTCATTTTTGAAAACGCCCTGCATATGACCCTCTGATTGCGCAACTTTTTCCTAATTTGACCGACCCTGTTGCAGAAAACCGACTTGCAGAAAACATTATTTTGTGTCTAGAAATTAAACGATTGAAGCTTAAAACACGGTAAACGGTCAGTTAAGCAAAAAGTTTAATTTCGTTCACGCAATAAGAACAAATTTAGTTTTATGTTTGATTTTTCATTAAAGCTCTCTATTTTTTTTCAATGGTATCTGGCAATTTTGGTCTTTCTGTGCCTTCTCATTGTAATTCGTAAGAATAACCTGGACATCCAAAAAAATTAAAACAGCAGAAAAATTAAGATAGATACTAAAGTAAATAAGACTGTTATGTAAAAAAACTAAATTAAGTACTTTACTTATTTTTTCTTCAGCTCAGATTATCTGAAACTAGTTTCGGATAACCAAAAAAATTATTTCCTGAGATGCAAATATCTGACAAAACTGACCCTATAATTGGGTTATTGGTGCCACGCCTAAACCTCAACATTTTTGCTAATTTTTATCTTGGGTTAGCTGCGATTGGCTCTTATAAAGACTTATGCTACTTATTTGGGTATCTGTATGCAACTGTAATGCGATGGGATAAATGAAACGAACTATACAAATACTGCAATGAAAAAAACCCAACAAACCGCTAAAGACTGTATTTACAATGGGATAAATAAATTGACATTTGCGTCGCTTAATTCTCTAAGTAATTTACGTACGAAGTGAAAAACCAGGTAGGTAATTTGCATGGCACAACGCACATTTTTTGCAGTCACCTTATCTATTAACTTAGTGAATCATCATGTGGAAAAAAACGGCTGAGCGGTGTAGCATTCTACCTTTTATGTACTTTAAACATTATCATCAAGCTGAAAATATAATCTGAAATCATACAGGAGACTTTCCTTCTTGTATACCCATATGGATGTGCAAATACGTTCTTAAAAATCTATTAAGTAAATTATAAGTAGTTAGCACTTAATTAGACTGTTCAAATTATGCAGGGACAAGATTGCATTCGGTTGCGATTGCAATTAGTAGCTTGTATAACTGACCTCTGCAATGATATTGAACTGGTATATCTACCTGTGACTCCGTTGCCAAACATTTCGAGCTTTTGTCAAGTCTTCCTTGTCTTGTAACAACATCTTCTGTCGATTTAAATATTTTCAAAATTCTCTTCTGTTTTTATTTTTATATATATCAGATTTTTTATCTACCAGTTTTACTCCTTAATATTATTGACCTGCTTGCAGTTCATTTGTATTTATAAATTATAATTTCAAGATATGATTGTGCTGCAGATTAACATTGAACATGTAGCAAACATTATTTACGTATCCGTATTAATATTATTCTTGTGTAGTTGGCACTTTTACATTTTCCTGCTTCCTTTGTTTCGAACCTTTTGAGAATATTTATAACTTTAAGTATGTTTGGCTTAAACATTTTTTTATTATATTCAATTTTATTACTTGCATGTATCAAAAAACAGACTTTTTTTGCAAAATTTGCGTTATATAAGCGAAAAAAGGAGTTAGACATAGCTTGATGTCTACCTTCGTATTCTTTATATATACTGGCTATCTACCTTGGTATATTATAGCTCTCTGTTGCTTGAACTAAACACAAATCAATGCCCTGTATGTACTCCGGTCCACCTGGCAGTTAATATACCTGGTGTCTTTCAATTATTGATGCAAACATATGAGAGATAGGAATATGGGTTTCGGCAAATCTGTTTCGATTTCGACCATACTGTTTTTGCGCAAGTTATTTTACCAGATTATAGTTTAGCGGAATAAAATGTGTTGAGAATTGTCTGTCCAAAATTTTGCAGGTTTTTTGTATTTTGCATTTTTGTCAGTCGATTCGATCCAAATGGGTTGGAGTGTTAAACTAAATGTTCATAGGCCATTTTTAATGAAGGTGGCGAAAAATATCATATTTGCAAATACAAAGCAAGAATGTGATGGGCATTACGATATTCTGAAATATTATGAGAAAGAGGAAGAATTCGAAAATTTTTAAAATTTTACAAGACCAACCAGACAATCCCGCTTCCGTTTCCGTACATTAACGCTACTCGAACACTTACAAACGCAACGGACTAGTGGACAATAAAATAATTTCTTCTTGCAACTGAAATCTTATTTATTTAATAGTATTGTTAACCTAGAATGGGAGTATTTTCATATTTGTTTTTTATTTAGATTAAGACTACATGTATTAAACAAGGGCAGAAAGACCGATAGGTCGATAGCCTTTTTTAGAAATAAAGATGTTTACTACTACTATTGTTAACCTAGAATAGGAGAATTTTCATATTTGTTTTTTATTTAGATTAAGACTGCATGTATTAAACAAGGGCAGAAAGACCGATAGGTCGATAGCCTTTTTTAGAAATAAAGATGTTTACTACTACTATTGTTAACCTAGAATAGGAGAATTTTCATATTTGTTTTTTATTTAGATTAAGTCTGCATGTATTAAACAAGGGCAGAAAGACCGATAGGTCGATAGCCTTTTTTAGAAATAAAGATGTGTACTACTACTACTCGAAAATTTTATAAAATATATGGAAAAGTATTGGAAGAGCAAACAAGAAAGGTGTTTGTGTTTCTTTCAGGACACGATTTTTTCACTAGAAGAAACCACACAAAATTTTTATAATTAAGCTTAAAGCTCCATCAGAATGTTCAAAATTGTTATTCTAGGAACATGTCAAGATTATAACGCCATAACTCTAATAATTTTTGTAACAAATATTTGGGAAGAATATCACATCAACACACTTGTGAAGTTTGCTAGTGCCCGAGTGACCGAACCTTGTGTCAGCTACATGAGCTTCATGGAACAAAACAAGAATTTCAAGGTGATCAATGTGTCCCACAATAATTATCATGTGATTTCTTCATCAGATGAGCAGTTTATTTATTCGGTTAAGATATGACTGTCCTGGTGGTTGTAACAGTAAGATTTTCCTTTCTTTTTAAAAACAAATTTACAATCTGCAAAATTTCCTATGTCGCATGCAACTGACAAAGCCGGTCTCTCAAAATTTTCCTTGGGAAATACAGTTCCCAAATATTTTTTCTTGATATCAGTTTTCAAGCTCAACAAATTTTATTGAGATCAAATGAGAAAAAATATTACGTTTGACAGATAAATGTGAAAGGAAAGACACAGAGCTGCAGATAAAAGCGTTTCTTGCAAATACTATAATAAATTAGAATTAGCAGAAAAAGTAGTACAACCAACAGTTTGTCACCAAAAAGAAGATTTGTTGTACATGAGCAAAATATTGACGAAAATACCCCAAATGCTAGAGGACATTAGCATCTAAGTATCTAATTTCTATTCTTTTAAAATATGTTTTTCATTTAATTATTGAAAATACATAAGTATTGTTTATATATGTATATAAATCTATATTGATATACGCGGTATCAAGTTATCTCTATACCCCACTTGACGCATTCTCTGATTACATTCTATACTGGACTAGGCTTAGGGGCGGAGCTTATAGACCCGATTCTTTCGACATGGTATATTATGTAAATTTGCCACCGGGAGTATAGCAAGAATAAGTATGTGGTAAAGATGGTTCAGGGGGCTTGAGAAGATTTAAAAATATATTTGTCCATCCGGCGGAATTGTTTAGGTCGCAGGTTCATCTAAATATGTGTATGGTTGGCCCTCTGCCAGGTCATAGACCATCAATTTGGTAGTTCAGAGACCGGAGCTCATCTTGTGTCTGTCTATCAGTTCATCTTGCTACACATTTTCTTACTGATGTACTATTTGTAGCTAAAAGTGGAGCTTTAACGTAGGAACCCTACATACATTCGCATATCAACCAAATTTGACTTATTCCCTTAACAGTAATCTGACTGTTTTTTCCTCCTCATCTAGTTCGCATTCTAGCTAACTAAGGTCTCGACTTTACTCAGCAACATCACCGCAGAAGCTGCTGCTACTGAACACTCAATCTTCAATCAATTCAAGATCATGTCCAGGAAGTTGCAATTTTGCGTACAACTAGAATTCAACAATTGAAACAATTTTCTTTTTAGTTAAAGACCAAGTGACGGAAAATGAACTTATGAATATTGGTCCCTTCGAAAAAAAAATGTGCCAGTCTTTCGGAGACAATTTTAATTAATTTAGCAACTTTCTCTCTTGGGTTACTTTTTTTCAATTCTACGTTCTTTTCTGGGTATCTTTTGATACGACACGACTTCGAAACCAAAAATTGCCCATTGTTTGTAGTCACCAGTCGCCTCAGCCTGAACCTGAAAAAACTTTGAGATTCACCGGAACGTTTGGAGGATCGACAGTCCATCCAGCCTCAGCCGGACAGTTTACAAGTTTATGAAGTAAAAGTTTACCCTGTGTATATTTTGCATCATGCATTTTTTGAATTCTTCGGATTTGCTAAAATAGCTCCAATATTTTTTCAAAGATATGAAATTATCTGTTTTATGTTAATTCAAGTGAACCCTTTGGTACGGTTATACAGCTGGATGTACTAACACTTTTTGTTGACAAACATTTGAAGAGTGAACGCTAAATAATAATGAAAACGTTACTTGACCAGCACTGACCATCCATTTTCTGTAAAACAAACACTAATATCAAATTGAAATGTGAACGCACGGTAAAAAATGTCATGGTCATAATTGTTTACTACATTGCAAAGCTTTGAAGGCTTCGTGGTCGCATACAATCAATCTTGAAGTGACTCAATTAAAGCGAACAATGCATGTGTGACTTGGACTTTTGGCAAACTGTTCAGTAAAGGAATTCATGCAATTGGTGGCAAAACAACACAAATTAGCCACGAGAACAATTTCAGGCGCCTAAAAATCCTACGAAACTTGCCAGTGTTTATAAAAATTTCTTAATACCTTCTTGGCACAGATGCAGCTGGTATAAATATTTAAGGATAAATCATTGTGCGGACTTCAATTTATTTTCATATTTTATACATACAAACTATACATTGAGGTGCTGTTTAGATTCAAAGGTCGTTTCGAAAATAATTAATTGTTTGGATTAACATTATTGCACGTCAGCCGATTTGTCAGTGTTGAATTGTGACCCAAAATTCGATAAGATACGATATATTTATAGTTGTTATTTGTAAATCGTATAGATCATTTTCAAAATGGTAAGATCGAATTCTTGTTCAGTTTATTTACAGATTTCTATTTACAGAATTCTAGTAGGGTTCTAGTACGGTATTTCACACTGCTTTTCCAATTCAAACACAATCCACTTTTAGTAACTTTCCGAGTATATAAATCTTGTTTATGAAAGAAGACTAGATAATAGTGGGAAAAAGCAAATCATCAAAAGAATAATTATAATTAACATTTGGCGAGGAAAAAAAGCATTCGATTTTTATCGGTGATCGGGTAAAAAATATGTGCAAAATCTCCTTTGCGATTTGCGAGTTGTTGATTCGGAATATAACACCTATTTTTCGACTCAAACCCCCGGAGAGTTCAAATAGAGTAGGCTGGCAACTATAAAGTTTTATTTTTTCATAATAATTGTTTTTGATGAAAAATATGACAAGAGACAAATGGCGTCAAAACGATTGACCGAAATTAAAAAAATATATATGGAACAAAATTTAGAGATGGGAGAAAAACATCGATGTATCGCAAACATCAAGGTTTTTGTTCGATGTTCAATGTTTTTACCATCGATGTTGGAAATTTGATACATCGATAAAACGTCGATGTTAGCCCCTGAAATGAAAACATCGGACATTCGATGTTGATACTAGACTGAAGCATTTTCTGAGAAAAACACGAGAAAAGACACAAACGATACCATGGCATAGAGGCTCATTTCTAGTTGCACCCGAAAAAAGCGTCTTTGTTTTTTATCGGCTGGCAGCTCTTCAAATGTAGAATTTATTACAAAAGATTGGGTTAAAAATACGGTCTATTCTGTAGTTTACACTCAAACGTTAACGTTTCATTAAAGCGCTCTATCACCTGCATATAAGCAAACTAAGCATGTTTACATTCAATCACAGATGAAATGTAACATAATAAACGTTGTGAGCTCAATGAAAACTTCTTACAATGGTGGCTGACCAACAAAAATATATATCCACGGCTCCATCCTATAGCTGTACTGTATTTAATAGTTGTGAGCACATCTGCGCCTTCAGAAAGCCTCTTTTAGAAAGCCGGACAAATGGTCAGTCAACAACGAAATCGTCTGAAGTGTAAACGCTTAAGCAAATTACTCTTTTAACAGTCAGTTGATCAAAAAAGGTGGCAACTATAAGTTTAATAATTTTGGTTGATTATGTTTATACTTAATGCATTGTTTTAAAATGTCTTATTAGTAGTAAAATAACATTAGTTTATCAATTTGAAATTTGTATGCAACGCCAAAATATCAGAACATCGATGCTTTGCATTCGATGTTTTCCTAACATCGATATTTCCTTTTGATGTCAACATCGATTACTAACATCGATGTTATAGGGTCGATGTCCCATCCCTATGTCCGCTATGATAAGCAGGAAGATCAAAATATTTATATGAAGTGTCCGCCATACGGGGACCCAATGTTGTTTGAGGAACAACGACTGAACCTTTCATATATTTTCATTAACCGGTTATATTGAACAATGTGATATCTTGTCCATAACAGACTGTTTAAGTTTCTTTTTGTTTATTATTTGGACTAAAGACTCTACCTATTATACCCACAGCAAAACCCAGCCCCAAAAAACTCAACTTAAACAAGATCGACTTGGATGAGGTTAAATTACACACACTTGACTACATAAAGAGCAACACCGGAGTCATCTCAATCGAGGAAATTTCGAAGAATTGAATGAAATGAAGAAAAAAAATTTTTTGTTATGTGAAAGTTGATCTTGCAGATCAACTTTCACATAACAAAAAAAATTCTCATCACAAATTAAAAACACGTTTTATGAGCATACTCTACCCAGGTTTATACTAAGGCAAATAAAACATAAAAGAGATTTATCCAGACAATACCGAATTACTCAAGATGACACTATCAAAAAAGCAAGACAATACACATGGATTGAAACATGCCAAGAAATCGAAAAAGATAAAGGAAGAACATATTGGCGGAAAATTAAAAAATTACAAAGCAAGACAAAGACAAAGCGGACGCATTCGCCGGCCACTTTCAGAGAGCCTCCAAAAGATCAACAAATACAAACTTTGACACCGACAACTGGGAACGGGTGAACAAATGGCATGACGACTTTTCAAGAAACACGCCTTGTCTAAATCACGAAACCATTACAGAGCACAACTGAAAAACACGACACCCAGAAAAGACAAAGTCAAAAGCAAGGCACTTAAGCATCTAACACAAGAAACACATGACTTCATATTAAGAAAACTGAACGAATGCATCATTACTAACAAAATACCCAAGTCATTGAAGAACGGAATAATAATTCCTATTTTAAAGAATGGACGAGATGATACACTAACAAAAAACTACAGACCCATCACGCTACTCCCGGTGTTGAGCAAACTGTTTGAACACATAACACAAATAGAATAGACTACAGAAATTAATAGGACATCATATCCCAAAATAACAGTTTTTGTTCTTGCTAATAACATACAAACCACACATCTGAACGGAGGAAAAATTGCCAGCCTGTTTTTAGATGTAAATAAGGCCTTTGGCAGTGTTTGTCGAGGGCTTACTGTACAAATTACACAAACTTGGCACTCCAAACTACTTAATACATACTATTAAACAACTACGCGAAGATAGACAGCTGGGGGTACGAATCAACGACGACTACTCTATCTCCTTTTCACCTGAGCTAGGTTTACCCCAGGGATCACCAGTCTCACCCCTGCTTTACAACATATATTGCCATGAGATATACAACCATAACAGACAAGACAAAGAAGGTATAGACCAAAACGCTTACTTGCTGCAATACGCTGACGACACTACTCTTATCGCGCATGACGGAACGACCGCCAGAGCAGTGGACAAACTCCAGACACTAACAGACACAATAACAGCATGGTTCTTCAAATGAAGACTCACACCAAATGCATAAAAAAACCGACTGCACCTCTCAAATCACCGAATTAAACCAGACTCTCCAAACATCACCACGGACGGTCAAATAACCAAACCCAGTGACAATGTGAAATACCTAGGAATAACAATGGACAATCAACTAAAATTTTCAAAACACGTACAACACATCAGAACACATCTAACCAAGAGAGCAAAACACTTCCGCACACTTACGTACAAAAACAAGGGTATCAGCACCAAGACAGCAACTATCATCATCAGCGAGCTGCAGACCTCTAATTGACTACGATCATATTTTATTCGCCAACGCTACTGACAAAACTAAAGGGCATTTACACACAACAGAACAGATAGCACTGAGACTGATAACGAAGATCCGACTCCCAGCAAACCCATTACACAATCCATCAAACCGACTACTCTACGAACACACAACCTTGACAAGGATCTCGGAAAGACTACTCATCTTGCAATCATGATGGAAACACAACCCTCACAATCTCATCTTCCTGGACCCCCTCTGTTTAACAAGACCGACCAGACAAACGCGTTTCCTCTTCCGAACTTCAACCCCATTGGAGCATCTCCAGACATAAATGATGTACATGTTTGTTAATTACATTATATACATTATTTATTAGTTTTCCATATAAATGTAATTTTAATTAACCCAGGGTAGAAAGACCGATAGGTCGATAGCCTTTTCTATAAAGAAATAAAGATGTTTACTATTACTACTACTATTTGAACTAAAGTTTGTTACATAAGTGCAAAGAGAAGTATATTAATATATCGCTTCAAAGTGATTATTTCTTCAGTTTTTATCGGTCTATGCTATGCTATATATAAGGCACTTACGGAAATATTCGAGATAACACCGAAAGTGACCTAAACGCATCATTTTACATGTTAGATACATCAGCTGTGAGAAAAATATCAAACAACTTGATAATCTCGTTGGCGATTTGACTCTGATCTTTTGTCTATAACTTTGCCCAAATTACAAAGAGCAGTAAGCAATGTGCCTATCTAATTTTCAGCTATAAAATTTTCTTGCAGAAGAGAACGTTTATTTAGCAAACACATTAAGCACTTTACACAAAATTACGCGTTATTTGTAAATGCTACTTTAGCATTTTAGCAAACAGGCACATAGGATAGAGCGGAACGGGCTACCCTACTTTGCCCTGTTAAAAGTTACATTAAATTTAATACTTTTTCAGACGTTTTTGGATAGTGTTTTCTTAAATGCAGCAACTATGAAAAACGCTTCAAACGAGCATTACTTGGGGAAAAGAGAACTGTTATTCCATATAAACCAATATTTGTTTCTTCCTTTTTCCGTTCTTGCACGATATTTCGCACAAAGGTATCCAAAATATTCCAAGTATCCTGGCTAATTAGCATGAACTCCACACAATTATGACTAGTTAATGTGACGCCCGCTGTCTTTTGTGCTGCGTCTATGAGCAGTTTCCACTTTTCGCAGTAAAAGAACACGTGGTTTGCATCTTCAACCACCTGGCATTTTCTGCATAAATCGCTATCGTGGAGGTGGAAGCGATTCCGATAGCTATTACACCATCAGTTTCCACTCAGCAGTTGGCAGAGGTAGAAATTTATCTCTCCGTGCTTGCTTCCTACCCACTTTGTAAGATCTGGTATGAATAGCCGTGTCCATGCTCCTTTCATTTTTTCATTTCATGTCAGTTTCCGTTGCCCATTTTCGCTGCCATTCGGTAAGTATCTCCCAGTCGTTGCCACTTCCTATTCCTTTGGCAATTTGATACTGCAGGCATCTCGTTTTCATTTGGAGGTCAATGGACTTCCGTAGATACAGTTCGAAAACTGGAGGATATCCTAAGCGCTACCCTACATTGTACCCCTGCCACGAGTTTTCTGTATTTCTCCCACTTCCTGTTGGATGACATAAGCTTAATTTAAATATTGGTACAAGATGTTGGAAATTGGAAATTTTGTTACCACGTCGATCTTTATGGAAAGTAGGAAATTAACGTCTTTCTCCCGTTGCCAACAATAACATTGCTTGTCATTGCATCTCTTGCTTATCTCAGAATATGTTTTAATTCTAAATAGTTAACAAACATTTAGCCATATAATCGCAAGAGAGATGAAACCGAAAAAATGGCTTTAACTGCATACAAAAACTGCAACAGTACAGTTGGAATATAGGTAAAAGAAGTTAACATTTTGTCGAAAACGGAAGAAGATTTGGTTTAGCCATCGGATGAAAATAGTAATGTAGAACGTTTCTATTACAGTAAATTCTGATCTACAATAGATCTATAAAAGGTTGTATTCAGCATGTTATCAATGGGTACAGAATCCATGTGCAGGTGTGGACAGAGACGATAATGAATATCTTGCTTGCTTGTAAAAAAACGGCGAATAGATTTTTGAAATAATGTTAATTTCTTATTTCTTCTGAACCTACCAAACTAAAAAGAATTATAAAACTTTGCATATTCTCTCTCATTTTTCCATGATAACAACAAAAAGTCTGATCAAATATTACTGAATTTTGGGGAAAAAAATACTCCATGCTGTCCCGCCTATAGGGCAGGATTAAAGCAAAATTCACGTGAAACATGACCGGACGTGCTAATTGACATGTCAGGGAATAAATCCAAATTTTTTCCTAATTTCCTGATCATAATTAAGCGCAAACGCATGTTTGTTAAATTTTTAAATATTTAAAATAAAATGTGAGTAAAATGCCCCGAAATCCTCGAAATTGTTTTCAAACTCCGCAAAATCTTATAAACTGTTTACATGCATTTCGAAAGCTTCTGAAATTCCTTTGATACCCAAAAAAGAATCTATCGTATTTGCTTTCGATAGATATTTTTCGCTGCCCTTTGCACTACTTTTACATGGTGGTAACTAATTTTCTCAAGTGCTCAGATTCATTTGTTCAGCTCTTTTAAGCCCAAATGATAAATACATTCTGTTTCCAAGATGTATGTTGATGTATTGTAATGAGAGTGGTAAGTCTAATAAATGGAGATGAAATATACTCACTGTTTAACATACTTTAAATATAAAACGAAATCAATCAAAATATCTGAATTTCGTTTAATCACAAGGAAACATGCGACGTCACAAAAAATACAATAGAGCAACTAATATTTTTAAATTAATTCTATCCATTAGCAATGAATTCCTACGTATATGTGATTTATCAATGTAAACACAATGTATAATTTACATAAAGTCGCGAAAGCTATGACTAAGTTGGCTCAAAAATTAACTGATTTAGATAATTAAGTGAATTAGCACTGATAAATAACGAAATTAATCGCCTGATTAATCAGTATATTAAAACATATCCAAACCGTTAGTAACATATGTTGGCGTGTCGATTGATAAGGCGCTCTCGAAATCAATTAAACTAAGCATACCGAATTTTATAAATCACATTAATAACTTACTGCAAAAGAATGATTCATTTTTCTGATATCCACCGATCTAAAGGTTATTGCCGTCAATTATTCAATGCTCAATTTTGATGTGATGCTACCGAATATTGACTCTTTATTTGCTTCCAGACTTTCGATAAATTTGTATGTAATTTGTTGCAAAGCTTAAAAATGATTCAGCTTTTACATACATAACATTTATTTTCAGGAATTAGATTTTGTGGAAATTTGTCTCCATTTAGGTCTCAAATTAAGCGATTTTATATTTGCAACTATTCAACATTCCAGACTATTAGAACTGTTTGAATAAAAATGTTATCAATTTTCTTAGAATGCCAAATTATATAGCCCTGGTAAGCGACAGGATAATATCAAGCTAAATATTTCTTGTTATAACTGTGAACACAACCTCTATCAAATGTAAATTTATTTTAGACGATAATAAGAAATTTATAATTAAATCAAACAACTTTCTGAATATTCAACAATGTACCTTAATAACTGTTAGTTAGTCATTCAAAATTACATGAATCACACGACAGGTTCAAATTTATTTCATTTTTTATCATCAATGTAGAATTCAATGTGATACGAGCGTCGTTCAAGATGACGCAAGTTCAACTTTCCCAATAGTCAAGCGATTATGACATATACAATAAGGTTTTTTGTCACAATTTATATAACTAATTATTCACTATTGGACATTTGCTTTATTGCAACTAGTGGAAAGTGTTCTATGAAAAGATAATGACTTGACGTCAAACAATAGAAAATATTCAAAAAACAATGATACGAAAATATATACAGGATGTTTCATCTTTCTTGGTGTTCCATAGGTCTTATGGATTATATCATAATGATGTGGAAATGTTTAATGAAAGTGTTTAGAACAAATAAGACAAATAAACAAGAATAAACAAAATAAAAAGTTACTCAAATCGGAAAATGATCGAAAAACATTTTCTTTATTGAAGAAACGGTTAAAATTATATTTCAAACTTTTTTAATCAATTGAGCTATAGTTCATGTAAAACTTTCTTATCGCAGTTCCTGTTCTTCAATCAAATAAAATCCTTTCTCCCTTAATTGCACTTCTCTTACAACCATATTTTACGTTTTTTTTACGTTTTGAAATAAATTCGAAAGAGATGCGGCTGCTGGTAAACATATTCAAATGTTTTGTAATTTTTACCATAGAAAATTTTCCCACGTTTCATAAATCAAGTCTAAAGAGACTTGATTTGTATAAATCAAGTCTCAAAACAAGCTTGTTTCTCGTAGATAAAACAGCAGTCTCTACTTCTGCGACAAGAATGTGATGAATTGCACCCTTCATTTTGCTAATTAGGTCCTGTTTGGAAGTTGGTCTGGTTTGGAAAACAATCTCTTTTATTCTCCCCCAAAAATAAAAGTCCATATACGTAAGATCGGGTGACCTAGCTGGCCACGGGAATAAACTGCCTCGTCCTATTCATCTATCGCGATAAGCGTTGTCTAAAAATCGACGGACATTTACCGAGAAATGCAGGGCCCCGTCTTGTTGAAAAAACATGTTTACTCGCTTTCGCAACGGTATGTCTTCTAAAAGTAATGGTAGTTAGTTTTGTAAGAGGTCTGAATAAATATTTCCATTTAGTTTCCGTTCAAATATAAATGGACCAACAATTTGTCCCCCAATTATTCCGCATCAGACATGGGCACTAAATCGACCTTGATGATCAACTTCCTGCTGAAGATTGTCAAACAAATTCATTTGTTATTACGAATACTTGACGTTAGAATGGTATAAACTGTATTCGCTATAAAATTAGCTATATCTTCGGTTGCAAAAAAATTATTGATATGCGGTTTTCACTATTTTGTTTCATTTGTCGTTGTCTTTCTAAGCAGCTTAAATATTATGTATCATTACATTTAAAAAATTGAAGAAAAACGACAAAGTTTGACGAGCTTTGATAATGCGCCCTCTCACGGCCAAAGAGGCAATCATGAGAGCGAATATTTTATAGCATGAGTTAAAGTGAATAAAGAGCATTTTAACTGGAATTTCAATTTTGAATTTGGTTAAGCCAATACGGAGCTATCCATAACGTTTTGAACCAATATTTGACTTTCACTCACCACTTTATTTGACTGGCTAGAACAATAACACTCCCACAAAAAATAAGTGGAATTATGTCAAGAACAGAATGAAAGTATTTCCAACCTACCTTAGCCTGTCCTAAACCGCTAAAAATCAGTATTTAAAATTTACTGGTGCAATTTCGTCCTCTAGCGGACATTTTGCGAACCTGAAAGTAATTTCCAGCAATTTCTCTTGATCACTTCACTCATATATTTTTTACTCGAAATCGATACGACTAATAGTTTGTGAGATACGGCCGACCACATCTCTTAGTGGCCCACCCTGTACAATAAGTGCCGTGTCGTCTGCGTATTGTAATATGTATGCCGATCTGTCGATTTGATTTTTGTCTGGTAAGTTGTAATTGTATATGTCATGGCAGTATATATTGTAAAGAAACGGTGAGAGACCGGGGATCCTTGAGGGAGCCCTAGTTCAGGGGAAAAAGAAAATGACAGTGTTTTGTCAATTCGTACTTGTAGTTGTCTGTTTTCTAGTAAGTTCTTTATGGTGTGTAGTAGATATGTTGGTGTGTGTAGTTTGTATAGTTTGTATAGTAAGCCTCTATGCCAGACACTATCAAAAGCCTTGTTAATGTCCATAAACAGGCAAGCTGTCATTCTGTCAGTTAGGTGGGTAGTTTGTATATTGTTGGCCAAAATAAAGAGCGGATGAACAGTCGAGTGATGCTGTTTGAAACCAAATTGGTAGGTAGGTATATATTTTCCAATCACTTTTTCAAGCCGCTGCTTCATTATGTATTCAAAAATTTTGCTTAATACTGGAAGTAGTGTAATTGGTCTGTAGTTGCTCGGTTGTGTATTGTCCAGTCCATTTTTGGGTATAGGGATTATTAAGCCGTTTTTCCATGTTTCTGGGATTCTGCCATTTGTGATGCAGTTGTTCAATTCAGTTAGGATCAGTTTGTGTGTTTCTTGAGTTAGGCTTTTCAAGAGTTTTGCCTTAATTTTATCTTTCCCCGGTGCAGTGTTTTTGATGTGCGCTAGGGCTTCATCGTACTCTGTGTCTGTGATCAGTTTGTAGGTGTAGTTTGGTGAGCTGTTACTAATACTTATAATATACATTTTTGAGAAAGAATATCAGAATACATATAAAACATTTCTTTTTATTTTAAAGAAATAAATGTTCGTATATGAGTGCTATAATATTTCTTGTCTTTTTACAGAAATATAATTCAAAAATATTTAATAAGTGCTCCCAGACGTCTACATCTTTAGCAAACTATCCAAGACGCACATGTTTGATTCGCATAAAAAAAAATTTTCAAATTTATTTCTACCTTTAAGCGTATTTTTCAGTTGTTCGTAAAATCGCCCATTTTCGGGATCGATACATCCAAGAAAAATCAACAAACCTGTGCAAAAACATTTTTCTTAAAGGAAGTTGTATAAATAGCTTGAAGGAATATTTTTAAGCCGCTCCAGATTTATACGTGCATTTTATTTAAAAACCCAAGAAGCTCGAAACGTTTATACAAGCTAAAAATAAACTTTTAAGTACTTTTCATTTATTCCTTCCGAACTTTATCGCTCTAAACAACCAAAACAAGGTAGCGTCGTTAATTTTTAGGTGCCCGATAGGAATTTGAATTCTTTTGGCACATTTTTCAATATCAAAGTAACGTAAACTGTACAAGGTTAGTTTTTCTTGATGTTTATTACTGGAATGTTGCTTTTGATTTTAGAAAGTCTATAGAGAAAGGTCGTTAATCAATAACAGTTCCAGATAATTTTCAAGCCTCTGTAGAAGGTTCTTTTAAAATGCTTTAAGCGCGCAAAAATAATAATTATTCATACTTTAGTTAGTTTTCTTTCTTTTTCTTTTTTTTTTCTATTCAGTCTTTAGTAGCCATATTATAATATCTTTTATGGTTTCTTATCTTATCCTTAAATAATCTAATACTTAATACATTGTCCTAGTTTTTAATATTGCTTATGGCTTTCCAGACAATGTTTTCGGGGACGCGTTCTAGGACCACCGTGATTTATTATATACATCAATGATGTGATCGAGTTAACTAGACTGGAAAGCAGTCTTCGAATCACTATGCTGATGAATCAAGCGTGTTAATTTCAGATTCAATTATTATCAACATAGAAGCAATATCGGATGTAGTGACTGGTTTAGAAAAACCGTTTGCATATAAGCAAAGAAAATAATGTGTCTCAAAGTGGCGACAAGATTCCTGAGTATGATCCTCAATAATATGACATGAGAGTCCCAATTGTGGGGATCCATTCAGATAGTGTGGTCAAGAAACTGAATAAAGCTTGCAATACTCTCTTTAAGTCTTGTCAAATTATACGAATTTGCACACGAAAAATGGTGTAGTATTTGGCGAGGTAAATTTAAACAAATTGACTTTCTCAGTGTTAGTACAATTTCGGTACAGCGAGTTGCATTATCTTTATATAAAAAACAGTCCACTATTTCAAGACATATTATCACAGAGTCAAAATCCAACAAGAACTAATAACGGAAATACTTAGACACACACTAAAATTGAATGAATGTGGGGTTTACTATAGTAGCACTAAACTGGACAACAGTCTTCTGAAGAGAACTAAATAAATTGTAAACTTATGTTCATTGAAAAAAGGTATTTTTAAATTGCTGGTAGGCATTGAACCCTACACTTCAGAAGAGCTTTAACAAAAAAAGATCTTTTGCCGACTTTAAGTTTCTTTTTAGGGTAAACTTATATTATTTCATTTTATGCCTTTAGCGTAACTTTGAAATAAAACAAGTTTTTTATTATGCATCAATATTTGTTTTAGAATACATGGGAGAAAGTTAGTTTGCTTAAGCTACTTATGCCTCTATTCGCCACAAAACACACCAACATTATGGCTATAACCACTTTTTTATTCTACTTTTTAGTGATCATCTCGAATGGATTTGCAGACTCTCTAGAACATCTCTAGATTAATGTGAAATGAAATTGAAGGAAAATTAATGACCTTGGAATCAAAATACAAATAACCTTTTTAAAAATAAAAAGTTTTTAGTTATCCATTTTATTAAACATAGCAATTGCTCGCAAATAAAAACACTAAACACTAACGACTTTTCAATAACGAACAAAAGCACACGATAAATAGTTAGATACACGCAAGATGAAACATCTGTGTCCAATTTGTTTTATGTTCAAACTTCACATGCTCTGAAACGATGCCGATCTATTTTGGGAAAACCTTGTTATATTATGTTTGATTTAATGAACTTGAAGAAATGTCATTAAGTATCATAACAAACATGTAAAGTTTCATTGTTAATTTTGGAGGTTGATTGTGAGGGCATTCATTTTAAAAGCTTTCTTAAATTAGTATGGCTAATAGTTTTTCTCGTGCTCTTACTTTATACAAATATTGTCCTCTGATTTTAAATAACTAATTCTCAATGTAAATGCGTTTATGCATGTTGGGACCTAATATGTAAATTTCATACGATTGGGTCCACTGAATACAAATTAACAGATTAACTTTGCTGCAGTGTGAATCCGAAATATACCATTTAATATCGACTACTATAATACGCACTGATGTGAACTTTTATTCTGGTCAGTTTTAGTTAATTATTCATTGGAATAGTGGTAAAGACTTGGGTATCGAGTTTGTTGCACATAACAAGTTTTGGAAATTCTTAATTGTTAATATCTTGACTAGTGCTATTTTCAATCGTAGTGTGAATATTGCATGCTCTAATCATATTTACTGACTACACGGTCCGATAAAATATTTAATAAATCGAAAAATGGAAATACAACAGAAAACACCCAAACATTGCTGTTACGGTCTCAATCAAATGTTTCAAATTTCAACATATATATTTTTTAAACATGGTTTAGTTGCTATGCTGAACATTTATGAAAAATTAAATCGTCTATCGAACAGACAAAAGTTCAGCCATATGGTTATAATAACATTCGTTCCCTGGAGAATTGTGATACTTTTGGGACAAGTATAGATAATCGGGAAAAATTGTGTTATAAAATTAAGTACCTACATTAACCATCTGGCGGAATGGTTGGTTACTAAGCCAATGACCGATCAGCATGTTAATATACAGACGATGTATTTTTTTAACAAAAAAAATTGTAATTGAGACACTTTACATTATCAATAATACGGTGTTAAAGGTACTAATTTAACTTTTTGATACTGAGATGTTGCCGATGACATATTTAGATTAGTTTACATCAACTTGAAATATTTTTATACTAAAATAAGACGTCGACTTGATGGGTCCGTGGAAAAGTGATCACCCATTTGGGTAATCCCAACCTTATCGTTATAAATCGGAAATCTAATCCATTTTTTCAAGTATTTTGAATCTGATGAGAACATTTGAAGAACTAAAGAACTATATAAAGTGCAACAAAAATATATTTTTTTCAAGTGAGGCCTCAAACATTTCGGTTTGCGCAGTACAATTATATTGTTATAATCATTTGTAACATTTTTACTGGCTATTAATATACCGGAATATAAAACTTTGATAATTTTTTATATTTTTTATTTATTTTAGCAAATCTATTCTGTAATTTTATATAGTAGTACTTAGTAGCGTTTCTCTTAAAAGGTCTGTGCTTTTATCAAAAATATCCTTTTTCTGCGGGTATATACTGGATTGTTAGTTACGTTCAACAGAACTGTGATCAATCTAATGAGTTCTAACTAAAACTGATTGTGTTGTGTGAATTTTCATTATTTTGGAAATAGGTAACAGTTTCTTCTTCTTCTTCAGCCTTTGTTCATCCAGTGTCAGATATAGGCCTGTTCCATGCTTGTGTATCTCTGGCTGTTCTCATCCACTTTCTTCCAGCTACAGTCGCTATATCATTTCATTTACCCATTTCTTCCGAGTTCTTCCTATGCTTCTTTTCGCTTCTCGAGGTCTCCAAAATGTTACCCTGTTCGACCAAAGTGGTCATACAGGGTAGCATTTTAAATGGTAATATATCAAAGACTAAACAGGCTGAACGAACATGCCCATTTAAGAAAATACGGGTGCTTAAAATCCAGTAAGGCAACTGAAATTTATTCACATAGCCGAAACGAGTTGAGATATAAAATTTACCTTATGGATACAATTTAAAATAGACCGTAATTTAGGTTCACCAGTGGTGAAACTGCAGGAAGGTTTACACCCAACTAATGAAATAAAAACTGATATTCCATTTTCCGAACGTAAAACCTTTTATTCAAATTTTTAAGTCTATGCAGTAAACAAGGAAGTTAAATATTTCTTGGGTAATTATTAAAAAAATATACAAATCAAGTTAGTACGCAATTTCAAAATTAAAAAAATTAATTATTATTTTAATTTCAACCAATTCTAATTTCTTTTCAATTTCTGTATTCTTTGTTTACACTATAGCTATACCTATATTTATATTCTTTCAATAAATTACTTACACAGTAAATTTTGCCATGTAAGTCATTGGGATTGACTATTCCAAATTATCAATGCTTTTTATCGTAGAATGTATTGTAAAATTTGGGTCACCAAATTTTAACTTACCCAGAATTTAAAAACATTTTTAGAATGTTGGAACAACAGTTTTCATTTGAATTTACCGCTATCTTTAATTTAAATGTCAAGCATATTTTTATTTATTAATGAAATTTGTCAATGTTCATAAAACTGTTTACTTTAGACGCCAAGCGATGCTAATGTATGAAGTAAATTAACAATTAATTTGCTTGTATGTAAATTTAGCTGATTGCATGAACATTTATAATTCCAATAAAATTATCAAACAGTAGTTGCAACTATTTTTCCTTGAATAGATTAAAACCAATACAATGAAAGCAGTGTTAAAATTATGCAAATTCTATGTGCACAGTTTTTCGCCAATTCACCTTTTCAAAATAACGTCTTGCATAGAAAATTGATTTTGGATTAAGGCTTTTCATATGCTGTACATGTTTGAAAGAAGTGCTTCGAATTTATACTAAGGCGAAACGTTTTGTGTATTGTGAAGAGGAAATTTGAAAAAGCCTGTTTTGCATATATTTATTTCTGCTGCATGTGCAAAGATTAATTTAATTGCTTATAAATTTTAAATATTTTTTTACTCTAAGTTGTACGATAGCTCCATATACGAGAAAAATATTTTTCATATTTCGTTAGGAGTATTACGAAAAGTGTTATTTGTAAGTTGTAGCCAATTTTGGTCTCAGTTCGGAAAACGGCAATTATTCAATAGTTGAATTGAATACCGTAACACTCGAGTAGGCAGACAATCACATGATATCATGACGCTGTATTAGAGAATCTTTTTAACAAGGTTGTGACGTTGTTATGTGTGCGAAATGATTCACATTTGACACACACCCATTTAAAAATAACATTTCCACAAAAACGAGATTTTATTAACTCGAAAAACGATTTAAATTCTTTCTAGTCGTTTAATTAATTACTTTGTAAATATGAAAATTACACTCAAATTGTTATATTGCAATTTTAGATTAGCACTACTATTATAAGCGTTTAAAATAATAATTTATGCAAGTACTAAAATACAAGGTTTCGCTTGCATTTATTTTGAAAATGATCAGACATATCCTAATTGATTTCTATCTTTTTATTTTTTAAGTACTTTTCTGTGTAAGTAAAACGCGAGGCTCGTCTGTCAGTTTATCAAGCAAAGAAAAGTAACTTTAAATGTACAGTGCGCGACACTTGATTACTCTCATATTTCGTATAATGATTTTGACAAAATTTTATTAATACTAACAAATTTCATTAGTAAGCTACATCAAACACTAGATCAAAGATTTTAACTTAATTTAATTTTAAATTAATTTAATATCTTTAATTTTAAAGATATTTGGTTAATATTTTGTTTAACACTTTGTATTCTACAATTGATTTTTTTGTAAAGCAAATATGGTAATTTTTAATGCGATACTTGATTACTCTCATATTTTAGAATTTACCTAGAACACAACAAATTGCATACATTTTCTATTACGTTCACTGAAACTTCCTCCCAGGCGGCTCTAACAGCGGCGATTAATTCTTCTCTATTATTAAACTGACTTCCTTCAATATAAACGCGTTTGACCAACCAACCCCATAAGTTTTCTATAATATTTAAGTCTGGGGAAATAGCAGGCCAGTCCAGAACTGAAATATTATTAGCAGTCAACCAAAAGAGGAGCTGAGGCGGACTCGAACCATTTACTGGTATGTGCCAAAACAAGAATCAGGATCAAGAAACAGAAGACACGTCGACAACAAGCAAATAAGGCAGCTAAATGGGACACGGATAAACTTAAGGAAGAGGAAGCCCTCACTAACTACAAGTCTAAAATCGCAACTAGTAGTAGTAAACATCTTTATTTCTAAAAAAAGGTTATCGACCTATCGGTGTTTCTGCCCTTGTTTAGTACATGCAGTCTTAATCTAAACAAACAAATAAAGGTAAAAATTATCTAATTTTATAAATAAAAAATTTATAAAGGTTACTAATTGAATAATTTTAATTCTGGCAAACAGAGATCTTGGATTTATTAATTGCAACTAAAATGCGAGATATAGCAGAAACGTGTAAGAGTAGCGCCAACACCATGTGGAATGTTATACAGAAGATTATTCTCGAGACAATGGAGACAACTATCGCAAAGCGCGAAAGAACAAAGAAAAATAACTGGTACTATACGGACTGTGAGAACGTACCAAAGACACCGGACCAGGGCTCAAATGTTACAGGACCCTTCACATGACAACATAGATAACTTTAACAATGCAAGACATAGAGCAAGAAAACTCATTAGGGAACAAGAGAGAGAACATCAGAAGAAACAAATACAAGGCATCGAAGATAGTAGAAGACATTACAACAGCAGGGTATTCTTTAAAGAAACATCTCGAATTAAAATGGGCTTTAAACCGCAAACAAGTAATAAAATACGGAAAGGTAATGGTGAACTAATCACCGGCATTACAGAGGTATTAAAAACATGGAAAGAACATTTTCAGAAACTCCTCAATGTAACAAAAGACGACACATCGAATATACCGGTGTATTTACCGAAATAGAAACCGAGAAACCAACACAAGAAGAAGTGACGTAGGCCATACAACGCATAAAAAACAACAACACGCCAGGGAATTATTCTATCCCCTCTGAATGCCTGAAAATGGGAGGTACAGTACTCTATCAAAAAATGCATGAGTTAATCGTACTAATATGGGACAGCGAAACATTACCCGAAAGATGGAAACAGAGTGTTATTATACCCCTACATAAAAAGGGAAGCTGTCAGGTATGAAAAAACTACAGAGGGATATCTCTCGTCAACACCGCATATAAAGTGCTTGCAAACGTGATTCTAATTCGCATAACACCATGCGCGGAAGAATTGATAGGTGATTATAAGTGCGGCTTTAGACTGGGCAGGTCTAAACTATTCGGCAAATCCTCGAAAAACACTGGGAATTTGATAAGGACCTCCACCAACTATTTATCGACTTCCAACAAGCCTATGACAGCATGTTAAGAGACCATGTATGGGCAGCCATGGCAGAATGTGGAATCCCAAAGAAAATAATTAATATTACAAAAGTGTGTATCGACGGTAGCCGGTGCTGTGTTAAAGTTGAGAACAACATGTCAGAAAACTTTGTGGTGGACAACGGCCTGAAACGGGTGAAAGTTTGTCTCCAATACTGTTCAATATCGTTTTGAACGCAGCCATCAATCGGGCTAACATTGGCGTAGAAGTTTTTTCAAGCAGTGGACCAAACCTGATACTGGCATTTGCAGATGATACAGGTCTTGTCAGTAAATCAACCATTGAAATCAAAGCGTTGTTTGGAAAAATAGAAAAGGAGGCACAGTAAGATTACGTATTAATGAAGACAAAACAAAATACATGTTTAATTTCCGGAGACAGGGAAGAGATCGACTAGGGCAAAATGTAATCATTGACACCAACAATTTTGAACGGGTCTCAAAATTTAAATACCTCGGCGTAGTTATCACAGCAGACAACAACATGAATAAAGAAATGAAGGCCCGCATACAGAGCGGTAATAGATGCTATTATGTTCCAATCAAGAATAATGTCACGATCCTCAAACCTAAAATTGTACCATGCTACATACATAAGACCGGTAGTCATGTACGGATGTGAAGCGTGAACCCTAACCAAAGCAAACGAAAATGCTTTGCGAAGATTTGAGCGAAAAATACTAAGAAAAATATATGGACCAACCATGGATCCTAGTTCAGGGCAATATCGAATAATAACAAACGCGGAGTTAGAACAATTGTATTGTTGTAGATATTGTGAGAGAAGCAAAGTCACAAAGACAGAGATGGGCAGGACACATATACAGAGCACCGGATGACAGAATGCTGAAAATTGCATGGCAGGAAGCAGCGACGAGCAGAAGACCACCGGGAAGACCTAAAATGAGATGGAGGGACAATGTTCCATCGGAAATGCGGAAGAAATGGAAAGAAGGAAAGAAATGAACAGGAAACAATGCTAGATAGAACTCGATCGAGGCAAATTGGGCTTGCAGCCAGGACCCACATAGGGTTGTAGTGCCACTTGAAGAAGAAGAAGAAGTAAACCAGGTTTGGATTATTTGGGCGGTATGAATGAGCGCATTGCCTTGTTGCAATATCCATCCTTGATCCGGAAATAAAGCTGTTATGTTAGCAATTTGCCGTTGCAGCAGCTCCAAATGCTTTTGAACAGTTTGCCGACCTTCTAGAGACTCCATTCCAACTCTCCCTTGACTTGAAATTGCGGCCCAAATCATTACTGACCCTACACGACTGTGACGGCGAGCCTAAAATTTTTCTTACGTCTTGGAAGTAATATTGGAAGCCATCAGGACCATCTAGTTTAAAATTCTTTTCATCCGTGAAAACGAAAATTTTCCATTCCTCTGTCCAGTTACGGTGAATGTGTGAAAACTCTAAACGTTCTTGTTGATGACGTGCAAGAAGCAAACGCTTCTTCAGTAGTCTTCTTCTTTTTAAGTTTGGACATTTTTTATTACCTTCTGGATCGTGCGTATGGATGCATTACTTCCACTTCGATCCCTTATTTGTCTAGCTGTTGACGAAGAATTGGACACAAGTCGAAGAATTACACGACGGTCCCTTAGTGTTCTTGCAGTTGAAGTGCGTCCTTGTCGATTATTTTCGAAGTTTTCGCTGTCTTTTAAATAAGGTTTAATTACCCCTGAGCTGCGCCCGATTTTCTTGCAATTTCTCGTTCTGAAAAATTCTCCTCTCGATAAGCTTGAATTCGCCCTCTTTCTTCTAAAGGTAAAGTTTTACCGCGTCCCATATCAACACCAAGCACTTTTAGAACACTCAAAGATGTTCAAATTACTATTAGACAACTGTCAATCCGTTGACAAGTGACATGGTTTTGATTCTACTACGTACATAGCCACCTACGATCCCAAAATGTCAAAGAGAGTAATCAAGTGTCGCACTATCCATTATAATTGTTGCGTCTAAAAAAAATTGTCCATTGTGAAGTACGAGTGAATTAAACGAATTGCTGGACGAATATTATTAAAAGATTGTAGATAATACATATGGCTTGCTAATAAAAGTTTTGTCTATTAACAAAAATTATTATTATTATTAATAAAAATTAGTTCAAATCTGTTGGTGAGAGTAATCAAATGTCGCGAACTGTACATTCGCATTTTGTACCCAGTGTCCAGTGGTCATCGGGGCCATTATTGACGAATTTGCTACTTTAATAATGACTTGTGCAGTAGTAATTTGTGCCAATTAGTAGTCCTTTATTTATTCATTACTGATTCATCACTTGCAATTTAAAATCCCAAAAAATCAAGATATTGCACTTCCGTTGATTACCATTGGCTCAAACATGTCTAACAAGATTTTCAGAGTTTTGCTAGAACACACATTTTTGTAAGGCTAAATATCACATTGTTTTGCTTGCATCGCCTTGTATCTTATGTAGTCTCAAATTGCTTTTAATATAACAGACGTTCAATAGTGTTTATTCCCTATGGATTGGGAAGAACCAAAATATACTCATATTTACTATAATTGCATTTGTTATCTCGTCGATTAAGAAGTATCTCGTTGAAGTTTCAAGTAATTTTTTCGTTCAACAAACAAGTTGTAAAACATATATCAAAGGAATTTGTCAAAACTGCTTACAGTCCCAAACGAACACTCGAAAAAATTTTCTATAAAAAGCAACAGATAAAGTTTGCTCAAATTTCAAATACCAAATTTCAAATTGTTGTCCTTGTGTATCCACACCTATTGCAAGTCAAGAGCTTGATAAAACACATACAATTTTCGTCATAAGCACGCAAAAGAACTTATTGCTTAAGCTTGCAGGCACACGCCTTTAGGGATTTTTTGAAATCATGATCGACAAATGACTTTAACACTTCCACAATGATGACTTGGAAAAACGCCTGGAAAATAATAACGAAGATAAAAGAACAAGACCAACACGTCTGAATGCCAACAACAAATTAGGCCCTCCTCTTTGTGGTGAGAGAGATCTTGTGGAAAATCAGATCAAAGGCTACTGAAATAAGCTCCTTTTTAATAATAGTGAGGGTTGTGGATTTGTGTATATGTCTTCTAGGATAGTTTCAAATTGACCACTTTTTTGGACGGGCGTGTTTCGATAGTACAGGTATCATAGTTTAAAAGCATTTCACATAACAGGTGCATCTTCAAATTCCTTTCAATAAAAATAAATCCTGGTTTAATTAAATGTAATATCTATCCCTAATGAGCACCTGCAGATGTGTTTTAATGTAATTTTGTTCTAATAATTGTCAAAATTGCTCGTCATACCGCTTTCCTGCACACGTTTAGTGGTGAAAATGTCTGGTTAACTGGGTTTAAGCGAAATTATGATTTGCACAATTTCCTTGAAACTGACACGCATTCAATGTGATTGAGAGAAAAGCAATTCAAATGAAGCATTATTTAAAGCCTGAAAATTAAATTCGTACACTTTTGGAACATTTAGTCAAAATTATTTAACCCTCTCTTTATCCTGTCCATTGGATTGCATCGATTTGCATCGATTTTGGTAATTTCGTGTGACAATCTGATTATTCTTGTGCTACGTATTCTTTCTTTAAATATAAATTTTGGTTCTTCGCTGTCAGTACTTTCATACTGACACGTTTTATTTTAATTATACTGCACAAAGAAAGAAGGGAGGACAGAAAAAAAGGCGTGGAATATGCTCAGAAACAGGAAGAAACTCATAAACAAATTCATACAAACTACGAATAATTCAATTGAGGACTGAGAAAAACACTTTCGAGAGCCGTATGCCGCAGTCGAAGACAACACCGAAAATACCTTAACATAAATAGACAATAACACCCACCGATCATAAAACATATCCCGGGAGAGAATAGAACAAGTAGCCAGCAAACTGAAAAACAGAAAGTCGCCCGGTGCGTACGAGATATTCAACGAAATGACCAAATACGGCGGCAATAAAGTATTGGACCAGATTCAACTCCTGTTTAATAAGATCCTAGACAATAAAGACATACCGAGGGAGTGTAAGCACAGCGTAACAATACTAAGATATAAAAAGGGAGCAAAGACCGATCCAGCAAACTTACGAGCGACATTCCCCGGACCGCCAATACGACCCTGGCGCTTTTCGCGGACGACACTGCTCTGCTGTCATCCTCGTGGCAAAAAGAGCACGTGCGTCGAAACCTGCAACTTGCCATGGACGAACTACAAAAGTGGTTCATCAAATGGAAAGTGCAGGTGAACGCAACAAAGAGCCAGGCCATCCTAATTGGAAGGAAAAAAGACAAGATTGATGGGAATATCAATCTTGACGGAGAAGAGGTCCCATGGGCAAGTAATGTCAAGTATTTAGGTGTTGTTTTAGATCAGAGGCTGACCTGGAGGCAACATGTGAAAACAGCGATAAACCAGGCAAGGGCAAGAGCGGCAACGCTGTATCCCCTGCTGAACCGACGAAGCCAGATGAGTTTGAGGAACAAGCTGCTACTCATCAAAAGTGTCATCAGGCCGGCCATGACGTATGCCTCCACAGCGTGGTGATATGCGTCAGAAACCTGTCTGAGGCAGCTCCAGGCCACAGAAAATAAACTTCTGCGGATGGCCATAGATGCTCCCTGGTTTGTCCGTAACAGGCAAATTTACAGGGACCTAGAATGGGAGCCATTGAGAGATCTAATGAAACAAAAAGCAGCCAAGACCTTCGAAAAGGCCGAAAACCATCCCTTTGAAGAGCTCCGGAACGCCGTAGCATACTCCCCAGAGGACAACGGGCCCCGGAAAAAGAGGCCCAGGCACCAGCTGGCCCAATAGGGCAACAAACAGGTACAGCAGTTTACTGCAGAGTGCCATAACTAATTTTAAGATAGTGTGATTAGGTAGTATTAAGTAGTATAGTGCTTGTATAAAATTAGTAAGATGCCCATGCTAGCAGCCAGCTAGCATGGAGAGAATGAGAGGTGAAGGCATACGGATGCCAGAGCTGAACCATTCTTAAAGAAGACCACAAGTTTTAAAGGATAACTCCCGGAAACTTGCAGTCAAAAATGGGGGTTTTTTAGTTGGTAGAAATCCAACACTACCCGGTGTCACGGGACACTGGGTGTCTTCGAGAAGATTTTTATCCTCCAGCCGCCGCCGGGCAAACAAAAAAAAAAAAAAAAATCCAGCAAACTACAGTGGAATCAGCCTGCTAAGAACAATGTCAAAACTCTTCACGAAGGTCTTCGAGAAGGAAGTTGCTTCCTGTGGGATGTGCGAAGAACATCAAAGATTCGGGAGGATCAGGTCCTCTATAGACGCAATCTTTACCAGATCACAGATAACTGAGAAATCCGGAGAATTTAACAAGCCTGCTTTTATGTGTTTCGTCGACGTCGCCCAAGCCTGCGACAGAGTGAGTCTAGATGACGTCGTGCCACTACTGTAGAAGAGAGATATACATCACTGCATAATAACTATCATTGCCAAGCTAAACACCAATAACTACACATCCATTAAAATAGCAGATAAGCTGTCTGAGAAAATGCACGTAGCAACTTGTTAAACTTAAGTTACACCCCAATCAACATAGTAATGGACGAAATGATCACAGAGGTCAAGAAGGTGGGGCGAGGATATCGGACGGGGGGATAGAAGAAATCAGAGTAATATGTTATTCTGACGACGCCGTATTGATGTTCGAGAGCGAACATCATTTACAACGGCTTCTTAAACAGAAGGAATTGATAGAGGGTATAACCCCAGCTAAGGGCGTTACAATAATTTCTAAGCTCCGGACCTCTCTCCATGAAAAGATGGAGAAACTACTGATGGTGTGGGTGACAAAGAAGCAGCTTCAAGGAGGAACATTAACACAAAGCATCATATGTTAGAAGCCACGAGCGATTTACGGTGATTTGCTGCAGCAGATCCCACACATTTCTACAAACGAAGAATCGGATGACTCGTTTAAAGTCGGTCGGGGCTGGTTTGACAACTTTAGGAAAAGAACCGGCGTCCACTTCGTCGTCAGGCATGGTGTAGCAGCAAGTTCGCATGTACAGGCAGTTCCGGTTTACATCAAAACGTTTTCCGAACTGATAGAAGCCAAAGGATACATCCCCTAGCAAGTCTTCAACTGTGACGAGACAGGGCGTTTCTGGAAAAAAATCCGAAGAGGACATACATAACGGTAGATGAGAAGCCGATGCCAGGTCACAAACCCATGAACGATAGATTAACTCTTTGCGCCAATGCGAGTGGCGACTGCAAAATCAAGCCTCTGCTAGTATAACATTCGGAAATCCGAGAGCCTTTAAGTCATATAAGATTTTAAAAGAAAAACACTGCAGGTTATGTGGAGGGCAAATCCGAAGGCGCGGGTCACCAGGAAATTCTTGGTGGAGTGTATAAACCTGGTGTTGGGCACTTCTGTTAAAAAATATCTACAGGAAAACAACCTACCCATGCAAGCCCTTCTCGTCCTCGACAATGACTCTGCTCACCCACCAAATCTTGAAGATGATTTACTAGAAGCTTATAAAGGGTCTCTACCTACCACTCAACACCACTCCTATCCTGCAACCCATGGATCAGCAGATGATTTCTAATTTTAAGAAGTTGTACACCAAGCACATTTTTCGGCGCTGCTTTGAGTTGACGGAGAGCACAAATCTTAACCTTCAAGAGTTCTGGAAGAACCATTTTAACATCGTGCCTAAGTAACATATGCCTAAGAATTATTTATCAGGCCTGGCTGGGTGATACAACGAGGACCTTAACCTCTGCATGGAAGAAGCTGTGGTCTGATACTGTGGCAGAAAGGGAGTTCGAAGGATTGGAACCCGAAGTGTCAATGGTAGAAGATATTGTTTCTCTGGGAAAATCCAAGGGTCTGGAGGTGGATGAGAGAGATGTGAACGAACTTGTCGAGGAACAGTCTCAGGAGCTGACAACCGAAGTTACACGATCTACATTTGCAGCAGCATACGGTGGTTCAACGAATAATTAGTTTTGAAGAGGAGCCCGAGATCGAGGAGGTTATCTCTACAAGAGAAATAAAGGAGATCTTGGGAATGTGAGAGAAAGTTGTAGAGTTCGTGAATAAAGATCACCCCGAAAAAGTAGCAACTGGTCGTGCATCGGAGTAGTTCAACGAAACTTGCCTAACTCATTTCCGCAATATCCTGAAAGGGAGGAAGAAGCAAACCTCCTTGGACAGTTTTTTTAAACGATCTGCAGGTGAAAATGAGCAAAGCGTGATGAAAATTAAGCGCTTCCGTAAGCAGTTCACTTTTTCTTTTATTATGTTTTTATAGAATAATTTATTTATAAATAAACGTTTCTTCTTGTAAAACATTTTTCTTATTCAAAAACACATAACAAAAACAACTGAGGTGGTTTTTTAGGAACTGGAACGGATTAATGGCATTTTAATTAATTTCAATGGGGAAAATTGCTTTGAGATACGAGCAAGGTTACGGAACGAATTAAACTGGTATGTCGAGGTAGCACTGTATACAAGACCTATGTAATACCGATCATGACATACGCTATCGAAAGCAGAGCAGAGAACGCCACAACCAAGCGACTCCTTAGAACAGCAGAGATGAGAATTTTGAGAGGCATAACAGGCTGCAGTTTGCGGGACCGCATTAGAAGCCATGGCATTAGAACGCAGTGCAACATTCAAGATGTGGTTACATGGTGCCGCAATAGAACAAGAGAGTGGAGAGGCCATGTCGACAGGATGGACAATACGAGTCTGCCACAAATCGCGAAAGAGGAACGCCCGGTATCAAAAAGACTTCCTGAAAGATCCCCAATACGATGGCACTACAGCTGGAGCTCGGTGTCTCAACTACGGTTGTAATCGTTCAAGACAAACCGGATGCAATCCTACAACAAAGAAGGCGGAGAAGAAGAAGAAAAAATAACTGAACAGAAATAAGATGACAAATAACATTCATTGTCTTCATTATCTGGACAACAAAACAAATCACTGATATTTAATGCGAGTGAAAATATGGGAGTAGCCAATTGGAATGTGGAAACTTACTATACTTTTGTCGACGCAAATTTCATTAAATTACAAGCAACGAATACTGATCAAAACAAATTATTAAATTCATATACCAAACTTATTGTTTCAATTTTCTGCATGGGTTGCTTTGACTCTCTATCCTGTTATTGCATTCATTTTCCTACTTAAGCTGATGAACTTTCTATCTTGTTTCGCATTTAAGCTTAATTCTTTATTAGTGTTTTGTTAATTTCGTAGTAGCAAAACAGCGGCACGTTTCTAGATAATTTACATGCTTTGTTTCCTCGCCCTTCTAATTAAACAATTAGCAACTAATTTTTATTGTTTTCCCATATGTCACCGTACTTAGCATTCTGTAACAAAAACAATATGCATTTTTTTATAATGATAGCTGGGTTTTCCTGCCATATCATTCTCAGCTAATATGGTCTTACTGCAAAGCAAATCTGTTGTTAATTTAAAGCGTACTACGATGCAATTGAAAGTATCTACTCTACAACAATCAATAATTAATGAGAGTCCTAAACATTTGCATTCTAAATACTTTTTTTGTGTTCTACGCGACAGTAATTACTTTGCTGCGTATCGTACGCTTAACACACTTTTGCCAAGGAACACAAAAACACCCGTCGGAATGCTTGTAGTACGTTGTATTTGGCAATCATAAAAAATTATTTGTTTTTTTAATTTATTTATTGCCTTAATAAATTTTATTATGAGTGCAATACATACTACTGCGTATTAAATGAAATTAATTTACATTAGATGTAAAACGTGTTATGGCAGAAATATGTGGTATTATTTGCAATTGCTGTAAGGTTAGTTTCAAAAGTTAAATCACAAATTATAAATATGGATACAATATTTTCTTTGTTTAACTGGTACTAATTTTGAGAAAAATTACTGTTAACATCGTAACTAAAAACTAAATTTACTTGGTAAATTTAATATAGAGAGGTATATGAAAAACTTTTTAATTGTTTTATTTATAAAAAATTTATTCATTGCCTAAAAACTTGCCTGGTCTAAAACCTAAAACGCAAACATCAGATATTATTTTTTCAGGCGTATACAAGGTTTGTCAATAAATATGAATTTCGCCCAAGAGTAAGGTACAGTAGTAGTAAACATCTTTATTTCTAAAAAAGGCTATCGACCTATCGGTCTTTCTGCCCTTGTTTAATACATGCAGTCTTAATCAGTCTGAGTAAGGTACATTTTTTTGACAATATTGAAAATTGTTATTTAAAAACATCAGAACTAGAAGCTACGTTAGAATAAGCTATTACAGCTATTGGCGATATAAAAATAAGTTCTATAGTTTTTTACAAATTTTTCTACATTATTAATTAATTATGGATGGTATTATAAGTCAAATCAAAATATGCTTAAGTGCCACATTAAAATTTCCCAAATTTTATGGACAAGTAACTGATTTATATCATTTAATTATAATTTTAGGTCAGAGGATTTTAGATTTCACGTCCTATAGTGAAATGTTAGTGTAGAGATACGTTTCAAACAGAGAAAATAATTTTTTGATTACAAATGGATGCAATTTCATATTTAAATATATTTTTTTAAGTTTCGATATTGTCAAAAATTAAACATACTTTACTCTTGGGCAAGGTTAATATTTTTTGACAAACCTCATATACATATACCCCTGGAAAAATTAAATAGTTTAAGTTGCATTTTATATATAAGAATATATTTTTTCCTAGATATAATAATAAAAAAGTTTCTAATATAGTCCCAGCTTACTGAGACATACTGTATATTAGTAAAGTCGACGAAAATTAGAAGTATTTTTTTTATCAAATTCCTATATAACCCCAATTGAAATTTTTATTATTCCGATAATTTATCTGTAGCTGCCTTTCATTTGGGCATCAAACTGAGCTTTTGCATTGGCAGCCGAAAAGGTATAATGTTCTATTATTTATCAACCTTTCTATCTATCAATAATTACGGCAAAAGAGAAAATGAACGAAAAATGACATGCTTAATGTTGAATAAGTTTACCGTCAGTCAAAATAAAAATCGTACATTATTCATGTTAATTTCGCCTTATCCGTGAATAAATAAAATGAAAATTGGTGCGGTTAACTTTTATATCAATTAGAGGGTATGAATTTTGAAACATCAAGTTAAACTAAATTTTCTCTACAGTAAATTTTACTGTTGTGTATATTTTCCTGACTGTATTTCAATTTAATCCAAAAACATTCCTGGGTTTCAGTCAATTTTATTGTTTATTATTCAAAATGTCACAAATACGTTTCGGTGTCTTTCTGCACCATCATCAGTTTGTGTGTATAGTTGTTTCTACCTTCACATTAGGCCAGAATAGCATTAGAATAGCCAGTCAAATGTGAAGGTAGAAACAACTATACACACAAACTGATGATGGTGGAGAAAGACACCGAAACGTATTTGTGACATTTTGAATAATAAACAATAAAATTGACTGAAACCCAGGAATTCTTTTGGATTAAAGTAAATTTTACTTAATACTTGTCAATGCTACATGCTTTTCCTTATTCGCATTGGACGCTATCAAGAAATATAAGGAATATGAAATGATCCTTTAAAAGGATCTTTGTGGAGTTGGGAATTAAAGCTTTGGAAATCAGCATTTACGTGAATATGTTAAAAATAATAGAAGCAGTGTTGCAAATGTTGAATCCTATTTCTATATAAACAAAGATAATCGTTGTCAATTCAAGACAAAATTTTTAAAGAGCAAATTGATATAAAGTCAAAGGTTGTACGTTGAAGACCTAGATTTCTGCCCCACGTAATAATCTTTTATCTTTTATTCCGATTGTGGGTCGACATTTTTAATATTATGGATGAGCTGAAAATTGACACCAACATCTGGGAGAGGTTTATAAATATATGTCGGATTAGGGTTTTGCCCTTCAAAAACATATCAAAGCTTTAAAAAAGTCATAAACCTTCCAAGGCCCGGGTCAGCTTTTGATGTGTCCAATTTTGGCAATTTCACGTCTTGAGAGGTATCCTATTGCGGATTATTACACATTATAGTTTTAAATAGCTTATCAGGAGGAATGTTTAGTTAGAGTGTGTCCAGTAGCATCTATTGGGACAAAAATTAGCTTTCCAAGAGAACGCCACCATTTCAAAATAATTAATGTATATTTTGAGTGTGGTTTTATTTTTTAAACATTGTACGTGCTTGGAAAGGAATGTTTTTAAAACACGCGTTGACTATTTGGCTAAGCTTTTTATGATGCTCTCAATTTTTTTTTTCAAATTTTTATCTTAGGAACATCTGAAAAGAACAAATATTAATAATGAGAATACTGAAACAGTAATCTTCCTAGAAGATTTTTGAACAAAACTTTGGAGCTTTGCACCTTAATAAAATCCGACAATTTTAAGTTATGCATATCTCCAAATGGGAGCAACAATACAAAATATACAGGATATGGTAGGTGCGTTGCTCTCCAAAGGGCAACATATTAAAAGAGTAATAGCAAGAAGGGACATATAAACAAATTTATGAGTTTTTACGTTTTTAAGATAATATTTATCGTTTGATAGATAAATTATATTTTCATTTTAGTGTTCCCAGAACCTGTTCAGATGCACTAAAGTACTTTCAGTTATTTAACAAAGTAGACAAGATGGTCACGTTGTGACTTACCTTGTAAATTCTAGGAGGGCATGGAACAGATGATGGTAAAAGCAGACAAAACAGTATATCTGGTTTAGTATGCTGTTATATATATGTTTGAAAAGCCTTGAGGCATACTATGTTTAGTAACTAGTATATCGATAGTAACTCTACATTAGTAGGCTAATAGAAGACAGAGTACAGTGTTGAATATAATTCACAAGCTTTGATTGTGTTGTCCTTCTCGACAAACAGATATAGTTTTCTAACACGGAAAACAAAATAATGCAGGTCAAAAGGAAATTAATGACTAATTTCCATTTTCCGAAAGCCATTTGAGCGCTTAACAGCACGCATATTCGTATTGAGAGCCAGCTAAAGCTGGAGACGAATATGTAAATTGAAAAGAATTTTCCAGCATTAATGTGCAGCCTGCATGCAACCAGAATTATGTTATAACCAGTATCGATGCAAGGTGGGCTTGATCAGTTCCTTTAGTCATGGAAAGGATGGAAAGCATATTTCTCCAAGTTAAACTACATAGACGAATTTGTACCGATTATATAATTAAAAAAAAAGGGTTGAAATGAATCTAAGAATTCAAAAAACCTGTTATGATTGGGTTGTGCAAGTCAAGCAGTGAATGCGTGTGTGTGACGGAAGAGAATCTACCAAATGGTTTTAATCATTATTATTTGTTAGATTTGGACTATAGAAAATATGTAATTTTATTTCGTTTCCTCAATTTAATTGAACTTCTTTAGCTTCTTTTTGAAATTTTTTAAGTCGAAGCAGGTATTAAGAGACGGTTTTCACAGTCTGCCACCTTTTCCAAATTCTAATATCTTTCGACGTTGACTACTGTGCCCAGCCTTTAGTTTTTACGACAAAGAAATAAAAGATAACAATTTAAACACATATACTGAAAAACATCCCAATCATGAAAGTCTTCAGAATATTGTAAAAACTAATTAAAATCCTATTGAAATATATTTATTCGATCAAATTTAAGTTGTAAGAAATGAAGGAGTTTCCATTGAATATTCCAAATGTCCATGAGCTTCATGACCACATTTTAACACACTTTTCGTTTGGATTTATCAAATTGGTTTAAATTGATAAAAGTTAAAGTAATGTACCTACATTTGATGGATTGCGGGACGGATATAGGCTGTACGCCTAAGAGTATGTTCGTTTATTATGTAAATTGCTACATCAATACACAAGGTGTTCTTCAAAAAGAGTGGTCCGGTTTTGGAAGCAAGTAGAGAACGCAAGATTCATCAAGCCCCAAAAAACCTTTAACCATATAAACATATAAACCTTTAACATGCCGAAAGGACGAAATAGGAGATTCTTGCAAATGAAAACATTAAACATGTTAATGGGGAGGGGGGGGGTTAAAGCATGCGCATGTTTATTGTGTGTCACATTTGGTAGATTTAAATTTAAAACTATAGAAATCCGTGCGTTTTTACATAAAAATTGGGTCTATTGTGGAAAATTGACGGGACGCACCATTCTCGAGTAAAGCTAATCTGAAGAAGAAGAAGAAGTTACATATTATTATACATTAATATTGAAATCTAATTTAATGAGAAAATTACAAGAACCGTAGAGGGCTATGGAAATTACAGGGCATTAATTTCCATGAATCAACATTTCTTCCAAAACTAAAAGGCTTGCATATATACCAAATTTCTTAATTTTATCTTTAGTTTAGACTAGTCGGTCCGGAAAAAACACATTTTAAAACCTATTTCGGGTCCCCACCTTTGAGTACTGTACCCCCTTTTAGAGACATATTCGACATATATTTTATTAAGATTATCTTCATAAATTGTTGTTTTTCTCTACTTGTGCCCAAAACCTCACCACCTGTTTTAGGAACACCTTGTACCGCGGGATTAAAAGTCAAAAACCGGAGAACTTTTAAAGATGTTATTCTGAATAATTCTGGCAAACATTAACAGTCAAGAAGACAGTAAAACTCACTTGGGGACTGGGACAAACAGGAGCAAAGGAAACGAGATTGCTGCGGAACTTGCTAAGGCAGGGGCCGATCAACCACTGACCAACCAAGAACCTGCTTATGGTATATTTCATGCCAAAGTTAGGGCGGGAGTTGGGCAATGGATCTTGGAAGAATATAAAAAGTACTAGGAGTAGCCACCGCGACTCATTACTGCAAAGCAGTTGGTGGTACCTCCACAACCAGTGCGTAAAAACGAACTGCTAGATCTCAGCAGGCAAAAACTAAGGTGGATAGTGGCCTTTTTAACAGGACACGCCCCCTGCAAAAAACACTTCTTCAGGAACGGACTGAGCGCTCAACCGACCTGCAGGGGGTGCGAACTAGAGGACGAAACTACTCTACATATTATCTGTCACTGCACGTCATATGCAACAGGTGGACGAAGACTCCTGGGAGAAGATGAAGTTCTACCAGACCAGGTCATGCGTACCCTCCTCAATATTCTTCTGGAATTCATTGAATACACAGGGATAATGAGGGAGTAAAATACGAAGGCACAATAGGACAGAAATTACCGCGGTGCTAGGCCAAACACCACTTCGGAGGTGAGGAAGGGTTTTAGTGGGTAGACAGCTAAACTGGAGTCCCACACATCCCAGGGCGCCAGAACGTCAGCTCTGGGTGTGCGTAAAAGAGCATTTTCCAAACCTCACTGAAAAGAAAACAGTCAAGAATCCAAATTCACTCTTTGATTATGTATGCATTTCTTCCAAATTACAAGACTATCTCAGAAAAGCGAAAGATAATCTTGTTTATGTAATCATGATTAGCTTTTCGTAAATATTGCAATCTCAAGTACGGATATATAAAAATCTAAATTTGCGATGCATAAATTTCGACTCCTTGTCTATATTAGTATGCATTTTCTACAATTTGAATCACATTTCAATGCATAAAAAGCGGTGCACAAATTTAAGAAACCTTTGTACCGACAGGCTTTAAAACCATTCCATCTGATTCGACGGCATATTGTTAAGCTAGGTAATGGCTTCCGATGATGTCACGAAATTATTCGAATGTATTATTGTTAAAATGCTTACTTGATATCATCAAATTACATGAAATTTTAAAAATTGGAGTGAGTGCATGTCTATTGTAATGGTTCGACCTCTACTTGCAACCTATTTATTGGGTAAAACAATTTCCTGCATACCGAATTAAATATATGAGTCACGTGGATTTCAGATGGAATGGCAAATTGCACATATGGAAAAATAAAAATAAAAACATAAATTGCAGGAAAACATATGTTGTTTCATTGAGGACTTTGAAAAACTTTATTAATTACCGATAAGTGAGCGGAATTGAATTCATAAAACTCTCGCATCACTAGTACAAGATTCTACGGTGCTCCATTAAAATTCCAATTTTAAATGTAATGTGATACCATAAAAAATTTATCTGTGATTACTGCTGACGTTAACAATATTTATCTGGGATTAAAGCGTGAAATCACCATTCAGGAATGACTTGTACTTTTGCGAGCAATTTTTCAAAATCTGCAACAGACAATCGAAAACCTTTAATTTGAAACTAAAGTAACTAACTCTAAATATGTGGAAAAAGTAAAATTATTAAATAGTTTCGATCACACCAGCACTATAGTACCCAAAATAAAGTACAAAATGTGGTTTCCGTTTCGTGTAAAGTAATAGATTTTAGCTACTAAAATAAACCATTAGCATTAGGCACTAAATGATTCATTTACAGATCAATTTCCTATTACGTGGACATTTTATAAACTGAATTTATTGAATGAAATACTCGTATAAACATACTTGACAAAAATTCATAAATTTTTATTTAATTGTGTTGTTATTCAATAAACGCCATCCAGCAAACATTTTCCTTCAAAATCATAAATAATCTTCATATCATTCTACCGATATAGAATCGGAATACTTTCCCAGCGAAAAATCTTCTTCCAAAAAAATCCGAAGTTGTTTCCATATCACTTAGTAAATAAATAAAAAAAAGACATCACTTAAAATGGACCTGGGCCAGTCTGGATGGAAATTCAAAAAATGAAATAGACTACGTGCTAACACCAAATAAATATATCGTTCAAGATGTTGGCGTTCTGAACTCCTTTAATACGGGCAGTGATCACAGATTAGTTCGATCATAATAAACACAAAATTGGAAAGAGCAAAAAGTTCAACAACACCAAATACCGTGTAGATCCTGGCACAATAATAGACAATAAGTCAATATATAGCAAAATCTTGACAGAACGGCTAACAAAGGAAACAACATCACCACACGAGAGCTTGGACGAAACAAACAGTAGACTGATCAAAACATTGAAAGAAACAACCGCAAGTTTAGTAACATCAAAAACTAAAAGAATAGAAAAGCTCACAACACAAACCAAACATTTACTGGAAAAAAGGAGAGAGCTTATTAAAGACAACAAAAGAAATACAGTAGAGTATGCCGAACTAAACAAAACAACAAGGAATATGACCAAGCAGGACATAAGGAAACATCAAGAGAATCGAATAGAAGAGTTAATACAGCAAAGCAGAGGCTTGGAGATCTTTAAAAAAGAAAACGCACATAAAATAGAAATGACCAAGCTTAGAGACGGGCAGGGTAACATAACAGTGGATCGAAGAGAGATACTCAAGGCAACAGAGGTGTTTTACACAGGTTTGAACGAATCCAAATAGACAATGAGGATGCCAGAGGAAGCAAATAATGACCAGAAAAACAGGATATGTAATATTGGCTCCGAGGATCTACCAGAGATTGAAGAAGAAGAAATTCGGAAAGCTTTAAAGCAATTAAAAAACGGAAATGCAGCAAGTGACAACATAATACCGGCATTGTTGAAAGAAGGTGGAAGCCTACTGGTAAGGGACCTTAAATCACTATTTAATACATGCCTAATCCAGGGAAATATACCACAGGACTGACAAGAGATATTGGGTCACACAAATTGTTTACACTAGTGCTAGAGGATGTTTTCAAAAACCTATACTGGGCAGACAGAGGATTAATATATCCCGTGAAAAACTGAGTAACCTAAGATTTACTGATAACATTGCCATTTTGGCCCAAAAAGTAAAGAATTAGACGACATGCTCATAGGATTACAACAAGAAGCAAGAAAAGTAGGCCTAGAAATGAACATTTCTAAAACCAAATTTATGACAAACTAACGGACAAACATAGAGAGTATAAATGTGCTAGGACAACAAGTAGAGGAAGTAAACTCTTATGTCTACCTACGTCAAGAAATAACATTGGGAAAAACTAATCAAGAACTGTGACTCGTCTTCAAATCCAACCTACCCCTCAAATTAAAAACCAAGGTGTACATGGAATGCATTATCCTCGTAACAACCTACGGATGTGAAACATGGGTTCTAACAAAGAAAATCCTAAATAAATTAAAGAAACACCAAAGATCAATAGAACGGAAATTGCTAGGAATAACGCTTAAATATCATAAAACCAATGAGTGGATAAGAAATAGAACCAAGGTCGAAGATATAGCGAAGCGAATAGGTGGTCTTAAATGGAACTGGGCCGGATATGTTGCCAGAAATACAACCAATTGGAGAGAAAAAACAACAAGATTGGGGGGGAAAAAAGAAGGCAGACCACAACAAAGATGGTATGATGACATCAAAAGAACAGCTGGACTTAACTAGTACCAAGTGGCACAGAACAGGGAAAACTGGAAAAATATGAGAGAGACCTATATCCAAAGGATAGAAAACGGCTAGAAGAAGAGGAGTCTTAGATCAAAGTACTATTTTCCACTTAACCTTTTCCGATAAAGCCGTGTAAAAAGCTGCTTCTTAATTATGATATCGATAAAATAATGTGAATACGATTAAAATATTGCGGTTTCAATATGCAGTTTTGCTACTTTTGTACCTAAATACAGGTATGATTTTGGAATATAAAAGCATCAGAATTATCAGCTCTATTTGTCAATAAGTGGACATACAAAATCTATACTTCTAAGACACTGCCCATTTTAACATCAGAAAACATGTTTCTCGATTCTCGAACTCTGATTCGCTCACACTACGTTGGGCTCAGTTTCTCTACGACAAAGCCATTGCCTTTGTTACCCATAGTGAGTAAAAGTGAAGAGAAATTTTGTTTTTTAATTTTCTTTCAAATTGATGTTCATGGTCATTTTTACATAAAAATGTGGTAACATCCAGCAAAAAAAGCATAAGAATTATATTTTTCACACAATAAATTGCTAAACGATTCCGCTTTTGAAATCTACGCTAATCTAAACTAACCAACACTGGTTTTTTCTTTCCATATATTCGCTCTTCTCACACAGAACACTAAAAATCAGTTTAAATAGTTAATAACAAAATATAGACGGATGCGTTAAGCTTGTTAAATATTTGAGAATTTTATGGCTTTCAACTTTGCAGAATCATGCACATCAACTTTCGTTTTTTTTTGTTTTATTTACTTTTATTTTTTAGTTATGTTTCATAAAATTTTTCCAAATTCAGGCACAATGTTTGTTGACAATGAAATAAATTGTAGACGTATAACGCTTTTTTATTGAAAAAATAATAATAAATAATAACTTTTCATAGGTAATTTTTGGCCTAATGTTCTAACAAAAACCATCAAAAGCTGAGGAATATAATTGTTTTCCAGTAAAGCATATTTTTTTTACTTAAAAACTTTCAAACGTTTTAGAAAAGTTTTTGTTACTTGTCTTTTAGTAGATTAATGATTTGAATAAAAGAGCTTGACTTTTTTTGACGAAACACAACAAGCAAAACTTTTTTAGACTTGTTCAAAACTTAGTAATTAATGAAATGTTTTTTGCTGTTGTCAGTAAAAGTAGCCCCAACTTATTTTAATTTGCTTACTAAAAAGCTAAATCGGAAGCAATGAATGCGAAAGTTGATGATAATACTTGTGCAATAGTCAATCGTAAAAGTAAAAATCGAAGAAACGAAAAATTAAAGCAACACTTTACGGACTTGAGAAATTTGTGTATCAAGTTTAATATAAACTAAAATTTTAAAATGTTTATTACACATTTTCTATAGTACATTTCTTTGAGCTTGGTTGTACAATGGAGAATCAAAGCTTAAGCTTGCGATCAACTGAACTCGGCCTTAACCTGAACTCGGCTGAACTTCGTACAACTCAAATTTACACTTGAACCTGTCTTGAACTTCAGTTCAACTTGAACTGAGATTGAACCACTTTTGTGCAACCGGCTCTGATAGTAACAGATGAGATAAATTTTGAATCTATTAAATAATTTATCTGTAATTCAAAGCGGGTAAAAACCATTTTACTTTATTGGATTTTATATCACGTTTTCAAATAGTACCACTATAAACAGCCTGTAGAAAAATGTCATACGCAATACGTTCCAGTATGTTTTTGGAGGACTTAATAACATTAATGTTATAACTTGTTATGTAAATGTGCAAGTCGAATTGATGTTGTTTTGAGCCTACGCAGAATAAGTGTAGATTACGCTCTCATTATATCGTTAGTAAAATATTTGTGCTTCGGTGTAGTATAATAAGCGAAATTATGACACGTCTGTGCTTCTAAGCGCCCATAAGTAAACGTATTTGTTCGAATCCCACTCAAATTAGGACTAATATCGACATCAGTTCACATCTTAATTCCAGACGTTCCCCCACGTTAACAACATGGTAAACATTTCTGCAATCATTTAAATGCAATAACATGCAGATGACACACGGTTTCATACTAATTTGGTGATCTCTCTTTGGATTGACTGATCCATACCACGTAGTCCGTATTTAACGCAAACGAAACCAAATAAAGCCGAATACACATGGAAAACCCACGTAATGTACCTGCTGAAATGCTTCGGTTTAAACAGTAAGTCAGCAGGTGAAATTGATTAATTTTTTAACATCCGATTTTTTTTTCAGTCGAACAGTACGTCAATCAACCAAAATTGTGGAATTTTTAAATCCGCTCCAAAACCTAAATCGTTCTAATAAAGGAATTGACTGTTTTTGATGTTTTTTTTCCGCAATATTATATCATGTCTGAGGCAAATCAGCGAACTTGAGTAAGCTTTCAGTGAATTGGGTTTGAGAAAAATAGGCAAATATATCAACCTGCAAGCATACAGGACTCTTTTTATGCGAACAATGGTTATTAATATGAATAAATTCATTTATATATCCTTATTAAATTATTAAAGCATTATCGACCTTATGAACGTTTAAAGCTACGCATTGCTCTTTTGATACGAATTCGAAAATTAAAGCAATTAAGTCATTTCTAAAATCATTATCAAACTCTGTATTATTTGATATTATTAAAACAAAGTAGTTTCTTTAATGAAAACCGATTTTTCGATAAAACTAAACAAAAAAATTATATATTAGAACATTGTAGTAGAATTAAATTTTATCCCCTTACCACATGTAGTTAATGACTAAAGTTGCGGCACATACCTGAAACAAAAAAGGTACATTTAAATAAATTATTTAAACAGTTTGTACTGAATCCCATTTGAATGTTATGCTTTTTGAGCAGACCTCAATTAATCTATAATTCGTCTGTTTAGAGTACAAGAGATCATAAGTGCTGGAGAAAGAAGCTCTGATGTAATGGAGTGTGCAAGTGTGTACGACCTTCTTCCTCTTTCGTTCCAATTATAAAATTAATTAAAGGTAGAAATTTGCAAATTGAAAACAGTAAGAATGGATCAACTTACTGTCACTGTGAGGTTAAAGTTCCTTTTTGTGATAAAAGTTCAAACCATCCGTAATACTAATACTTTAACTTTATAAAAATGGTATTATCACTTACATATAATTTATAGTGTTTGTGAGTAGTTGTATATCATGAAAATTATTTTCAGACTTTTGGGGTGTTTAAATAGAAATACTTTGAAACAAAAAGCATGCTTACATAAGGGTTACATTTTGGTTTTTATTACATGCATTTGATTGTCAATATTTTCTCAGAAAGTGATCTCCGATTTAAATAATTTTTTTATCAAATCATAGCCCTATTATTGGATACAATTTGAGTTATCAGATAAGCGAAAAAAAGATGTAAACAAATTTTACAGGGAATTTAAATTTCTAACTAAACTAAACTGAACGAAATAAATAAGTTTTTTTTTCTTGGTAAAGTTTAACAGTAAAGGTATACGATGTTATAGCCTCATGTCTTCTTAGTAATTTGGAATTTTAATCGTCAGTTTATCCTCAGCCATACGAGAGATATTCATTTTTCTTGACCGGTCACATTATCGGGGCGAAATTTAGTTAAACTTTTTTAATATTTGCAAAGAATATTTCGGGCAAAAAGGCTGTGGATACAACATTTCATTACAAGTTGATAGCTCTATTTATTTTGTCGCTCTCTGTTCTCTGTCAATCAAGGTGCTACATTTTTTATTTTTCTAAGGATAAGATATTCTTGTTTTCACGATGTTTCGTATTATACTTTTTTTAGTTAGTTTAGTATACTTGTTTAGTTTAGAAGCTGACTATTCAATTATTTGCAGTTTACCCATGATAATCTCTTGTTTCAAAAGATTAGGTTAATTTGTGAGGTTTTAGTTAAAAGTTATTTGATAATTTTCATACAATCAGTTTTTGGATAATTCTTATCAGAAAGGGAGAACAAAAAGAGCAAAAATAGAAAATGAGAAATGGGCAAAGCTCAATGGTGGCGACAAACATTTATATTAGTTGTTGCGTTATATGAAAAAAGTGATCACTATTTGAACACTATTTTACAATATACAGTTGGGTCTGGATATAACGGACTTGAAAAATGAGCTAAAACTGGTTCGTTATATCTGGAATTCGCTATAAGCGAGTAATAATACAAAAACACGTGGTGTATTTTCTTCGTTATATTTACATAGAGCAGTACAAGTTAGTCCTATATATAACTAAAAAGAACATAAAAAGAAAGACAACACAATTCTAAATCTACTGTTTGTACATTTCTGCTGCAAATTTTCAAGATCACAAGTGACTCCCATATGTGATTAAGAACTTGGCGTTATTGTAGAAAATTCCGGAAGATTCTGACACTTTTTTTGCCATTTCAGAAATGGTTGGAACATTAGTTTCACCTAAATCGTCATCTCCTTCATTATCGCTCAAAGCTGTGGATGAAGTTACGGAGTTTATAAATTGCTCATAGGTCAACATTTCTCTTGTAAGAAAGTCATTATCAATGCTCACATATTCGGTGAAATTGAAATCACTCAATTTGGTTTTAACTTGTTCTTCGACAAATTGTGCACATCTTCATCTGAGTTATACTCGTAGTCAGAGTCTTTATGCTTTTCTAACCATTGGTTAAGTGGAATTTCATCGTCTGGTTCATAATCATTTTCTTTTCTTAAAAATCCACCATGCTTAAAGGAATTTTCAATGGTTTTTCGGATTGACTCTTAACTTTTAGCTAAGCTCTATGAATGAAATTTACTGCATCTAAGAGATTTATGGAAAATGTTTAATTTTTATCGATTGCCTCTAACATTTTCATAAGAAGAATTTTTCTGTATTGACATTTTAGCGAATGTATTACTCCTCGATCCATAGGTTGGTGCTTCGCAGTTGTGTTCGGCGGCATAAAAGCAATTTGATTTGTTCTAATTTATCATCAGGGTGCGCGGGACATTCGTCGACTAGAAGCACAATTTTTCTGTTAAGTTTTAGTTTCTCATCCCATTGACGCAATTCAGTTCTAAAAATGTACAATGTTATCCAAACTTTGTCGTTTGCTTGGTAGTTTATTGGCAAAATGTTGTCTTTGAAACATCTAGGATTAGCTGACTTTCCTATCACCAAAAACTTTCCTTTTGTAAAAACTGTAAGCCGTACTTTAGATAACTTGCCCCCCGCACATTTTTCAGCGTGGAAGTTCGTTATAAACGGAAAGTGAATATACTAACTAACCTAAAAGCGATCGATATATCCGGAAGTTCGTTATAAACGGGATCGTTATAACCAGTAAAAAATACGTTGGCCTTTATGGATGACAATTTTTCATGATGATGCTTTCAATTAAGCAAAAACGTTCGTTTTCACCGAAAGTTCATTATAAGCGGATTCGTATTTCTGATGTGTAAATAACACATTTAGGTTTTCCAGCGTCGTTCACATCAGTACGCCTTAGACCCCTAGAAATACTTAGAAAACAAACTGTCTTTTTTTGAATAGAACACATTTTTTTTAAATAGAAACACATAGGGTTCTAGTGCGATTGCAGAAACAGAAGAAGTAGTTTTATGTGTGTATTAGTCTAAATATGTCTGCAACATGAACAAATATGAACTCATATTTCGGAAAGCAGCTTTACACTTCACTGAAACATACCGTTTTCAAGAAGACAATCAACAAAACTTAAAAATTCATCGATCCTACTGTTGTAACCCAAATAAACCAATAATACCAAAATCTTGATTGATGATCACCCTTGTTCAGATAACATTCAGCAGTTATTATTGTTACAATTAAATATTTGCTTATGCCCGATTTTTTCAAAGAAAGATTGCTCTCCGATGATTAAGTCGTTTTCATTAAAAAAGCTTTTACCGAAATCTTGTCGTTTCAATTTTATTTAATCTTGCCGTCTGATGATAAAGCGACGTTCAATTTATTGACCTAGTCGCAGACTATTGTTGCGAGAAATTTTTGAAAAATTCTAAACTCAATTTAACTTTACTCCCGCTAAATGTATTCGACAATTCACTGTTGCATTCCCGCGACGAAATTAATTTTTCCGAACAGGAAAACATGGCATTGTTTGCGCGGATAAACAGAGAGGTGAATAGAATATAGTCTGCAATTCCTCTAACATTCCGTTCGAATTGAACTGGTTGCTTTTCCTTTGAAATTGTTGGAGAAAATAAGAGGAACAGCGAATCATATTGATTACTGCACCAGTTGGAATAAATGGGATTTCGTATAATGAAAATAAACCAATGGGGAAATATTAAAGCATATTTTCAGGCGGCATTAAATCAATTAATCGCATTGTCGGAATTGCAAACAAATGCAGTCGCATTTTGGAGAAGCTCTAGCTTCAAAATATAGCAATAATTCATGATACAGTTATATTTAAAATATACGCGATTCAGAAGAGGATATTCATGCAATTGGTATTGTATTTATTGCTATAAATGCGCTTTTATCAAGTTTTATTTGCAATTTGAAAAGAATTTTTCAGAAAATTGCGGAAACGCTTCAGTTTATTGCATAAAGCAGTGACGACGTCCTTTTGTATAATTTTTTACAAAACGCCGTTGGTTACAAACAGCTTGCAGTAGTCTCTATGTAAAAACTGCCAGAAAAAAATTGCACTCGTTGCAAAAGTATTTTTCACACCTCGCAAAAAATCTGTCTAGCTCTTAGGGCTTTGCTAAGCAGACCAGTTTCTGTACTTATTCGATTTTCACCCTGTATGATGCTTTTTTAAAAGCCTGCCACCAGTCAGCTTTTTTGCTGTGAGGGGTTCTGAATGGAGGAAACGCTGTCGACTTTGTGAATATTTAGATCCTGACTTGGGTCCATTGGGGCGAAATTTTCGATTCAATCCAATAAATTAAAGTTTGAGGGCTTGAGGTTACCTTAAATACACGAAATAAATCGATTTTAACAAGAGCTGCAAATTACAAATAGCCAAATTTAGTTCACGATATTCTGAAATTTGCAACCATAAAACTGGCTTTAAAACAATAGTTTCGTATAGTGTAACGCTTCGTATATGGTAAAATAAGTATCTGATTTGGTTAATGCAATATTTTTAGATTATAATTTATATTACATATTCAAATAGCTCGTCTGTGATGGAAAATTTACAATTCAAAAGACGCTTTAAACTGTGAGATTTACTTTACAGCTGGTTATTATTAAATGAATATTCATGGAAATAAGGTTTTGCAATTAACCCCGTCAGTGTTTGCCTTTTCAAGACAGTTGAATCAAGATATTCACCTTTGAGCGAGCAAATTGAATGTTAAATCATCATGGTTAAGGACTTTCTATACAACTTTTAATTAATTACCTTATTTTCATGCGTTTAGTTCTACATTTTTGCATATAAAAAACTCAATCTTCGACGTTTATGGAAGAAATATTCTACCCACCATCGCTTCATTTTTTCGTGCCTATCCATCATACGCACTGAACAACTCATCAATTTAGAAAAAAATGGTTTGTATTCTCAGCAATATGTATTATAATTTGTTTTATACAAACTGTTTGTATTCATTGGATACGTTATAGATTTTAAATGGTATAATCAAAATAAACATATTTTGAATTTTCACATTTTCTTATTTCACACACTTTTAATTTGTTTGTTGGATTTTAGGGGATTGTGGAACAATAAAAATTATTTATATAACTGGTCTGTGTTTATTTTTAAATAAACTTAAACAATGATCATAAAGAATTAGTCGTTAACTTTCCATATAGTTGTATTACTCTGGTCAATATTGGGCCCGCTATTGCAAGTCAATAAGCACAATTGAGTTGGACTCCGAATGAAGAAAAAATTGAGCGTTTTGCTAGTTTTAATTCAATTTGATCTCAAATTAGAATATTATTTGTCAAATTTTATGAAACATTTTGGTACTACAATTTTAAAGAAACGACGTCGTGAGCTGTGGTAGTTGCTTCTACGTATTCTTTTAAATTTGGTTATCTATTTGGGAAATTTTCCAAGCAATATTATATTTTATAAGCAGGAAGCTGCGAAGAACGGGAGGTTGTGCATCATTTGATTTTAGATATGCAGCAAAAGTAGTCGGTATTCAAGTAGTCGTCTTGTATAACGTCGCAGTAAATAAAAATTTTAAATTTAGTAGTAGTAGTAGTAAACATCTTTATTTCTAAAAAAGGCTATCGACCTATCGGTCTTTATGCCCTTGTTTAATACATGCAGTCTTAATCTAAATAAAAAACAAATATGAAAATTCTCCTATTCTAGGTTAACAATAGTAGGAGTAAACATCTTTATTTCTAAAAAAGGCTATCGACCTATCGGTATTTCTGCCCTTGTTTAATACATGCAGTCTTAATATAAATAAAAAACAAATATGAAAATTCTCCCATTCTAGGTTAACAATACTATTAAATAAATAAGATTTCAGTGGCAAGAAGAAATTATTTTATTGTCCACTAGTCCGTTGCGTTTGTAAGTGTTCGAGTAGCGTTAATGTAGGGAAACGGAAGCGGGATTGTCTGGTTGGTCTTGTAAGACAAAGGGGATTTTTTCATTTTGTCTGTAGCTGTATGAGTCTTTCCGAGATCTTTGTCATGTTTGTGCGTTCGTATAGTAGTTGGGTGGGGGGGTTGTGTAGTGGGTTTTGGGGGTGTCTTATTCGTGTTATTAGTCTTAGTGCAATTTGTTCTGTTGTTTGTGTATAACGTTTGATCCTTTCTGTTCCGTTGGTCATGAGTATATGTCCAAAGTCTAGCAAGGGTCTACAAATAGCTTTATATATTTTGGTGGCGGTGTTTGTGCTAATTCCTCTGTCTTTGTAGGTTAGTGATCGGAAGTGTTTTGTTCTCTTTATTGTTTCTGCCCTGATGTTTCGTATGTGTTTAGTGAATTTAAGTTTGTGGTCGATTGTGATTCCAAGGTATTTTACGTCGTTTTTTGGTTGTGTCGTTTGGCCGTCTGCAGTTATTGTAGGGGAGTCAGCGTTGAGTCTGTGGTTTGTGAGCAGAAGTTGGTTTTTTGACGCGTTTGGTGTTAGTCTCCATTTATAAAACCATGTCATTGTGTTGTTTGTTAGTGTTTGGAGTCTTTGAGCTGCTCTCTCAGTAGTTTTGTCATGTACAATAAGTGCCGTGTCGTCTGCGTATTGTAATATGTATGCCGATCTGTCGATTTGATTTTTGTCTGGTATGTTGTAATTGTATATGTCATGGCAGTATATATTGTAGAGAAACGGTGAGAGCGGGGATCCTTGAGGGAGCCCTTGTTCAGGGGAAAAAGAAAATGACAGTGTTTTGTCAATTCGTACTTGTAGTTGTCTGTTTTCTAGTAAGTTCTTTATGGTGTGTAGTAGATATGTTGGTGTGTGTAGTTTGTATAGTTTGTATAGTAAGCCTCTATGCCAGACACTGTCAAAAGCCTTGTTAATGTCCATAAACAGGCAAGCTGTCTTTCTGTCAGTTAGGTGGGTGGTTTGTACATTGTTGGCCAAAATAAAGAGCGGATGAACAGTCGAGTGATGCTGTTTGAAACCAAATTGGTAGGTAGGTATATTCCTCCAATCACTCTTTCAAGTCGCTGCTTCATTATGCCTTCAAAAATCTTGCCCAGTATTGGAAGCAGTGTAATTGGTCTGTAGTTGCTCGGTTGTGTATTGTCCAGTCCATTTTTGGGTATAGGGATTATTAAGCCGTTTTTTCCATGTTTCTGGGATTCTGCCATTTGTGATGCAGTTGTTCAATTCAGTTAGGATCAGTTTGTGTGTTTCTTGAGTTAGGCTTTTCAAGACTTTTGCCTTAATTTTATCTTTCCTCGATGCAGTGTTCTTGATGTGCGCTAGGGCTTCATCGTACTCTGTGTCTGTGATCAGTGTGCAGGCATAGTTTGGTGAGTTGTTAAAATAGTTCAAGTACCAGTCGTTGATCAAGTTCCAGTTGTCATTGTCGAAGTTAGGGTTTGTCGATATGCTGAAGGCCCTTTGATAGTGTCTGGCGAATGCGTCCGCTTTCTCTTTGTCTGTGTAGCGTTCTATTCCGTTTTCGTCAATTGTGTCAGTAGTGCCAGTCTTCCTGTATTGCGCCAGTTTCTTAATTTTTCGCCAGTATGTTTTGCCTTTGTCCTTCTGTATTTCTTAACATGTTTCAAGCCATTTGTCTTGTCGGTATTGTCCAATCAGAGTTTTAATGTTTCTGTTAAGTTGGTTCAGTGTCTTTTTTAGGTCGTTATTTCGAGTGTTTGTATATAGGCTGTACAGTTCTCTCTTATGTTTTATTAGTCTCAGTATGTATTTGGGTAGTGTATGTCGGTAGAAAGCATTTTTATTTCCGGGCTAAATTTTCCTATGGCTAGTGAAAGTTGTTGTTGTATGGTTTCTATTGAAATGTGCTGTGCTTGTGATTGAATGTAGTCATGTATATGTTGTTTCACTTTGTCTATGTCAGTCTTTGTTAGGTTTAAGTTTTTCTCTATAGGAGGTGTATTGGAGGTAGGTTGCGTATGTTGTAAGTCTATGTTAAACGTAGACTTACGCATTTTATAGCCAGGTGGTCGGATCCAAGTTCGTTGGTTAAGTTTATGTTGTTGATGGTGTTTGTCAAGTTTCTTGTGTGCAGTAGAACGTCTGGTGTTGTGTCTGGGTTTGCAGGCATCAGAAAAGTTGGTGGGGTGTGCTGTTTTATAAAGTCGGAATTTTGCAAAAATCTTTTAAGTTGTTTCGTTTTGTTTGTATTCAAGTTAAAGTCGCCTATAATTATTGCATATTTATAGATGCTCGCTTTAGTCAGTATGTTTTGTTCTAGGTTGGAGTGTGGGTGTATGTATGTCAGAAATATGTGTATCAGGTCGTTTAAGTAGGGTATGGTAAAATGTAGACAGTCGTTCAAAGGGTTGTTGAGGGAAAGAGGATTTGCTCTTCCAAGTTTAACTTTTGGTTTTAGGAGAGCTGCGACCCCGCCCCTGGCATGATTGATGGTATTTCCATGCCTATAGATATACTGCCAATTTCTGTACGTTGGTGTCTGTCCTAGTTTGGTTTTCGTCCCTACAAATATGCAGCAATCTGTGTCGTTTTGTTCTATGTAATTGTAAATAAGTGGTTTTTTGCTGTTAAGTCCGTTGATGTTCGCGTAAAGTACTTTCATATTGAATCTTGTATGTTTGTTATTGTCTGTCTCACTTGTTCGCAGGGTTCAGTTGGAGAGCGTCCCTCGGGCAGGAGCATGTCAAACATTAGGATGTAGACATGGTTCCCGAAGAAAACAACGGAGGTGTTTTAAATTTAATTTTATGTGAGAAAATTAGTGACATTTTTTAATAAAAAATTGACATATTTTTTTGCCAATTCTTTTTCACAATTTTAGATACGCTAATGTATCCTTGAGGTGCGCTTCGTTAATTATTTGCAATTACAAATGAAGAAAGCGAATCTCCAAATGGTTTTAATAATCCGATGAAAAAGTCTAGTTATATTTATCTTAACTGACCGTTTGACAATTAGATTAAGAACTGTTTTTTTCTCTATTTGTGTATTGTAGTTCTTATATTTAACAAGAAGGTATTTTGCGGTTTTATTCCGTTTTTGCGATTTAAAATAAATCCGGGCAAATGTTCCATAGTTATCATTGGAAAAGCTCGGCACAGATTAAGATCAGTTAAGATATTAGAGAATTAATCAAAAATATGGTTCGAGTCCAAACCATAAACCCATTTCATAGGCGCGTACTAAAAATCTCAACATGATATAAAATATATAATATAATGGTTAATCCAATCTAATGTGCTAAAATTCACTGACGTATTGTATAGACAAAAATATTGCGTTTTAGGCAATTTTGTATTCTTTCTCGTTTTGAAAATATGTTTTTTCAAGGTCACCGTCTTACAAGCTCGGTTTATGAATAGCTAATGAATACAATATTATAATTTGTCATAAAGAAGACAAAAATGACTAGCAAGCATTTCCATATTCCGTGGAAACGGAATTTTATGTTTCTTGAGAATTGGCTGCTTACTTGGCTGTATCCGTGGGAAGGTGTGTTGATATGAGGGCATAACTATTTGGGCTTTTTTAGACCGAGAAATCCAAATTTCCTATTACTTAACTTGTAGTGCCTAGAACGCGCTAGGTGTAATAGTTTGGAGCCATTTAAAACATTATCGATTTTTGGGTTTTCAAATATCGCTTATTTGTTTTTCATACATTTCATTCTCCGATATTTCTAAAACAAAAAATGGTTTAAGTGGATATCCCTCACGGTTTTCGAGATATTTCATATTGAAACCTCTAGTGATTTAAACCCATTTTTTCCCATCAAGTCTTTTAAGCATTGAGCTTTCGAATGATTTCTGCATTTTTCATTTGAATTTTTTTACTAATGGACATTTTTCAAAAACTTTTTAGTAGAATATCTGATATTGTGGGCTATTAAATATGCTTTCATTTCACTTGACTGCTTAAACTATGTTATAGATTTTCAAAACTTTTCAAAATTCAATTTTATACTGAAGATTAACTGATAAAATTTTAATTTAACAACGACGCGAAAACCATAAATTAAATTAACCGCACTGATTGTCATTGAGTGTACAAATATGGAATGAAAAAAAAATTGGTTGTTTTGCGCATAATTCCGTTCTTACGGCAGCCAATTCTAAAACAGTCAGGCCGCATTAATGGATTTCGGGTCTTCATTAATATAATTTTGGAACTCCCACGTAAATATTTCGGGCTTACGTTTGAAATACAAATTTGGTACGATGATTTTTCCTTTTCCTAATATGAACAACGGACTAGTTACGTGGTTGTTATTATGAATAACGGTTATTATGACATGGTTTACTTGAGATACATTTTTTGCAGAAGTATATTAATAGAAATTTTGTACTTGAATATTATAATATTTCAGAATACTTTAAAATATCAAAAACTTAACTCTCATTAACCGACTAGACGTACACGTATGAAGGATATTTTAGCTTTAGATAGGCGCTTTGTCTTAATTGCAGGCAGATTTGTTAAAGCTCAAAGGCTCTGATTTTCTATTGAAATACTTAGTTTCTAACATTGAATCAATTAGCATTGATCGTAGTTCGATGGATTAAATAATATTCGATTGGATATCTCGTTTCCTAGAATGAATGAAAAACAAGTCCCAAAACACTGTTTGATATGTTTTGAAAACATGTCTTAAAAACGAACATATTTTGATAAGGGCTTTCATGGTATATACAACTATTTGGACGATTTCCAATTAGGTCGGAATTTAATTGGAAAACCTTCAATATTTAAAGTAGGAAATTGATAGGTTTGAAAGTTATAGGTTTAAAATTGACTTACGGAATGTTGAGTTTCAATTCAAAATCCGTGCATAATCGTTGTATTCAGGCTTTCGCGGGAAAATATGAACATTTGTGAAGTTGCTAACCACGTTTTACTTTAAGTAAAACTATAAAATAAGTCATCCAACCTGGAAGCAGCCAATCCCCTTTCATTTACCGCATGGAGATTGCAAATATTTTAATCAGTTTTCTTGAAAAAAAGAAACGAAACTGTTTAAAAATGGAAACATTAAAAACTATTTTCAGCTTTGCATTGTGACCGATACATGTAGAAATATCATTTTTTCTGACTTCTTCCGTCTACTTTTTTATTATTTCTGTGCGAATTTCGATTTCAGTATTCCCAAACACATTTAATGGAGCAACTTTCTAAACTAAAATTCCTAAAACCAACATATTTTTGACGTATTTTTCAAACAACAATAACAAATCGAACTTCTTTCAAAAGCAGGAATTACTTTTGATATTTTCTTGTTCCTGATTTATCTTCTGTTACTTACAACAGAACATAGTACATATACAGTACTTACTGCAAATATAAATCGTTTGAGATCTAAATTAAATCAGATACGTAACATTAAAATGGTGAGGTCCATTAAAAATGTACATATACCTATTTAAATATAGGTTTGTGTGTAGTAGTAGTAAACATCTTTATTTCTAAAAAAGGCTATCGACCTATCGGTCTTTGTGCCCAATGGTGAGGTTTTACTGCAAATCTTCAAAATATGGAACATATTTATATATCAACTTATTTGATTGAAATTTTGCCGAATATCATGCATCTTAGGATTAAATTTAATAATTTCCAATTTAAAGTTCCATCGAAGAAAACCCATTGCTCATATACAGGGTGATTTAAAAGTGGCGTCATTCCTCTGGGGGTGTTGTCTGGGGGTGTTTTGGGAGTACAGGAAAAATAGTAAAAAAAATTAATTCTTATCAAAAACTGAGATATTTGCCAAAAACTAGATCAGAATTACGGCAACGATGCTTTTCAAGGTAATCTGCCTAATTAACAGTACGTAAATACCAGTTCCTTCTTAATTATTGAAAATTGTAGTAACCATGGATAAACACAAACAAAGAAAGAGAAAGCAATAGAAATATTTTGAGGTTAGGATAACTCTGTCAATTTGCCGTCAGTGCAGCCATCCTTTTTGGGGCAGATGTGTGATATACCTAAACTCGCGTCACGTAAACAAACAACTCCTGTGTAAGGTTATGTATCAATGATTAAAATTAATCAAATAAAATACAATTAAGTTGTTAAATCACAAGAGGTTGACGAATTTCGGCCCGTTTAACTCCAGACATGTTTGTTCCCCATCACTTTATTGTTCACTCTTCGCCGCAGTATGCGATCACCGTTTGCTTCTCGTATTCGATTAATTAACTCCTGCTCAATTTGTACCGGTGTTCGGAAGATTAGAGAGTAAATGTGTCCTTGTGTCCTGTGTATCTTACATACATGGTGGGAATGTGGCCCTTCCTCTGGGGAGTTATAGGGACAATAATCCGGTGCCTGGGAAAGTGTCAGTGGTTGTGCAATGCTTCGAGCACTCCTGGAAGGCTCTGATGCAATTATCTCCAATACTTGTGCCTTTGTGCTGGAACCCGAGCACCTCTAGATCGTCCACAATCTGCGTCAATTCCTGCAGCCAATCGTCCAGTGTCTCTAGCCCTTTTCTGGTGTAAGGTCTTACACCTTCTGCTATATTAGTGTGGCATTTTCCCATAACTAATCACATGCCCGCAAACTCGATGTTGGTGTACATTTTGTGAAGGGAGCTTCAAAGTAAGTCACAGATTGACAAATGCTTGTTATTATTGACAAAGGCTGTCTACCTGTAACTATCTGTTAATGACAAAAAACATCATTGCCGCTTTGACTTTTCATCAAAAAATTGTAGAAGAGGTCTTTTTTAATGTAAAAAAATTTCGTAATTTGAAGCAAAGATCGTAATTATTCTTTTCGTATGGTTAAGTATTCCAAAAGGCTACCAAGCAAACATGGGACTATTTTAAAATAATACTTAATAACAAAGTTGAAATTCGATTTTCAACCGTTAATATCTTCTAGAAATATTCGAAAAAATTTTTTCAATATTTTTTCGTTCTCTCCAAGTGAGCCCCTATAACCCCTTAAAAGGAATGACGCCACTTTTGAATCACCCTGTATAATAATTTTTAAAAATCTTTGTTATTTATAAATCCTGATAGTTGCAAACTGTTGAATGAAAATGAATACTCAATCAAAAATTAAGACACGTTATTATTTTTGGAAAAAAAATCTCGAATTAACTATAAAAGCGGCTCTAACAAAAATTATGTTCTAGTCATTAAAGTCCCCTTTAGCCGTATAGTTTTAATACATGTAGTCTTAATCTAAATAAAAAATAAAGATGAAAATTCTCTTATTCTAGGTTAATAATCTTATTAAATAAACTTTCCAATTCTAATGACAAGAAAAAATTATTTTATTGTCCAGTAGTCAGTGGCGTTTGTAAGTGTTCGAGTAGCGTTGATGTAGGGAAACGGAAGACGGGATTGTCTGGTTGGTCTTGTAAGACAAAGGGGATTCAGTATGGTACAGTTGTAGGGGTTGTTTGTCCATTTTGTCTGCAGATGTATGAGTCTTTCCGAAATCTTTGTCATGTTTGTGCGTTCGTATAGTAGTTGGGTGGAGGGGTTGTGTAGTGGGTTTTGGGGGTGTCTTATTCGTGTTATTAGTCTTAGTGCAATTTGTTCTGTTGTTTGTATATAACGTTGTGTCCTTTCTGTTCCGTTGGTCAAGACTTTGGTGGCATGTTTGTGCTAATTCCTCTGTCTTTGTAGGTTAGTGATTGGAAGTGTTTTGTTCTCTTTATTGCTTCTGCCCTGATGTTTCGTATATGTTTAGTGAATTTAAGTTTGTGGTCAATTGTGATTCCAAGGTGTTTTACGTCGTTTTTTGGTTGTGTCGTTTGGCCGTCTGCAGTTATTGTAGGGGAGTCAGCGTTGAGTCTGTGGTTTGTGAGCAGAAGTTGGTTTTTTGACGCGTTTGGTGTTAGTCTCCATTTATAAAACCATGTCATTGTGTTGTTTGTTAGTGTTTGGAGTCCTTGAGCTGCTCTCTCAGTAGTTTTGTCATGTACAATAAGTGCCGTGTCGTCTGCGTATTGTAATATGTATGCGGATCTGTCGATTTGATTTTTGTCAGGTAAGTTGTAATTGTATATGTCATGGCAGTATATATTGTAGAGAAACGGTGAGAGCGGGGATCCTTGAGGGAGCCCTTGTTCAGGGGGAAAAGAAAATGACAGTGTTTTGTCATTTCGTACTTGTAGTTGTCTGTTTTCTAGTAAGTTCTTTATGGTGTGTAGTAGATATGTTGGTGTGTGTAGTTTGTATAGTTTGTATAGTAAGCCTCTATGCCAGACACTATCAAAAGCTTTGTTAATGTCCATAAACAGGCAAGCTGTCTTTCTGTCAGTTAGGTGGGTTGTTTGTATATTGTTAGTCAGAGTGAACAGTGGGTGAATGAAGTGCTGATGTTTGCATTCCGTTTAGTAGTAGTAGTAAACATCTTTATTTCTAAAAAAAGGCTATCGACCTATCGGTCTTTCTGCCCTTGTTTAATACATGCAGTCTTAATCTAGATAAAAAACCAATATGAAAATTCTCCTATTCTAGGTTAACAATAGTAGTAGTAAACATCCTTATTTCTAAAAAAGGCCAACGACCTATCGGTATTTCTGCCCTTGTTCAATACATGCAGTCCCAATCCAGACAAAAAACAAATATGAAAATTCTCCCATTCTAGGTTAACAATGTTATTGAATAAATAAGATTTCAGTGGCAAGAAGAAATTATTTTATTGTCCACTAGTCCGTTGCGTTTGTAAGTGTTCGAGTAGCGTTAGTGTAGGGAAACGGAAGCGGGATTGTCTGGTTGGTCTTGTAAGACAAAGGGGGTTCAGTATGGTCCAGTTGTAGGGGTTGTTTGTCCATTTTGTCTGTAGCTGTATGAGTCTCTCCGAGATCTTTGTCATGTTTGTGCGTTCGTATAGTAGTTGGGTGGGGGGGTTGTGTAGTGGGTTTTGGGGGTGTCTTATTCGTGTTATTAGTCTTAGTGCAATTTGCTCTGTTGTTTGTGTATAACGTTTTGTCCTTTCTGTTCCGTTGGTCATGAGTACATGTCCAAAGTCTAGCAAGGGTCTACAAATAGCTTTATATATTTTGGTGGCGGTGTTTGTGCTAATTCCTCTGTCTTTGTAGGTTAGTGATCGGAAGTGTTTCGCTCTCTTCATTGTTTCTGCCCTGATGTTTCGCATGTGTTTAGTGAATCTAAGTTTGTGGTCGATTGTGATTCCAAGGTATTTTACGTCGTTTTTTGGTTGTGTCGTTTGGCCGTCTGCTGTTATTGTAGGGGAATCAGCGTTGAGTCTGTGGTTTGTGAGCAGAAGTTGGTTTTTTGACGCGTTTGGTGTTAGTCTCCATTTATAAAACCATGTCATTGTGTTGTTTGTTAGTGTTTGGAGTCTTTGCGTTGCTCTCTCAGTAGTTTTGTCATGTACAATAAGTGCCGTGTCGTCTGCGTATTGTAATATGTATGCCGATCTGTCGATTTGATTTTTGTCTGGTAAGTTGTAATTGTATATGTCATGGCAGTATATATTGTAGAGAAACGGTGAGAGCGGGGATCCTTGAGGGAGCCCTTGTTCAGGGGAAAAAGAAAATGACAGTGTTTTGTCAATTCGTACTTGTAGTTGTCTGTTTTCTAGTAAGTTCTTTATGGTGTGTAGTAGATATGTTGGTGTGTGTAGTTTGTATAGTTTGTATAGTAAGCCTCTATGCCAGACAGTGTCAAAAGCCTTGTTAATGTCCATAAACAGGCAAGCTGTCTTTCTGTCAGTTAGGTGGGTAGTTTGTATATTGTTGGCCGGGCATTCCGTTTATTTAACAGATAAACACACTTTATGGACGCTCTTATAGGTACATCAGCTCATACGTGGTACCCAAGCTTCTCGTCAATAGAGGCTTGTATTTAGATTTTTCTCATATGACTTTTCTTGGTTTTGGAGTTCAGTGCAAGTATTTTGCTACTAACTGCAATGCCCCGGTAAACAAGGCAAATTTGAAGAAACATTTTGAAAAGCCTTTGTCTGATTGAGTTCTTAGTTAAAAGCTCTAATATCAATCGTTTTAGATAAACATGGAGTTCTCTAATAAAAGCACAAGTAAAAAGTAACAAATAGTCAAAGTAAACAATTACAAGCACAACCAAACAGTATTTCCTATTTTTCGTTTTCTACGTAAGCAACAAGCATCTTCGTTTTCCATTCTTTTTTATTAATACTCCAGAGGAAATCCTCGTTTTAGGAACAGACCAAACAAATAAATACTAAATATCAAACTAACGAACTGCTACATTTTCACTGATGTTTGCCATCAAAAAATCACTTCCTAACTTTCTGAATATGTTTTCACTTTGTCATTTTCCTTATACTAGTTGAGTAGAGATAATGATTTTCAGCTCCAAAATCTACAGCACTGATACATAGTAAATGTGACTTAACGCTCATAAAGTGTTCAGACTCAACCCATTGAACAAGGTTTTAATTGCAACAATTCTTAACTGAAATTGAACGCTAGCAAACTTTAATCATCAATGTGACAAGTCCATAATCTAGCCGATCAAAACTCATAAACGATCTGGGCAAAAAAAAATCTCCATAAAGCTAATTATATTCTTATTAGTCGACATCATCACGGAGCCATTATTTCGAAGCTAAATTCCAAATTGTCAAAAAACCCTATTTGAAAATAGTATAAAACAACTTTCAACAGGAGCCTCACAGAGTTCTTCGCTGTGTCAAATTTTATACCATTTGTAACAAGCTGATGACAGTTTCAAACAGAAATCGGAACTGTGTCTCGCTTACTTTCCAGCAACACCTGAATAATTTGCAGGAGTGACGCAACAGCTGGAAAATGGAAAATTCCCGAAGCTGTTTAACTAAATTTAATGAAATGCAGCATCCAACTGCTAAAGCGTAGTCTGAGCGATACTAGTTTCTCAGCATTATTAAGATACTTTGATATTTCGGCAAGACTTTAGCAAATCATCAAAGCAGCAAAAGACAATCAGTAACTCGCCAGTGCCTTCTTTTGAACACCAAAAGCAACTAAACAGATCACTCAGAAACAACTTCCTCCGTTATAAACACATACCAAACCCCGTATCTCCAAAAACAAATACCTTGCACGATCAGTAAAAATAATGGCATTTGCGAAACCTATTTTCGGATAAGTATAATCAGGGCATACAACTCAAAAACCCATAAGAGAATCAAAGATAAAGTCCTAAACTTGCAAACGACTTTATCAATAACACGCTTTAATAAATATTGGGGCAAATACCTTGCATGGGTAGGCGTTTCTTCAACGCCATGAAACGTAAAACAAGATAAGCAACGTATCCACAAGATAGCAAATAGGCCGTTTGTACAGTACTATGTTGTTTCATTGTATTCATTATCAGCTTGGGTTTTAGATTCATCAGTTCCATATTAAATTGAGTGAAACCTTTCATCTGCACTTTATATATAAATACAGTGATCCACATGGAAGAACTGTGCGCAAACATCTGAAGAAGATGTTTAGAAGCAATAGGCCGTTTCAAATTATATGTTAAAAATGTTAGATGAAAAAGGCTTTGTTGCACATACATTTAAATATTTGGGGTTGCGCGTTTTATACTATTCCTTTCTTTTTGTTAACTAGCAACCAGAAGTGTTTTGTCCTTTGAATTACTTTCAGTCTTATATTTTATATGTGTTTTGTATATGTAAGTCTTTGGTCTGGTATTTTTCTTCGAAATTTTACGTTTTCTTTTAGAGTAGTTTGTTTTCCGTTTGTAAAATGGGCATATGTTAGTGAAATGGCTATAAGTGTTCAGTTATTAGGCAACTAAATACATCAATCAGCTATCAGATACGACGATGGAGTAAAGTGGAGTTGCTCGAAACTAGTACATACCTTAAACCTTCCGATAATACTAAAACTCCCTTAAGACTGAACAAAAACTCGTTGCAAACTGGAATCCTATCTTACTGATCTAATGCCCAGTATACATAATTCAGAACCGAAAGTGGCAAGACTGGTCCAGGTCCAGCTTTGGACACGGCTAAATCTCCCAGAGGGAATTAAGCTTATCAATAGCAAATAGCTTTGTGACCGAATGTGAGGGATGTAAATGCGAACTTCGTGGAACTAATCAAATTGAATCAATGTTGATGTTACCAAGTTAATCATAGATGAGAAGATGATGTTAACAAATAATGTTCATACATTTGGGAAATACAATATGAAATTGATGAAAAAACTCAAACTAAAGTTTTTAAGCTAAAGCAGAAACTTTCTAATTCACATTAGGCATTCTAACGTTCTTCCTCTCGAATAACATACTGTAGTTTAATTAGTCGGAAATTCTCGTATCAATTAACGTCTCCGAAACTGCGCGTGGTAAAATTGCTAGAATTATGGCTTTAATATGCACTAATGTGCAATTTGTGAATTTAAAAATACTTTCTTTGCGGGTGAAAGTACACGAGAAGTTATATAAAAGAATACTAATTGTCTCATTAACTTAGCTACTCGACATACAAACGTAATATTCAACTGCGATGTTTTTTGCATTTTCTTCCATTCGTTCAGGATGTTAGTTAAATTAATTAGGTGCTAATTTTAAAAAAATCTGTTTAAAGGCCAGATCCAATTATTGTGATCCTGTATAAATAGTCAATGTTGAACCAGTGATTACGAACTGTTTTGTCTAGTTATTGATTGAAGTGTGATAATTGAATTATTGGATGTTAATAACCAGGATTTAAACCACCCAGTAGTCTAAAGTACAAATAATTTTACTTTTATTCCGTCAAGACAGTAAGAAGCACCTATCTATCACTGAGACAATTGATTCGAATTAGGTCAAATGAAACTACGACAAATTGGCTCATTTTGAAAAAAAATACGCATGCAACATTGAAAAATTCTGATTGAAGATACTAGATATCCGAGAAATATTAAATCTTTCGAAATGTTCAATTTCTGAGAATGGAAAGATTCCTTTTCGTTTCCATTCATCAACACACATATTTAGGTTGGTGTGGGGGCGATTAAAAAATAAATACATGTTAAATATATATAGTATATACAAAGAATATTTATTTGCAGCTATCGACTCAATCGGTCTTCCTGTCCTTGCATGTATTTCATTATCACTGGGATATTGCGATTCTATTAATCTACGCTTATTCCAATTTACAATCCTTTAATTATTTTAACTGGTTAGTTCGGCTGTTTTTGTAAGTCTTCTAGTACAACTTCGGGATTTTCTAGTTTGCCTTGCAAGGCAAAGCGAATTCAGCATGGTCCAGCTAAGGGAGTTTGATGGGTTAGAGTAGTGGGTTTTGCTGATGCTGTATTGTATCTCGGTATTGATCTTAGTGCAATTTGTTCTGCTGCTTCTATGTGCTACTTAGTTTTATTACCTACATTATAATACACCAAATGTGTACAGGGTTGGCCAAATTGGACACTTTCAAATTGAAACTCCTATTTCTATACCGGATAGACAAAAACAGATGTCTGAGCCTCGGTCTGTGTCTGAGCCTCCATTTTATGATAAAATTAATGACGCAAACCGTATGTCAATATCTCTAACAGTTTTAAAGATACAGGTTTTTTCTCCAGAAATATGCACTTTTGGAAAGGCTCTCTAACTATTTTCCTGTTATTTTGTTAAACTTTCTTCGGAAACATTTTCAAAGCACTTTTTCACGAAGTATTCGATAATGTAAATTCCATTTGCGGTAAGGAAATATTTTCCTAGTTATTAACAGAACAGAGATATTTTTAAATAGGACACTCTGTATATTTTGATGCCAATGCATAGACGACACCTTTTCTGAACAATTCTTGAGGAGTTAATCTGTTCAATGGGCGGAAGAGATGCAAATCCTTGCATTACTGATATTTCTAACTCTGGTCTAGAGTTTGCAGGGAATTTAAAAATGAGCTTTTTCAATCTTGCCCAAAGGTAAAAGTCCATGGGTGTTAAGTCCGGTGACCTTGCCGGCCAGAGAATAGCACCTTGGTTGTCCATCCACGGACTATTGCACCATTATGGGGTGGTGCCTCATCTTGCTGAAAAAATATGTTCTCCCGTTCGGTAAGCGGCATTTCATCAACAAAGGATTCTACTTGATGTCTTAAAATCTCTAAATACTTTTGTGATGTTAGAGTGCCATCAAAAACCAATGGATCGAAAATTCTACTTCTGAAAACACGTGTGGGCAACACGTTAAACCCAAATCTCCCTTGATTTATCTGCTCCACAACTGAATGAGGATTATGTTGTGCTCACGTGTAGGAATTGAAGCGGTTGAAAGTACTAGCACTACTTACATATGTTTCGTCTGTCCAAATACAAGTCAACGGAAAATCGGCCACTTTGCTGCAGTTTTCCAGGATCCAGCGGCAAAAATTCATTCGGCGTTCAAAATCTCCAGGTCTGAGATGATGAACTTTTCTCGTCATATACCTACGGGTTGAAATTATATTTTTTCAAAGTTCGCCTGAAGGTAGTTGTTCGCAGACCTGTTGATACTGTAAAATTTCCCGTTGATGTTTTGGAATAATTTTAACGGTTTCTAATAATGTTGTTTCTTCTAACTCTCTATCCCTATTTGATTTATAGCTTTTTGGTCTTTTCATCTCAAATTGACTATAATTTTTTTAATTATATTGCAATCTTGCGAAAATATCCCTGAATGGTTGTCTTTTCTCTGGATACAGTTTCTGGTACAAGTTGCTGACCGTCTCTGCATTCTACCCGGTTTGTATGAAGCAAACTATTACATCCCACTTTTCATAATTTGCATATTTCATTTCAGATTAATTTCGGTAATTCCACTAAAACTCAGAAATAAGCATTATCTTTAGACAGCATTAAGAAAAACGTTGGCAACTGCCATTATTGACATTGGCATTCTCCTCGTCTTCCAAAGCCTACTCGCTCTAAGCGGGAACTTGCAGTCCAGACTTGAAAAAATTAATAATTAAACATATATTTCATTGAATAATTGAGCAACATAAGGAACGTGCTATATTTTTGGAAAAGTAATTTCAAGCGCAAGTTAAATACGATAAAATATACAGAGAGTCCCATATAAAAAGATTAATTTTTTGTTAGTAACTCGGAAAGTATTTTCTTGGCGCAAATGAAACTTACATTACTGGATACTACGTTGAAAAATGCTTTGGAAATGTTTTCGTAGAAAGTAAAAAAAAATCACAGGAAAAGAGTTAGAGAGCCTTTCCAAAAGTGCACATTGCTGGAAAAGACCCCATATCTCTGAAACGGGTAGAGATATTGACATGTTGTTTTCTTCTTTAATTTTCTCATTAAAATCGAGGCTCAGACACCGATATCAGTTTTCGTGCATCTGCTATAGAAATAGGAGTTTCCATTCAAAAGTGTCAATTTGGCCCACCCTGTAAATATTCCTTTGTATATTTTGTGGCCGTTTTGTATCTATTCCGTGTTTGTATCTTTCGAGTTACGGGTAGCATCCCTTGTTCGTGGGACAAAGTTCTTGACTGATTTTTTAATAAAATAAAAAAGTTTTAATAATCTGGTTTCTTTGTAGAATATGTCTGAAGAAGAGAGAATGATTAGCATCCAACAATTTTAAGATCAGAAATTTCAGCGTTTAAGGTATCTGAACCAAAACCATTTTAAAATTGGTGTTAGTGTTAATTAAAAATGCATGAACTTTCAATATAGTGCATATTTAGCCAGAATCTTCAACTATACTGTTTTAATCACGTGCTTTTAACTTTCTATCTTCGGTAACCAATATCTCAATAGGATTCTTTATTTGCTACTATTGACTGACTTGGTATAATTGGACGTTGCATAATACAAATCGGACATTACCTGCACGTGATAATAAACAATAAAATAGTCCCACATTTTTAGTCTCATAAAGCAAAATAATACATAACAGAAAATCTAATGTGTTGCTATTCTACTAAACCATCACATACAAAATCAGCATTAACTCCTAAACTAATTAAACGTGTTAAAAATAATCTAATGGCCTTTCTCAGATGCAACCAGACGTTCTTTCTAAACGATCCATGGCCAAATTAATTCTCTGCCTAATTAACACGCACTTTGCAATCTACTTTAAAGTGCGTTAACCTTAAAAAATTGCGCAAGTTCATAATTTATGATGTTACTAAATCCCACAAAGGAATTCTGCTTTCTTTTGCAATGATTAGATTATTGACTTCTTAATAATCTTCAGTCTCCTTTGTAGGTAGAGCTTAACTGAATTAATTATATACAAGGGGCAACAAGTTGAAAACTTGAGAACAAAGTATAAGTGTTCGAAAAAAATTGTCACTGTTTGGACTTTGGCATTATTTCCGCAAATAAATTATACAGGGTGATTCAAAATTGGCGTCATTCCTCTGGGGGTGTTTTAGAAGTACAGGAAAAATAGTAAAAAACATAATTGTTATGCAAAACTGAGATATTTGCAAAAAACTACATCAGTAGGATGGCAACAATGTTTTGCAAAGTAATCTGCCTTATTAATATTTCGTAAATACCTGTTGCTTCTCAATTATTAAAAACTGTAGTAACCATGGGTAAACACAAAATAAAGAAAGGGAAAGTAAAAGAAATATTTTGAGGTTAGGATAACGTAGTCACTTTGCCGACAGTGCTGCCAACCTTCTTGGGGCAGATGAGTACTATACCTAAATCCCCATATCTGTCAACAAAAACCTCCTGTGGAAGGTTATGTATCAATGATCAATATTAGTCAAATAACATACAATTATTTAAAAGTAAACCACAGAAACATGATTATTTTAATTTAATGATTATCGTTTAAAGATATAAACTTAGTAAAAAAAATGCTTTTAACTTTCTTAAAATTTTTGTCTAAAAACATAAGGCAATTCGGATTGTTTTGAAAATAAAATCAATTAGAAACTATAAGTAACTGGAATTGAAAAAACTAGGTAAGTAAAACTAGGATAAAATATTTTCTTTTTTTGAGTATACCAGCTTGTGAATATCTTCGACTATCTTGAGGATTTTCTCTTTTGATTTGTTATTTTGATTTTTTTCGACAAAATTTTTGTTCGATTCTGTTCTCCAAAAATCCTTTGGATATTCAGGTGTATTAATTCTGCCTTCTTCTTGTATTGTCTTCTTTCGCTCGCTTTCGTTTTCTTTAAACTATTTCAATTCACTGGAAATTTTTTATTTAGTGTTCATCATACGACTCATTGCACTTTTCTAAACTTTGGTGAGTACTTTGTCTTTTGACCAATGTTTGCCCTATTAAATATAAGTCTAAAACTTTAAAGCAGGCGGCAACACATTAATTATCTCTTAGAAATGAGGCATATTTTCCAAAAAAATTTTACCGTGCCAATGTAAGAAGGACAGTCAATATAGAATGTGTATCAAGAAAAAAGTCATCTCTATTATTGCTTTTCTAACCAGATAGATCTTATCTGTATTATTTCGTCCAACTAAAGGCGTTTAAAAAAGTTTATTTAGACTATCGGACATGTAGATGTCGAATTATAAGATAGTTATAATAATAAGTTATAATCGGTTATTTTTTTTCCGTATATTAGAGATAAGAATTTCGCAATATTTATGTTGAACCGCCAACCTTTCACCTTTGCACTGTATTTTGTTGCTCTATCTACAAAAATTACCTTGACCCAAATCAAACAGGCGCGATAGACAATTAATAAGATAAAAAAATAAAAAAGTCCATTATTAAAGAACAAGTGATAATGGAGTGAATGTATATGTTCTTAAAAGTACCAATCCTAATGTCTTAAATTTAAAATAATTTAAATTTTCCTATTAATTCTAGGGCCTAGAAAGAAAATTAAAATTTGGCTCTATTCAAAATCAGTAAAATAATAAAAATACAAACGTTCTAATCTGCTGGTTCCTCACCATATAAAAAGGCCTAATTAATCAGTGGTACATTATTATTATATACAATTTAAATTCTCGAGAGTCATTTTTTGAGCAAAGACTAACATTTATAAGTTGATTAAATTACTCAAATAGTACACCAAATTTCTTTGAATTAAAAATTATGTGCTTCCATGCTTGCTGGATGGATTAAGAAAAACAGGATATTAAAAAACACTAACAACATAAAAAAAATGTAAATTACTCCATTCATATTTGGTACTTTTACTGTTCACAATAATTTTTTTCTTAACTTATCATATTTGATGTTGGGTACAAGGGGCAATAGAATTTTAGGGTAGTCAAAAATAAATCGATTTAGGGTAACCCGAATGGTTTTTAAAATATGGGTGTAACTAATTTTTCTGAAAATACGTCTATTAATTTCCACACATTTATGCAAACAATATAGTACATATCAAAAGAGATAGACTTTCGAGGCCATTCCTACAACCTGGACATGTTCCTCGACCATCTAAACAAACAGCACCCAGACATCCAATTCACCATGGAAGTTGAACAAAACCACCAACTAGCCTTCCTGGATGTTTTGATGTCTAGGCAGGGGAATCGTTTGGACCACAAGGTATATCGAAAAGCCACCCACACAGACAGATATCTTCACAAGCTATCTAACCACCATCCGAGTCAGAAGCAGGGAATCATTAAGACTCTCACGGATAGAGCCAGAAAAATATGTGGACCACAACATCTAACAACGGAACTACAGCACTTGGAAAAAGCTTTTCTTCAGAACGGATATTCCCAGTTGGACATTAAAAAAGCTGTAGGAGTGGGACGTGCTGAAAAAAGTGAGTCCACTCTGAAAGCTTTCCTGCACTATGTTCCCAGGGTTACGGACAGAATTGGGAGGCTCTTGAGGAAACACAACATAAGAACGGTCTACAAGCCCACAACAAAGATCCGAGAATGTCTAGGGTCAGTTAAAGACAAAAGACCTCACCTAGCAACTGCGGGAATGTACCGGATTCCATGCTCCTGTGGAAGCGTCTACATAGGAACTACTAAGAGATCGTTTGCGACAAGATTAGAAGAACACCGACGGAATTGTAAACTTGGACATGTGGAGAAGTCGGCAGTGGCGGAACATGCCCTCAGCGATGGAACACACATCTATTTCGGAGAGGCACAGGTCCTGGCCACGACAACAGGGTATCGCCCCCGACTAATACGAGAAGCCATTGAAATCTACAAACACGACGACAATTTCAACAGAAAAGAAGAGACAATGGCGCTGAACAGGATATGGTTTCCAGCACTCACCAACGCAAAAACAGCAAGAAAAAGCAACAGCTCAGGACAGGAGAGAGAATCCAGTACACCGGAGGATAGCAACAGCCAACAGAATGCGCAAGCTCCGATGACACAGGCCACGTCATCACAAACCACGTCATCGCAACCGGTGCATAAATACGGACTGCGCCCGAGGAATCGCATCAGAACAGTGTAAGCGTTCAAGCAAACCACTTCTGAAGATGCAAGCCGCACGTGCTTGCGAAACGTCAAGAAGAAATTCTACCGAACGACGGCCCAAAAAGCCGAAAAACCCACTTGTTTCAATATAGATATATAGATACCATAGATAGGTAAATTCCACTTAATAAGTGTATGCGTCTATAATATAATTATCCGTTGAATATTAAAAAAAGCTACGGCACATATGGCTATTCGATGTGTGGACTGTCTAATTAACTTTAAGTTATGTATGATTTTTGAGTAGCAAATTTATATTAGCGCTTTACAATTTTACTGTGACACATGTTATGTTCTATACTGATTCCCTCCCAAAATTTTCATATTATTGTATATATACAATTATAATTTATACATATATTAGATTATTAGAATAGCGCAGTGAGGCGTTAACAGGAAATCTAGAAAATACCAAGCTTCTTGAAATAATGTAATTTTTATTCATCATTTCATTTACGAGCAACGGAATAAATGTTTGCTGCTAACAAATAAAGCATCTGTAGCCGTTTTTTGCAATATAAAACAAGTCAACTTGACCAACTCTGGACTATTTCATTGCATACAGCAGTAACGCGAACGTTTAATATAATCCGTGAGCAGATGTTCCCGAATTAAATCTAATGTTATCTAATTTTGGAGATATTTATTGACCTTCCAACTAATGTGATATGAGTCCATATGGCATTTGGCTTTGCTGGCATTTGAAGTGAAAAATTAACACATACATAGAAGATGTGCGGCTAAAAACACCTAATTCTGTAAGGAGTCTTATGAAAAAGGATATGCTATGAAAAAGTTTAAATTCAGCCTGCCAGAATGTGTTCGAGCCCAAGGTGAAGTTGTTGTGTCCCACTGTTCAACGGAATGCTAAATATTAGCTTGCATTCAAGTTATATTCTTTTCCACCCGTTTAAAATGAGATGGTGTTCTAGCTTAAAATATGTCTGTGTTGCAAAAAGATAAATGTATAAAATATCATAAAAAGCAAGTTGCATTGTTTTCCATTCGCATCCGTATTCAAATCGTGTTGTCAATATTTATAACATGTAGAACTACAATTTAAAATTAAATTACACTGATAATGGAGAACTGTAAAAACAACTACGTAATATATTATCATGTTATCCAACAATATGTGTGACTATGGCGCAACCAGAAGAAAAAACACTTATAATTTTGAAGATTACATGTATATTACTCATAAATGAAACTATAACATGCTCATAAAATATAAGCAAAAAATAAAAGAGAATCAAAAATCATCAAAAGAATGTTGAGCATAATGATACTTATTTTATTAGTCACCTGCCACTTTTTTGGCATTAATGCATTATCTATTTCAGTACTTAAAATTTTAATTTACAATTGGGTCAGAGCTTTAAGAAAAAGACTAGATTTTAGAATATTTAGTAAATGTACAAATGTGATAAATTACCCCTGATATTTCTCCAATATGAGAACAAACGTTTCCATTGTCTTCAGGATGGAAAAGTGACCTTTTTTGACAAATTTCTTATTGTATGAATAGGTGGGTCGCATTTTTTTTAGCACTTTTCAGCTATATCATTATTTTCTTTTCCATTCTCCTCTTCCAAAGCTACAAATAAATATTTAAATTGGAGTCATTTTTTCGGCAAATTTATACCCACTTTACAAGACCTTTGGGAGATAAATTTTCAGCCTCATTCAGTAAATGGTTATCTGACAAATTCCATATCGAATTGAAAAATCTAGTTTTACTATGAAATGCAGATACATGAAAAGCAGGAAACATTCTAAAATTTTCAAAATTATGAACAAATACAGAATGGTTCAAGATACTCTTTGTCTTGATAACAAATACAACACAACAACAACATATCTTTATTCATCGAAAAGGCTATCGATCATTGCGGTCGTTCCACCCTATAAATACATTTTTCATCACTTTCCTATTTTATTCTGTCCTGTTATTTTTTCTTTACAAATGTGCCTTCCATAAAGGATAATAGTAAGAATTGTTTTTGCGTGTGAACAAAGACAGAACGAAATTTGTATGTAAATAATGTATATTACAACAAACCCACAAATTGTACAGCTTTACATACATACAATACATTTCCGGCAAGCATTCGCAGGCAACACATTTTGCAATACTTTTTGTCAGTTCAAATTTAAAATGTACTTTTTTAGATAATATCTTTTAAAGGAATTGCATTTATCGATAATTATATTGTCTCTTCGAAACGCTCATTACGTCTTTAGAAAGGTCCTGATTTAAACAATTAAATGGACAGCACTTCACATTTGCACCTAATGTATTAATTAACATCCTAAACCATTGTGTGTCGACAGATAATGAAACTGACACACTAGTATTGCGAATAATAAAGAACAATCGGTATCTGCTGTTGATGGTTGAGCATGTTTGGTAATTGCACCACTATTTCTTTTAGCAAAAATGCATGGTATTAATTGTTAGAGCCATAATTCTATTAACAGTCGACCGAATGACGTCAGTAGGCTTGATTTATGCACGTAGACTAATTATGTAAAGGCAGTAACAAAAGATTGGTACGCGGTACTTGATAATCTACAATGCAAGAAAACGATTTGTCTTAAACGTTAACCGGATTTACCTGAACGGATTTCGGTTTTGTGTTCTTAAAGAAATATTTTAATAGTGCTGAAACAGCGTCATTTAACCTTACGATATCAACAATCAATAAAAAATATTTAGTATTTTTTGAAAATTTGGAATATTCAAAGGATGTACCTACTGATTAAATGCACAGCCCGTTGTATTGTATTGAAGACACAAACATTTTTGTTCACTATTGCGGTTTGTATTCGACCAAAGAGACTGCAGCAACATATTTATGCAAAGTGTGCAAGTTATATTAATAGAAAAAAGAACCGTAAATTAGCCAAAAACCCAATTAAATAGTGAAGTTGTGGGAAGATCCCGCCGGGATGTTCTCATGTTCAAAACAAGGAATAAAAGTTGTTCAAGTTGTTCACAAGGAATAAAAATGTTCAAAACAAGGAATAAAAGTGTAAAATTTGGTCAAGGTTTGGTGAAGAAGCTTTTTAAATTTTTAAAATTTTTAGAATGAATGATAGAATGAGATCATTATTTGATCACAAAAACATTTTGAATCTTGATTAAATTCAGTGTTCCATAGAGGGATGGAAATTTGTAAAAACGCAACATTATAGTTTGGTCTAACATAACATTTGTATAACAATTATATTTAGATCATATAAGCTTTGTTACTATACGCGTTAATTATGTACATTTTATGTACGGTATGTACGGTCTTTTTAAGAATGGGCGTTGCTTTAAATATCGACTTGAAGGGATCTGAAGTAAAGAACGATCAAGGGCTATTCAAAACGTGTTGTAAAATGTTTACTTAAAATTACAAATTCAACAGTAAATTATTATAAACTATCAAATGAAACACGATTTTCAGCATAACTATGTGGGAGCTACACCTGCTCAAATATTGCTCTTATTTGTCCAATAGTTTATAGTTCTACTAACAAGTAACACACTGTGTTGATAACTAACAGATATTTTCTAAAAGAATCCGTGGATATAACAACCAATTACTCATTTCTGACTACTCAGTGATAAAATATATTGGTTTTAACTATAATTTAGCCGAATGTAGAGACGTTTTGACTTTCCCCTATATGCAGCATTTCGTAGGTAGAGCATTTAGGGCAGAAGCGTTTTAATTTTTTTCAGTACCGTTTTGTTCAAAAATATATACACTATTTTTCACTTTTTGGGATCCCTAAGGTGCTTAGAGTACGATTCAGAAAATAAATATTTTATTTAGAAAGCGATTCCAATACTTTTCGGTATCAAAGTAAAATTCTGTATCTTCGACATCTAGTTTTTTTTTACTTAACTGTTCCCAACTCCCAAGATATGAGTCGTCTTAAGTTTTTTTGTGAAACTTGGTGAAAAAAAGTGAAAATTTTTTAGGGATACTCAGCGAGTCAAGAGTTTCCATCAAATCGTCAGCATTTTATTAGCGCTTTATAAACGATAGTTATAGTAGCGATAGTTATAGTAGTAGCTTTATAAACGATACACCAAATAACTGAAGAAACTGGACCTCGATGTAGAATTTAATATATTAAAAACTTGCTTAACATTTAAGATTTAAGCCTTGGTTAACTGGCGAAATCTTTCTTCAGTATATAACAATTCCTTCTGGCAACCTATTTTCAACGATTTCAGTGATATGATTTTTTAGATATCGGTCGCTTTTTTATGGGCGAACCGATTTTCAACTTAATTTTCTTCCTTCAAAATAAATCAAATGATACAACGAATCAAGAAAATCATAATTTGACACATCTCGGCTAAAGAGCCTACTTTATGGTTTATGAATTTATGACGTTGTGAATTCTTACAGAAAACTTAAAAAAACTAAATTCTGAGGTTAATTTTTTCAGCGTTAGTCAAAAGTTATGGGCATCAGATACAATAAATAAAATTTTATTAAATATGCTGTTGAAACGACGACGCAACAGTAAGAACTCGATAACTATCTGAAGACAAAAAACAATGATGATCTACGCATTTTTACATAGAAAGTCCACTTTCAACAAACATTATTCAATGGCAACGCTTCAAATTAGACCAGATATATTCTTTCATTTTTTCAATTAAAATTAGCGATTTCTTGACAAAGCCCATTGTTTGTTCGAAAGCAGCTTTTTTATATACTTGAGTGAACAACACCATTCTTTAGTTGGTTTGTCGATAGCTCACAGACTATCAGGAATCGAACCATTTATTAATTCAATTTCTATTATAACGATTTCCTAGTAGCTAATACCATAATCTGTGAATTCCTAACAAAAGTTCTTTCTTTATGAATGCAGGTGATCCTGTTGGTAACAGACATAAATGAAACGGGCACGTTTTATAGAAGAAAATCCGCTTCATCTAGGATCTAAACTTGCCAGTAGATTGGCATTTGTGGTTTTAAGATGATATAAAATTTATGAACTATAAACAGAAATATCGGTTTAGAGGCTGCATATAGTAGGTACCGGAATGCTGTTGCAATTTATTGCACTTTAACCTTCTGGTTGATAAAGCAATTGCTTTATTACATAAAATTTTTGGTGACTCATCTTTAATTACCTGTCTTTCAAAAAGATGATAACTTAACTTTCATAGTTCGCAAGTGAATTTTTATTACCATTTTCTAGATATGTTCATGAATCATATTCTGCTGATTGTCAGGCGTTATTTATTGACTAGTAGCACGAAACAGTTTACTATTATCTTTCATAGCAATATTTCACAGTTTCAATATTGAACTTGCGAAAATAGAATTGTGTTGGTTTGCGAATGTTATGGAGGATAACAAGGCCAAAATTGTAAACTCCAATCAAACGAGACTTCCTTTGTAATGAAGTGTGTATTTATCAAGGGTATATGGTGTAATTTAACCCTTGAATATTGAATATGGCCAAGCGCTTTCGACAATTGCGTCATCATCAGGGCCGCTAAAAATAAAAGTAATATAGAGTTAGGCTTTCGAGGCCATTCCTTGAAACTGGTGAGTTTTCAGGGTTTTAAGGCCGTCTTAAAATCGGATTTCTTCCTGACGTTTCGCAAGCACGAGAGACTTTCTCAAACAAACCACCTATGAAGATGCAAGCCACTCGCGCTTGTGAAACGTCAGGAAGAAATTCTGTTTCACGACTGCATAAAAACCCGAAAAACTCACCAGTTTCATAAAATTAATAGTTTAGTCTAAAAGATAGAAACTTACTCGTCAAAACTCAAGCAAACATCCCGAAAAGTGCCGAACAGAACATGTCAAATACTGGTGGAACAAATTTAAATTGTAACAGAGAGAACAAACTAACTATAAAACGAGCCAAAAATTTAAAACCTTTGACTGGCCTTTAAAAACCGATAATTGTATAAAGTAAAAACAAATTGTGCCCGTAATTGAAAAGTTGTAAAGCTGCTTTCTGAGTTTTGTGTCTGTTTGCTTGCTTAGTTTTCCAAACCATTACAGCTTTCGTTAGAGTTATCTTAGTTTATTATTATGTAAAGCCAAGTCTAGCCAAATCTTCATTACTTTAATCCTTGATTTGGATAGTTTGAGATGATAAAGCGATGTTCTATGTAATGAGTCTTAAATTGTATGAATACATAGAAGAATAAGGTTAATTTTGCGTGAGAGTGTCAACATCTTGATGAAATTCACTAAGGAGAAGAGGAGTTGATTGCTGTGCCAACTGCGATTTCAAACAACTAACTCAAAAGGAATTATTATTTTGCATCAGCGACAAATTAAAATCCTGAACAACTTCAATCTTGAATTTTTTGGCGAACATTGAGGGAGTGTGCGCTGTACTAAATGATGAATACAACTCATCATCATCATCATCATCATCAGCCCTGTTTCATCCATTGCTGGATATAGGCCTCCTCTCGCGCATACTTGTGGAACGCATCATCCACAACTATACGGAAACATCCACAACTATACCATAAAGACAACTCATATTACATTGAAATGTGTCTATGTAAATTTTATGTTTATTAGAAAATTAATTACCACTGTGTATATTCTTTGTTTGTAGTTGATGCGATTTACCGAACTAATCTACTACGTCATTGCATCTAATCCCTGAGCGATAAAAATCGCCAATCTCTTTGGTTATTGCCACTAATTATGAAATAATAATGGTTTCCATATTCCGACTAGACTCGATAAATTCAAGCTTGCTTAAGGCGGTGTTTGAATGCCATAAAATCTTGCATAATCACGAAAAATCAGTTGCACGTTGCAACAAAGATGTTTGACGTCATTGCAATTTTTGCAACTATTTTTTCGGTCTGCAAGCCTTTCTTGTAGACTAGCAGGTTACAATTACTCGCAAATTACCGAGATGAATTCAACCTGATTGCATTTCAGATTGTTGGACAAATATAATAGGTTCATGGACAACTAAATTGTGTACACGGTGAAAAAAAGTAGCTTTTACGACTGACGCATATATTTTGGGCATTTGAAAAACTAAACCAATTATTTTCGCTTTCATGTAAAAAATATTAAAGGAATTTTGAGAAACTGACGAAATTTACAACAATATACTTCTATCTAATGTTGTACAGGTATTACAATGAGAGGCATATTAGTTCTTCCATAGTCCAAGTCTTCACAATCTTTTATAACCAATTTTCCCTGATTAAAATGATACTCTTTACACCACAGTGACAACAGGAATTTTTCGTTTCCTGCAATATCTGAATAAATAGATATTATAGTAATTAAGTAGATGATACCTGGATATATTAGCGAATCACCAAGAGAAATGGACAGTACTTCAAAAACACTAGCCCGTAAACTCTTAATCAAACTATAAAAACTCAGTCACACAAAATGTTATCCAATAGCGGCCTAAATTGCTAAAAAAATGCATATTATTCTTAATAAATAAACTGATAAATACTTTATTAAAAATTAGAAGGCACTGCAAAGCTTAGCTATCAACGGAATATAACAGCTTTTTGAAACCCAATCATATGAAAAAATCAAATCACTTAAAAAGCACAATATTGAAACAAAAATGAACTCAAATACTAACCGTATTTTAATTTAAATAAGTAAGTCAAATTTGCCAACAGTCACGTGTTGGGAATCACCTTTGAGGGGTTAAAAACAGTATAAAATATTGGAATAAATTACAATATCTATATAGCAATAAAAGTATGTATAAAGACAGAATAATTGTATCTTTCTCTTCACCTGCTCACCTTAAAGTCACATTAATTCAACTAATAAATGTTTAGAATGGAATATCTCTATTGTAATGACTATTTAAACTTAAAGGTCAATTATAGTGTAAATAATTTTATTACAATTAAAATGGTCAGAATCTTTGAAAATTATTTGAACATCCGAGTAATAAACGTTTATAAATAGCAATTATGATGCAACAGAATCTATTAGCTGCAGAAGTAATATCAATAATAAGTGCTATCGAAAATGTACATTAAGAGTCGAGAAAAACAAACTAACCTATGAAATAGAGCAAGACGAAAGAAACGCAGGAAAAATTGAAGGTTATCGCATCAGACATGTCAAGCTAAGAATATCAGTTACAGAAAATAAGTTAGTTACAAGTCAAATAAAATTATTTACGAACTATACGAACGCACAAACATGACAAAGATCTCGGAAAGACTCATACAGCTACAGACCAAATGGACAAACAACCCCTACAACTGGACCATACTGAATCCCCTTTGTCTTACAAGACCAACCAGACAATCCCGCTTCCGTTTCCCTACATTAACGCTACTCGAACACTTACAAACGCAACTGACTAGTGGACAATAAAATAATCTCTTCTTGCCACTGAAATTTTATTTAGTAATATCGTTAACCTAGAATAAGATAATTTTCATATCTGTTTTTTTATTTAGATTAAGACTACATGTATTAAACAAGGGCAGAAAGACCGATAGGTCGATAGCCTTTTTTAGAAATAAAGATGTTTACTACTACTACTACTACTAAAATTATTAAGTTTCCAGTCCTACAGGTCCTACATGGCACACCAGCTTGCAAGAACTACAAAAACATTCCCAGTATTACTTGCTGATTAAATGATCAGATATACATATATGATGTTCAATGCTGAGAAAAACTAATTATATTTAACACCATAACCAGGATAATCAGGATTTACTTTTTAAATCCTGAATCCAAATTGATAAAGCTTTATTTATCTTAAGTAGTCGGTGATAGCCATGGAGTTCTGCACATGTATACATAGGTACTTATTTCATCATGCATGTCAATAAAAAAATATTAATTTATTTATTTGATATCTTAAAATATTCTGGTTAATTTGTTAAACATGCTGTTAGTGCTGATTAACGAAAATTACGGCCTATTAGGAAGGATTATAGATACTAACATATCTGAATATACAAAAAGGTTGCAATTTACATTCAGATGAAGAGATTTAAATATTATTAATATTAACTCGGTCTCAGACGTTTTTCCATTGATGAAATTAATAATTTATAACTTTTAATCAATAAAATGGCGGTTATTTTTATGTAGCCTGAAACATCTTATGGAATTCCGATATTTTTTGCATATATTAAAGTACACATTTCAAGCACTTGAACATAAACTACCATGTTAGGTATATCTACATTTCAGTAAAATATACATAGTTTCAATAAGTTGTGGTAGTAGTAGTTGGCTAGATGAAATACGATCCTTTAGCCGCTTATTATTGGGTAACAAAAGAAAAACTAAAATTTCTTATAGAGGAGTTCAGTGTTTTCGAGCAATAAGCGTTGAAGATGCAAGCGACTGTTGCATGCAAAACGTTTAAAAAATTCGCAGTTTTTAATACGGACATAGTAAACCTAACACAAGTAGTATTTGATGTCAAAATAAAGTAAGTAGAACGCCGCTTATCAATTAGCACAAACACGACAATTATTTTAATTGTCAATTAAAACTAATTATGTTGATGTCACTATTAAATTTGATAAGAATATTTTAAACAAATGGCTGCTAACAGTGTAAGTGCACACTAGTTATGCAATTTGTGAAACTATGCCAAACAAATTTGAAAAAATTTACAACTAATTGTTCCGAATATCGTAATTGATGACTAGTTTAGTAAATGTTACTTAACTGATCGAAAATATCTGAGCTTGTTCTATTCCGCAGTTTTTGTCATAAGCTCATCAATCTAATTCGGATGCCAGTTGTTTTCAAAAAAACTGTTCCTGCTAGAAGATCGAAGTTCAATTGGACCTGATGACCCAACGGACCTGAGACAGCTTCAATAACTCACGCCTACATGAGAAATAATCAATTGGAGATAAATCGGTAGATCCCACTGGCCATACCATTTGTAATTTTCGTTTAATTGATTGATTTGTGCCGTATGGAATTGAAATTTGTGATTGTGTAGTTGGTGCACAAAAATGCCAGTTAACAGAACAATTAATGTTAAAAGAAAAGCTCTTTATATTTCTCTGTACATCGGACCAGTGTTGAAATAATTGCGTCTTGTCACATCGACTAAAATAGGTATCTTTATTTGATTTACTTGCTTTATTTAGATATTTCTAACGCTAATTACCTTAAAATGTATGTTTCAACTGAAGGAAAATGACTGCGTTTTTTGCATCTCACAGATTCTTAATTTGGCTCGACACACGTAGATAAAGTAGACAACTAAGTTGCCTTAATGATTTTTTATAGCTGCTTTGTTGCTTTGTCAGTGAATATATTATCTTATTTTGAGCATTGTTTTGTCTAAGACAAGCAAAAAATATACAAATTGTGTTTTAGTTCACTACAGTTCACAACGTAAACTTTGTCGTAGTAATACAACTGCTGTCAAAAAACGTTATGAAAAATAAAGGAAATACAGAGAAGAAAAACAAATAATTGTTTTAAAAACCATTTCACGCGGATCTTGTAGGTTATTTAATTTTTCTTTAAATAATTCATGCTGCATGGCGAAAGTGTTGCTTGAAGCATTTGTTGTTGCATGAGATAAAACTCGTTGCACTGTGTTTTTGATTTTTTTTTTTTCATTTAGCTCAAATAATGAGTATGAAAGCTGTCTTGATATTGCCCTGAAATCGTGTTATTAGTTTAGAAACGGTTTGCGTTTTTAATTAATTATTATGTGTATCAAAAGTTTCACGGATTTTTAGTCCATTTTTATAAGTTTTCCATAGTTTTGGTGGTAAAATTTTATTTATGACTTTAAGCTAATAAATATAGGCATTGACACATGACAATAATTAAGAATTAAAAAGTTAAAATAAAATAATGAGTAAAAAAGTACAAAAAGAGAACGAATAAACCCCAAAAATTTCATTAACAGTTGTTGAAAATTTCGTTACAAACATGGTAGATTAACCAAAAGTTGTTTTTATTTTTACTTCGTCCCGGCCTAAACCCATTTGATGCAAAAATTAAGGAACACTATTTAAAAATCCAAAATTTGTAATCATCTGGCAGAAAGATAACTGTAGACTTCCTTACTTAAACCAAAACACAGAGCTTTTGGGATCATTTGGGCAAACATGTTCCACGTACTTGAAATTTTTGCTGAAAATTTAGTTTTTAGCAAATTTAGAAAAGTCAGATCTTGTTTGCTTCATTGCCTCGGCTAGCAAGAGTTATGTTCATAATGTTTCTTAATAAAAAATAAAATTTACCGGAATATACGGGGCGTGCCATTTTAAATAAAAAGCCATTTTAGTCCGATTATACATTTGCAGAAGTATAACACCTGAGATACGCAAAGTGTCTAGTTCCGAAACTTTTAAAAATTTATAACTTGATTTTTTTAAAAACGACTATTGCAGCCCATATTCGATTTATTTTCCAAAGAAGTTTATATTCCCATGTACATTTGATAGTGAAAAAGCTCCTCTAAGATTATTGAAATCTATTGCGTATTAAGTTAACTAATTGCGAATTTTTCAGGTTGCAGTAAAACTCATGACTTAACAAATTGTGATTTTGCTCAGGCATAACCGGCCAAGCTAATTGTAAATTTGCCAAGTCCAGATACTCAGCAATTCCTGAAAATCCATATTATCTAAACTTGCGTACATCAATGAGTTGATCGAATTCGTTCTATTTAGAGACATCAAAAAAGGTCGCCTTAAAAGACAGTTTTCTTTTCTACCCCCAGTAATTCGTAAGTTAAATAATCTTTCATTTAAGCCGCCGTCAACGATAACTTAAAAATCGAACCAAAGCCCTAAATTGATTATAACTTCTGTCTATAACTGTCTTCAATTAGATCTTGGTAATTTTTTTTCTATTTTTATGGGTATGCAAGAAGGATTTATAATAGATCAGAACTTGTTCTCTTTCAGAAAATTTAGAAAGACGAAACTAACCGTCGTAAATTTGTAAAAGCTGTTTGAGTTTCGAAATCATTTGTAAATATTTATCGAGCTGCTTTTGGAGTGAATTTGTCTATGTCTAGAAATTTGTTCAGCTTTATTGTTACGCGAGAATTTTTGTTTTAGAGAGTATTTTGAAATATAGGTACCTAGGGACAACAAATATTTCTAGGAATAACAGTATTTTTCCTCTTAACCAGTTGTTGACATGTGAGCGCTATTCTGTTAGTGCTGGCCATACAGCTACTGCAACAGGTTTCATGGACATGGATGTTTCCACAGCTATAAGTAAAAAACATAAACTAAAGAGGCTTGTTTATGTGCAACAGCAGTTTTACCAGCCGGCTTTGTGTCCAAGAGTTATTGGATACCTTGATAGTCCCCTTATAAAAATGCAGCACACAGATAAGTTCAGCATTCCAAATATTATAAGTAGGCATGCCCTATTTCCTTTGGCTAGTTATTTCAAAATATACGGCGTGAACAAAATAAAGAATTTTTGCCAATGTCAATATTGTTCGCTGTCCGACTTGTTAATTTTTACTTCTTTGCATTAGTTTTTAGTTTTACGATTGTTTTAATAGTTTATGTCAAAAGCAAAGAAATTTTCCCTAAATCCTTTCTTAAAGCGGTGCAAACGACCATAAGAGCTAAATATTACAGCCACTATCTTCAATTATACAGTGAACTTACTGCCTCTATGATACACCGTGTGGCGAAATGACATGAACCAACCATAACAAGTCTATCTATCCACAGAAAAAATACTATCAATGTCTAAAAGAACATGCGATATAACCAGTTGCAACACACCAGCACATCAGAATGGTTTTACCCAACTAATCCTCAAAAACTCCACACTGAAACTTGTTCATCAGAAATTTTGTTGATCATGGTACAGAAAAGCCGGAGTTTTTTTCTGGACTAAACTTTTAATAAGTTTTTTCAAGTTTTTCAATTTTTTCTATTTTACAAAAGAAGTCGTTTCAATCACAAAATTTTCATTAGTTAATGACCAAATATTTTTGTTTAATTTACCACATACTTGACGAAGTATCATTTATGTAAATCATTAACTTGCGTTGCAGCCTTATTTTTATCTCATACAGTTCAAGCGCTACCAAACCAAAGCAAATCGCAAAAAAATGTAAAACATTAATGAGTTTTTAATCTTAGATGCCATTTAAAACAAACCGACTAAACCCAAACTGGAAGAATAAATCCACAATACCAATCAATGTTAATCAACAAGTTGACAGAAAGAATGATTGCTGGAGGTGTGTCAAAGTCGTAGCTACCGAAGCGTGTGTGGGTTGAAACAATTAAGATCTGATTCGTATTTGAAGCAGACACCAATCGATCAGTAAATAGACCGTAAAATCTGCGATGTTCCGCTACGAACAACAAACATCCTAATTGCCGAATAAATAGACATACACTTTTATATTCGGATAATAAAAAATTTATTTATCAATTTAATAGATATTTTGTGGCTTTAAATTCGGTTTTATCATAGCACTTTAAAACACTTTTGTTAGAGCAATTTTTAACTTTCGACGTTGTACAAAAGTTAATTAATGTCGTTAAAATATGTACAGGTGACAGTAATTGTGCTTTCCTAGGGGCTTTTTTGAAAAAAAGACAACTTCTATAAAGACTATACTCAGAATAGCATATCAAATACTTGTTCAATTTACTGTTTAGCATTATATCGCATTCTACAATTCACTGTTTTTCTTTGCGACGTAGATATTATTTTACAAGTTGTCCGCTGCTATTTTTAGTTTCAACTGTACCTTAATATGAAGCTCATTATGCGGAAACTTATTAATTATATTTCTAAATAGAATGAAAGCTTAAAAGGGAACTCTTGCATGCATTTCTAACTTTTGACTGGTTATTTCGGATTGTAAGTTTTGCAGACAGCAGGATCAAAATATTCTGGGAGCATAATATGTACTATTATGGCTAAACACTTTTCAACTGTTTGAAAATTTGCGGTTTAGAGACCCAAATGTATGATATCAATGGAACTTTCAATGTTGAATAATTTAAATCTACTAATGGTTTAATTTTAAAAGTTTATTACTAGTTGTTCTATAATGTATTCATGTGGAAACGTTGTCAGTAATTAAAAATGTTGTGTGGAAACATAAACAAAACTTGCAACCGTGATTCTAATCCGCATAACACCATACGCGGAAGAATCGATAGGTGATTCTCAATGCGGCTTTAGACCGGGCAGGTCAACGATAGATCAAATCTTCACTATTCGCCAAATTCTCGAAAAACACGGGGAATTTAATAAGGACCTCCACCAACTATTTATCGACTTCCAACAAGCCTAAATAGCGTGTTAAGAGACCATGTATGGGTAGCCATGGCAGAAGGTGGAATCCCAAAGAAAATAATCAATATTACAAAAGTGTGCATGGAGGGTAGCCGGTGCTGTGTTAAAGTTGAGAACAACATGTCAGAAAACTTTGCGTGGACAACAGCCTGAAACAAGGTGATTGTTTGTCTCCAATACTGTGCAATAGCGTTTTGGACGCAGCGATCAAACGAGCTAACATTGACGTAGATGTTTTTTTCAAGCAGGGGACCATACCTGATACTGGCATTTGCAGATGATATAGATCTTGTCAGTAAAACAACCATTGAAATCAAAGAATTGTTTGGAAAAATAGAAAAGCAGACAGACACAGTAGTTTAACGTATTAATGAAGACAAAACAAAATACATGTATAATTCCCGGAGACAGAGAAGAGATCGACTAGGGCAAAATGTAACCACTGACACCTACAATTTTGAACAGGTCTCAGAATTCAAATACCTCGGCGTAGTCATCACACTAGACAACATGAATGAAGAAATGAATGACCGCATACAGAGCGGCAATAGAAGCTATTATGCACTAAGAGATCTGTTCCAATCGAGAATAATGTCGCGATCCTCAAAACTAAAATTGTACCATGCTACTATAAGACCGGTAGTTATGTATGGATGTGAAGCGTGGACCCTAACCAAAGCAAGCGAAGACGTCCTACGAAGATTCGATCGAAAAATACTTAGAAAAATATATGGACCAACCCAGGATCCTAGTTCAGAGCAATATCGAATAAGAACAAACGTGGAGTTAGAACAATTGTACCAGGGAGATACATATACCGAGGGGGCAGGACACATATACAGAGCACCGGATGACAAAATGCTGATAATAGCATGGCAGGAAGCACCGAGGACCAGAAGACCACCAGGATGACCTAAACTGAGATGGAGGGACAATGTTCTATCGGATATGCGGAAGATAGAAGTGCTCGATAGAAGTCGATGGAGGCAAATTGTGCTTGCAGCCAAGACTCACATAGGGTTATAGTGCTTCTTGAAGAAGAAGAAGAATCTTTTAATATACCAATCAGCAAATGTCATTGATGCGAATTTGGTAAATTACCTCTAATTATGTATTATGATTATTACATTATTATTATTATTGTTATTTTAAGTACCTTTAGTTAATTTTTAGAAAAGTTAATAAAATTAATTGATTTTCTGCTGAAAACTAATAATTATTTTCAGAAAACAATTCTAATAAATAATGAAAACGTGATCATGCCATGGACATGCTGAAACAAAGGCAGTATAACAATGAATGCAAAAAGCAGATCCTATTTAATAAGGTATATAAATGTCAGTATTAACCATATGCAGCTTAGTCTAATGAATACATATTGCTGTTTCTCGATAATCAAAATATCTTCCATCGGTATTCTTTCCAAATTGGCTAAAAATAGAACTCAGTTTATCTAAAACTGGTATCAAAACATATGCGCCAAGTTCTAAATATGGTAAAACTATTTAAATTCCGCTACCATCAATAAGCATAATGTTTTCGTAATATCGTACAAATAAATTAAATTACCATTGCACATTGATCATTGCTGTTAGTTCTTATATGGACAGCTGTGAGATTCCAACAGGTCTTGCTATGCGGAAAATGTTTTTATTCTTTCAAAAGCGCTTAATTTAGTAGGTTTATATACTGATCGAAAGCGCATAAAGCCACTTGCTATTTTATTTATAAATGCATTTGTGAAAACATTTAGAACTCTTGCTCGTGGAAATAAAAGTCGGGTCTAAAATACTACATTTATCCAATATGCCGATTCTGATTGAGCAATTATATTAGTTGAGCTTAGTAAAGAAAACTCTATACACTTATAAAGATGGATTTTAGAATTTTCTGATTTTTTATTTTCAAACTCAAGTTCTCAAGATCGGTGTTCCCCATTAGCGTTCAAGCTTCATCAAGTAATTTTCGGAATAAATGTCTACTGAATTTAGGTCCATAACTCCTCCTTGCTTTACACCAGATTTGTCAATAACAATTTGTGGTCACTTTTCCTTTTAATCTGATATTTTCTGTGCCCGCATTTAAAAAACACTTCTTGGCAATACTTAATTGAATTGAAATCCACTTCCATAGCACACAGATAAATATTGTCCACAAATCAACAATACAGAAAAAGGACTTTCGCACATACACTATATTATTATTGCCTTTAAGTTGAATTGGCCGTACAGTAGACGAGAAGATCGTATACAATTCTATAGCAACAAACAACTGATACTATTCTACTACTCAATAGCGTGAGTTGCGCGGGAATGTTTGCAGCAAAATCTGCTCTTTAATAACTTCTTTGTTTTAACAGGGCAAAGGAGATGCGGATTCTTTTGCTGATATTCCAAGGAGCGTAAAGAGCACGATCCTGCGATCCTACTGCTGAATTATTAAATGATGAGTGAATCGCTGGGTTTTTCTACTGACCGACTATACTTGGGTGGTTCGCCCTACGATTACACATTTTAATCACATACAACAAGGCGAATACTAAGTATTTAATATTATTTAGTCTTCTGGGCTTTTCCGGTAACCAATAATGGTTTTGCTAATGATCTTTTTGATAGCAATAATAATACAGTAATTGCACTACAAACTACTGAATCACACGAACAAGCGTGTACCAAAAAAAAAAAAATTGATTAGCACGGGAATCTCATCTTAAAAGTTTACTGCAGATAGCTAAGAATCAACAAGGGAATTAGAGAAACGGAATATTTACAGGAAGTAGAAACTTGTTTTCATTTTGAAATGCAATTACCAATTGGCTTAATTGAGAACAATTAGGAAACGGGTTTGTTTATCGACATCAAGCAAATATGTTATTCAATTTTTCAGTGTCAATCAAAATAATCAGTGTTGCAAATACGTTGTTGAAAATCCTGATATAACTTGACATAAAAAAACCTATAAAAAAATTCATCCCATGAAGCGACCTTAACGCGCGAACCTGAGAAAAAAATGTATAATTTTCTAATCAAGTTTAAATTCGAGCTTTTCATTACCTGTAAAATTGTAGACATAGTAGTAGTAAACATCTTTATTTCTAAAAAAGGCTATCGACCTATCGGTCTTTCTGCCCTTGTTTAATACATGTAGTCTTAATCTAAATAAAAAACAAATACGAAAATTCTCTTATTGTAGGTTAATAATCTTATTAAATAAACTTTCCAATTCTAATGACAAGAAAAAACTATTTTATTGTCCAGTAGTCAGTTGCGTTTGTAAGTGTTCGAGTAGCGTTGACGTAGGGAAACGGAAGCGGGATTGTCTGGTTGGTCTTGTAAGACAAAGGGGATTCAGTATGGTCCAATTTTAGGGGTTGTTTGTCCATTTTGTCTGTAGATGTATGAGTCTTTCCGAGATCTTTGTCATGTTTGTGCGTTCGTATAGTAGTTGGGTGGGGGGGTTGTGCAGTGGGTTTTGGGGGTGTCTTATTCGTGTTATTAGTCTTAGTGCAATTTGTTCTGTTGTTTGTGTATAATGTTTTGTCCTTTCTGTTCCGTTGGTCATGAGTATATGTCCAAAGTCTAGCAAGGGTCTACAAATCGCTTTATATATTTTGGTGGCGGTGTTTGTGCTAATTCCTCTGTCTTTGTAGGTTAGTGATCGGAAGTGTTTTGTTCTCTTTATTGTTTCTGCCCTGATGTTTCGTATGTGTTTAGTGAATTTAAGTGTGTGGTCAATTGTGATTCCAAGGTATTTTACGTCGTTTTTGGTTGTGTCGTTTGGCCGTCTGCAGTTATCGTAGGGGAGTCAGCGTTGAGTCAGTGGTTTGTGAGCAGAAGTTGTTTTTTTGACGCGTTTGGTGTTAGTCTCCATTTATAAAACCATGTCATTGTGTTGTTTGTTAGTGTTTGGAGTCTTTGAGCTGCTCTCTCAGTAGTTTTGTCATGTACAATAAGTGCCGTGTCGTCTGCGTATTGTATTGTAGACATATTAGAAAAGCATTTGAAATAACTACATTTTTGTCGAAAAAGGGAACATTTCCTTGCATAAACTATGATCCGTTAATTACGGACATCCTGTATAAGGAAACGATGAAAGTTTACAGGTTACAATAAAAACTTTAGTTGCCACACATAGGATAATAAAACAACACGAATTAGCGTCAAGTGCAATTTCTATATATTAATTACTTTATTATCTGCATTAAGTTGGCGTCATTTCTTCAGGAAGTTGCAGTCACTATTGCAAATTGGCCACCGTTCTGTCGAAAGCGAAAATAATTCAAATTCTGCTTTAGTTCAGCAACAGCTAAGCAATTCTAAACGGTCCAATTAACACTAATTAAGACATTCTAGGCAATGCATTTCTAATTATTTACATTTATATTCTACGAGTAAAATAAATGTGAATTTTTTAAGACATGATCTACGTCAATATTATTTCTAATGGACTGAGCATAATAAGAGAAAAAAAAAGTTGAACATTGGATTCAGATCGGCACTTAGCAATGTTGAAATGTTACTCGCTAGTCTTATCACGTATTAATAGTTAATTGCAGTTGTTAATAGCGATCGAAATTGATTGAGAATTGTTTGTTCATGCCTGTAATAAATTTTACATGTTTTTTTTTCAATGTGATGTGCTTTTTCAGTATCGGGCTTTTGAGTAATTGCATATTGAAAAAACACTTTCAAACTAGAGTAAATTTTTTAATACACTTGAACACCTTGAACCATTGAGGATGTGCTCAAAAGCTCGGTTCTAAAAAAACCTTTTCATGCATGCAAGTCTATCCCCCATGTAGAGAATTCTAAATAAAAATTCTGTATATTCTAGATAGTAAGACATTTAACGTTTTTATGATATGAAATCTGTTCTGTAAGCTACTATCTACTGGGTTAATGTTATTTTTTCCAAATAATAGAATGGAGGGAAACAGGGCAGGCAGAAAACAAGGGCAGAAAGACCGATAGCTCGATAGCCTTTTTTAGAAATAAAGATGTTTACTACTACTAGAATGGCTTGAGAGCAAGTTACAATTGAACCATGTGAATTAGAATGGGATCCATTCGCCAGATAGAAAAATAGCAGAAACATTGTTATTATTTATTTATTTATGATTTTAAGATCATTTGTTATATCTGGGTATATCAGTTATGAGTTGTTTCAACTAACCTTATAAAATTGTAATAAACGAACAAACATTTCTGTTTTGTTTTTCCCATGTTGGGGCTTAGTGCCTTTCTCACCCGTCTGCTTTCGTTTAAACTGTATGGAAATGCTGTATTGGCTGTATGGTTGTTGTTTCAAATAGATATTTTTAAGATAAATGAAACACCAACCGTTTACTTTCCTCAATACTATTTCCACCGTCAAACTGTTCATGTATGTTTTCTCCTTTCCTTCGTCTTGGCTGCATCGGCAATTCTTATATTATTCAGAAGCAGAATTAATCCTATTTTAAATGAACATGGTTGTCTATTTATTTATATAAATTTTTTTTATATAAGTAATTTATTACTCAAATTTGAAAAAATTGTTTCCTATTCTCTGGGACAAAAATGAAGATGTAATAATGTTACTTAAAGATGTTGAGTGCGATTTTAAAATTTATAGTACTTTAAACATGTGCAAAGCGCAACAAAATTGAAGGTATCGCTTACACTGATGCGATTATATTTATTTATTCCGTTATGTTTTAATCGACTATTGTATGTATAAGAATCAATATATGCACTTCTATACTTATTTTAACTCTAATAATTGACTTAAACCTATTTAGTTGATTCTATAGCTTCCAGATGAGAATATAGGGGGAGGCTTTCTTGATACGCTCCAAATAAGATAACTTTTAAAAGCTTTTCGGCTTTTTGATTAAAACATTTTTGTTTTGAGAAAATTTGCCATTTATAACATCTACTTCTCTATCGTTCTTCTAAAACCATAAAATTTTGGAGAGACATTTTGAGAACCTTTAATTAAGGTTCATTTGTTATGATGAATTTGGACATACGAATACTCATTTTCTATCAAAATATTTCCTAGAATAACTCTAGATAAAAATATTAATTTATACCTTTGTAAACTTAATATATCATAGCGTCACTAGCGAGAGATTATCAACAATATATAGATTTGAACAATAACACGGAGGAATTTGTTTGCAGATTCCCGTGCCACCATTAAAAAAAAACTTTTTCATTTTTTAAATTTAATTTATTAATTTAATTATTATTAATCTAATTGTTTTTTAAATTTATTTATCTTAACTTAATGCACATTGAAATTACTCGCAAAAGAGCAAGGCATCCAGATGGAGTACTAAGTACAGAAAATAATGTGAAAATACCAAAAGTAAAAGTAATTAAAAACGCGAAAGTGAAGCTAATAAAATTACAGTTAAAGAAACCATTCAAGATAGATACAATCTCGGAGAACATAAGACAGCGATAACGACAATAAGTACTTCTTAGGATGCAATAAAAAATACTAGTTTACTAAAACACGAGTTGATTGAATTAATTGTGTGCGGTGTGAACGCTGATTACATGAAGATTGTACAAAAAAATTAAAGAAGTGCGGAAAACAGGCAAATAAACTTCAAAAAAAAAAAATACATACATCCTTCACTACCTCACAGCATACTAAGCACCAAATAAAACATAATATCATGGGTGAGATGGTAAATCATATATACATCAAACATATTTTTCATAACCTTTTCACTTTATTCTATTTAAAACATAGTTTCGTTTATAGCGCTTTAAGGCTTTTCATACATCTACCGTTCTAAGTTCAGTTTCTTTGAAATATAACGAACAGAAAAATTCTGACGGTTTGTAGTTTTGGTTACCAACTTTTCATAAGTTGGTTTGGGTTAGTTTACAGTTAGTTAGACAGAAAAGCGGAATAGATGGATAGCCCTTTAAACATCAAAGAAATATTCATTATTTTTAAATTTTATTTCTCTAATGAAAAAGATATACATAAGTGTAAAAATAGTCACTTTAGTACTTCGTTTTCAAACATCCCTATTCAAACATCGTACAAAATCGTACAAGATTATTTTTAATATTTCAGAAATATTTAAGTAATTCTGTTCGATGTTGATTTCTAAATTCTTGTATTCAATATTTATAAAAATAGATGACCAATTTATACTGACAATGACAATATATACTTAAAAAATACTGGAAAATCGAAAAAAATTATAGTTTTGAAAAAGTTTATTAAATACGAGCATTAATTCACTTTAACGTAACAAGGATTCTGAAAATGGTCACCCTGTATTTAAATGTGTTTTCTATGATATCCAATTGTGCATATTGAAAATTTGCTATTTCCATTTAAAAAGAGATTTTTAGTACTGCGATTCTACATTTTTTGGATATGTTATTATTCGAAATAAGGGAGATATTTAAAATAAAGTTAACTCTTTTCTAGCAAAACTGGTTTTGTAGAAAAGTAAGAACATTCTGTGGCCAAAAACCAGTAAATACCTATATCCAAAACTAGGTATTTGGAACTTTTAAAATTTCCAGCCACTTTTTAGATAGTCATTTCTATATTGTTTGGTTTATGAAAAAAATTAATATTTTTTTAAGGAAATCTAAAATGAAAATGAAAATAAAATAAAGAATTCCTTCTTCTTTTTTAAACATTTTTCCGGAATATTTACACATTGCCATGAAACGCCATATATAGTCTCAGTTGTTTAAGTAATATACACACACGTACTAACTTTCCGAGTATTCCAAAATTAAATTGTCCTCAATTTCGTAAAAGCTCCTGGTGCTGACATCGTTACTTCTCCGATTTTTCGAAAGGTCGACTATTTGGAAGACGTTAAGTTCTTGTTGTCAACGGCTCTCATTATTTTTCCGACTTTCAAGTAATTCTCATTTTAGAAGAACGTGTAGCGATAAATTCGAGTAATCTGTAAATATGTCACAGTGTATGCTTTTAGAGTATATACCATAACTCAGTCACATCAGTGACCGTTATTTATTACTAAATAAATGAAACGTTCCAGGAATTAGAAGCTAAAAGGCTTTTTAAGCGTCTTGTCTGTAATGGATTTAGTAAACAAATTCATATTTTTTTGTCAATTTTTTTTATTCGGAAATATCAAATGCTTGTTAAGCACCGCTTAGTAGAACGTAGCATTAACAATACCGCAATTTGCCAGTGGTTTTTCTCAAAACAGGGACACGGTTTTACCGGTCCAATAATAATTTATCGCAATACTCATTCAATATTTCATCGTATATGTATTCTAATAAGTAATAATTAAAAATCCATGGGAAGTTTGCATATTAGCACGAGTTAATGAGGACAAGTTGGCAACTGTGACTCAAAAGATGACACTCGATTGAATTACGAATACACCTTGGGTAAACTTTCTATAAATGTACACTGTCGTTGGTAATACCCATAGTAAAAAAACTGTTAATCGGTTCGTAGAAAATTTTCATTTTTTGTCATCTACCTTACTTCTACCATGACTCTCTATCTATAGTTTTGGTGTCACAGAAATTGAAGGAGCCGTTTCCGCAATTATACATAATTAGTATTATACAATTTTTTTAAACAATAAAGTACGCATTGTAGAAATACTAACTAAGATACAAATGAATTACTGACATAAATTTGAAAACGTGATATAAATCATTTGGAAATAATCACGTCTAGTAAAAATGGGCAGTGATAAATGGCTTGAATATACCACACCGCAGATCAACATGATTTAGTTATTTTTTCAGATTTTAGTTGACGTTTTGTTTCCTTTTTTGCCTGCAGGGATTCCCTGTTTAAATACGCAGTGACAGGCAATAAATTTCCGGAAAATCTAGATTTTGGAAATAAAACGAATTTTATTGAATAAGCTAAATTCATATTTATGTTCGGACGCGTATTAATCTAAATAAAGGAAAATAGACTTTTTGAGTTTGTGAAATTTATCAGGTTGAAAATTTCCTTTTTAAATAATCCTGGATGCTATAAACCAGATATATATTATTCCAGATTTATATCATCAGACCTTTCAATATCACGATATATTTTTTGTGAATGGTATTATTTCACCATTTTCGTTGCTTCTACAGTAAACATTTTCAATTGCTGTGTGGCATCAAATAATTTTCTCGTGAATTTTCGCTTTCCCACTCTTTATCACTTTTATTAATAAATAAAATTACTTTGGTAATATCTTTCATTATATATTATAAAAGGATATAACTGTTTTACTTTTCAAGTGTAAATACGCGCATAGTAATTACGGAAGGTAATTTAATAATACCGTTAATTTCAAGATGTTTATTTAATATATTATTATTATTATGTAATTAAATTTTATATACATTTCAATCCTGCGTGCTATAACGTTTAATGATAGAAACTCACAGCCTTGAAGCAAAAATAATCTGCCTGTTATCCTGTGATGGCGACAGTTAGTTATTTTCATTTAAACAAACAGTAATAGAATAGTAGTTTTCGATACAAGGGCGAAAAGTCTCGTTTTTTCGAACGACCATTTGACGAGCATTTGACACCCGAGACGAAGTCGAGGGTGTCATTCCGTCAGGAGTGAACGTGTCACTGTCATATTTTTTAAAGTATTTTTATTAAATAGTAACGGACATGCTGATTTTTTAATGAATTACGTGGGTTTATCGACAACTATTGATCCTAATTTAAAGTTTACTTGCAATTTGTAAATTATAACTTTGTTACAAGTTCTGAAAGTCGTTTTAATGGCCTATTTTTCTGCGTACTCCGATGTTGCCACACGCAAAACACGGTCTTTTTAAATAGCGGAAATGTCATGTAAAGTGTACAACTTATATAAACACTATACATTAAAAGCAGCTGTTCCAATGGAAGTTGAACCAACATTTGCGGCATCTCTAACTTCTGGTGGTGTACAGGGCATTGAATTTTAGGCACTCATTGTTTCACTTGTATATGCATACAAAAATACGCTTTTGAAAAATTACGAACGTCAAAACGTGACTTTTGAGAAATGGCATTGACATCAAATTTAAATTATGAAACCGATACCTTTTATTTTTGGCTGTTCTTATTTATCATAACTTATTTTTCGTGTTGTCTTTCATTCGAACAAAAAAATATTGTTCGATACGAGGGCGAAAATCGGTTTTTCGAACTCCTGACAGATTGACTCCCTCGACTTTGTCTCGGGTGTCAAATGCCGTCGTCGTTCGAAAAACGACACTTTTCGCCCTTATATCGAAAACTACTATTAAACATTTTAGACTTAGACGTCATAGACTTTAAAATATATTTTGACACAAAATTGAAAAACATTTTAGTAGTAGTAAACATCTTTATTTCTAAAAAAGGCTATCGACCTATCGGTCTTTCTGCCCTTGTTTAATACATGTAGTCTTAATCTAAATAAAAAACAAATATGAAAATTCTCTTATTCTAGGTTAACAATATTATTAAATAAAATTTCAATGGCAAGAAAAAATTATTTTATTGTCCACTAGTCAGTTGCGTTTGTAAGTGTTCGAGTAGCCGTTGATGTAGGGAAACGGAAGCGGGATTGTCTGGTTGGTCTTGTAAGACAAAGGGGATTCAGTATGGTCCAGTTGTAGGGGTTGTTTGTCCATTTTGTCTGTAGCTGTATGAGTCTTTCCGAGATCTTTGTCATGTTTGTGTGTTCGTATAGTAGTTGGGGGGGGGGGGGGGGGGGGGGGTTGTGTAGTGGGTTTTGGGGGTGTCTTATTCATGTTATTAGTCTTAGTGCAATTTGTTCTGTTGTTTGTGTATAACGTTTTGTCCTTTCAGTTCCGTTGGTCATGAGTATATGTCCAAAGTCTAGCAAGGGTCTACAAATAGCTTTATATATTTTGGTGGCGGTGTTTGTGCTAATTCCTCTGTCTTTGTAGGTTAGTGATCGGAAGTGTTTTGTTCTCTTTATTGTTTCTGCCCTGATGTTTCGTATGTGTTTAGTGAATTTAAGTTTGTGGTCAATTGTAGGGGAGTCAGCGTTGAGTCTGTGGTTTGTGAGCAGAAGTTGGTTTTTTGACGCGTTTGGTGTTAGTCTCCATTTATAAAACCATGTCATTGTGTTGTTTGTTAGTGTTTGGAGTCTTTGAGCTGCTCTCTCAGTAGTTTTGTCATGTACAATAAGTGCCGTGTCGTCTGCGTATTGTAATATGTATGCCGATCTGTCGATTCGATTTTTGTTGGTAAGTTGTAATTGTATATGTCATGGCAGTATATATTGTAGAGAAACGGTGAGAGCGGGGATCCTTGAGGGAGCCCTTGTTCAAGGGAAAAAGAAAATGACAGGGTTTTGTCAATTCGTACTTGTAGTTGTCTGTTTTCTAGTAAGTTCTTTATGGTGTGTAGTAGATATGTTGGTGTGTGTAGTTTGTATAGTTTGTATAGTAAGCCTCTATGCCAGACGCTATCAAAAGCCTTGTTAATGTCCATTTTATTAACATTGAAATTATGTTTTCTGCTAAGATTACCCCATTAAAAACCCATTTTGATGTAAGAGCGTTTTCTAATTAACTTATATAAAATACATATATCGAAGGTGGTCTGAGAATTAATCATTTTATAATTTGCTGGAAACATGTCGTTAATTAGCCCTGGATAATTTCGATAATTTTGAAGACTAAATTTTAAAATTATTGAGTTTTTTAATATAGAAAAACAGTTTTAATATTTAAATAATAAATAAAACGAATATTAGAAGTGATCAAATATGCCTTCGAGACGATTTATATTCTTATCATTGATTTTCATTAAATTAATTCTTATAAAGTTTCCTTCATTGCGGATTATCCACAGCCTAAATAGTTGTTGAAGTTTGAGTGGGTGATGTGGTTATCCTCCCATGAGGATCTGAATTTCACACCCTTTTCGTGTACCTTCTGTTACTTTGGTATGGGTTTCTCAGATAAGGGAAGAAAAGGAATAAATAGTGGAATGGAAGTAAAAATGGTAATGAGAGTTTCGTGATGGCAAGGATAAAGTGAATATGGTTTGAGAAAATGAAAGGTTTCCAAAGAGTGTTGGAAAGCGAATGATCCCTGACATTAGGACTTTGTTTTTGAACTTGGCTTGCTTTTGGGATATGAATTTGACGATTTAGATTTTGAGATCTCTATGAATGTCCTGTGATGATCTCTGTGAATATGATCAACGTACCAGGATGCTTGGCGTGGTGGTTGGGTAAATGCTGAGGAACGGTAAAGGATTTGAAGTCTTAGAATTTGATTAAAAAGTCGGAGTGTGTTATTGAACATGATTAAAGAGTCGGAGTTGAGCATTTTCAGGTCTTGGCCAAGTCGGGAAACTTATTTGGTTGGTCTTTGTTTGTTTGGATAAAGTTGTTGTGAGTTGTCGGAAGGTTTCTGTAAGTGTGGTAGAGGCAAGTGTCGTCGGCCAACGAGTGCAGTTCCTTTGGGAAGTCAAATTCTTATGTCTATATTTGTAGAAGCTTGACTGCAGCGTCATGGTCAATCTGATTTCAAATTCTCCGATAATAAAACCGCCAAGAAATTGATTTAAAATTGATCTTCAAATTTCCCAGTATTTTTCAGAATTTAATGTCTGGTCATGAATCTATTCGTAGTTTTGACTAACAAGCAGAAATCATTGAGACTAGATTTCTTTTGAAATGTCACCTGTTTAGTAGGCATTGAATATCGTTCCAAAATCCTTGACGAATGTTCTACAAAAATATATTTCCACGAACAAAAATTATTTCAGGTTTTTTGGGAATCTTCGTCCTGAACTTTCCTAAATTTTCGATTTGTGGTCGCTTAGGACTAGTCTATAGATGCGTGTGTTATTTATAAATACGGTGATTACGAAATGTGTTTTCACAATTTTGCACGTTATTATCTTTGACATCCCTGGTTTTGCTAATGCATTTCCTTTAATTCAACTTAACGGACACACTGTCACCGTAATAGCCGCATATGCACCTTCCGACGACGAAAACCCTGCCCCTAAACTATTTTTTTTGAAGAACTGAAGGAAAACTGAAGGCCACAGACTAATAGAACTATGTGAAAAATACAACCTCAAAATAAACAATGGTTTGATAAACACATAGATATCTCGACTCAATAATTAGAATACTCGCAATCTTAAGACGATCGATTATGTAATAAGCAAACAAGAGTCGATGTTACGATGTAATGATGTGCGTATTCCTCGGGGAATCACATGAAGAACACTATCGGGTAAGAACCAAAATTATATTTCCATTTAAGAATATAAGACCAAATACAGACCTGGAAGGCATTGGAAAAATGGCAGTATTGGAATCGATGGCAGTATTGGATGTCAAAAGTTTCGCGAATTATAGTACGAAACAACTTTACCAAAATCGATTGGATGAAAAATTAACAGATACACAAGGCTCCACGTTCACTGACGTATATCAAAACATTATTGAGAGGTTACATCAAGCAACCAAAGAAGCGATTGGAATAAAGAGAGTAGATCAAGTAGGAAAATATGGTGGAACGAGGAAATAGAAATAGTTCAAACGGAAAAAACAAGAATACCTTAAATGGCTAAGCACAAAATCCGAAGAAATCCATCTAACTTTTAAAGAGATAAAGAAAAAGGCCCGTAGACTTATAACGACAGAGGAGAACAAGGTATGGGACAAAAAATGTCAAGATATGAACACGTACATCGGGGGGAGAAAATGCACAGAAGTCTGAAATTTCATAGGTGCCCTTAAAAATATAGGAAAGGATAAAGCATTTCTGAAAACAATTAAACCAAAAGAGTGGAAAAGCTAATAAGAATACATTATCAGAAACCCGACAAGAGTATCTGCGTAACGATCCAACAGGTTCAATACAGGTTCACGGGGGAAAAGTAAAGATACAGGTGGAAACGGTAAAAAAAGCTACTCCTTAATCTCGGTCTTAAAAATGGGAAAGCGAGTGGGCCGAAGGGCATATGTGCGGAAATATTACAAAACAGAACAGATAAACTTCTCAAAAATCTAACATTTATTATTAACAGTTGCCTAAATGGTCATCCGGTGCCAGAACCTTGGGAAGATGCACATATTCCCTGAATCCATAAAAAGGCAGATAAGACGAACTGCAACAATTATAGAGGAATTTCAGCCACTAGCACCATGAGTAGACTTTATGGACGAATCTTACGAAACCTAATAGAGGATAATAATAGAGGATGACTGCAGGCAGAACGAAGAAGAAGAAGAAAGCGGTTTTCGAGCAGGCAGATCTTGCGCCGACAATGTTTTCTGCCTAAAACAGATAATAGAGAAAAGAGCTGCAAAACACATAGAAACTCATATCACATTTGTAGACCTTTAAAAAGCTTACGATACTGTACCAATTTGTAAACTGTGGAAAACTCTAAAAAGATCAAGTATTAATTACACTCTGATTTGTACGGTGCAAGAAGTCTATAAAAACACAAGATCACGAATAAAAATAGGAAAATATATAACCGAAAAATTTCCAGTTACGAAAGAACTTAGACAAGGATGTTGCATTTCACCAACTCTCTTCAAAATATATGTAGCATGCGCATTAAAGCAATGAATAAGGAAAGTTCATGGCATGTGTGTTCGACTGGATAAAGGATGTATTTACAGACTACAGTTTGCCGATGATCAGGTCGTTATAGCAAACGGTATAGAGGACATGCAGTACATGATGAGAAAACTAACAGAATAAGGCGGCGGTCCCACAGAACCACCGGTGACAATCAAGCCTATTTCCAACAAATGCAATTCCCATTGAACGGTCTCACAGAAAGCTTCACTAGTCATCCATTGCCATCCACTGCTAACCACCGTTTCGAAATTTCCGACGCGTTTTAAGTATGGTAGTTTGATGGAAGGCGGTGAATGCGCGCATGCGAATTAGAAATTATGTCGGCTTGGTTTGGGTCCTTTCATATATAGTACATAAAAAGTGTGGTTAGAAACTTGTAAACAGTTGAAGCCGGTGGATGATTGCTATGAGACCGTTCGTTGCAGATTCCCTGATTTTAGTCGGTGGTAGTGGGTGATAGTTGATTACGGTGATTGCTGTGGGACCGCTCCTTAGTACAGCCAGTGGAGCTAACTGTCAATCTGACGAAGACAAGGTATTTATGTATGGGCGAGAAACCAAACAATCGGGTGCTTGACAATGGACAACAAATTCCATCTTGCCAAGAATACGTATACTTGGGTGTTACATTCTACAGCACAGGAACTGACGTCAAAGCGACTGAAAAAAGAATTGTCATGCCAAAAAAATTATTGGGTATCTCAACGGCATACTATAGAGTAAGGAAATTACTAAGAAGCAGAAATATAACATTTACGAAACAATGGTAAAGAGTACCTTGTTGTATGGAACAAGTGAAAGGAATTTAACAGCGGACGACTGGGAAGACCGAAGGAGATGGAGAGTATGCGTCGGACAACGTCACAAGACGTTTTAGAACCGGCTTCTATACATTTTTTCCCTTTAATTGTAATCTCTAAACAATGTAATTAAATCGCCTGCACGTTTTTGAGTAAACATTTTCGTATACTTATTGAGAAGACTTAGAATATCCTTCTTTACAACTTTCCTTGAATATTTATCTCGTTCCATTTTAAATAGATTTTATCAGAAAGAAGGTAAGTAAGAAAACTTCAAAAGCCAAATATATAAAGATTAACTGAAGGTAAACATTTCGAAAGTAGATATATTTAATAAGTTATAATTTGCAAAGAAGAATGCAAAAAAAACTATATTATGCTTAGAACACTTTGTTTTCTGCTGTACTCTATGTCATGTTTTAATCCAAACTTGTCTGGAACTGCTTTTCCAATTTAAAAAGAAAATAATCTTTCCATAGTTTACATTTCGAATTTATGAGCCTCACTCACATCTTGTTTAGAATAGGCCAAATAGAAACTGGGCAATATCTGAAAAACAATAGTAAACGTCAGTTGAAAAGGTTCGGAAATTAGCTCCAAATTTGAGAGGTTGAGATTTCAAAGATGAGAATTCTTTCTGTTACGATGAGATACGACAGTCACAAAAGCCTGTATTTAAAAATTTTTTGGAAAATATTACTATGGCTATTTCAGAAACGTCTACAATACCATCTACCGTCGGGATAAAGTTGCTTTATTTACCTGTTGATGCAATAGAATATTTAGCGATGATGTTTTGGTGCAATAGTATATTAGCGGCAATTACGCAATATTGATAAATTTAATGATCTTTTAAGCCATGTGTATTATCTAGATATAAAGCATTCATAACTATCACGAAAACAGCTAATTATAGATGTATTATGGCTATTATCCAGATTTTTTAATGGAAATCGCCAAAACAATTTTACATATCAAAGTGACTGTTTTTCCTGCTAAAAAACTTAAGTTTTAAATGAACATTACTTTGATTAGGAAGAAAATTCCAGGAAAAAAGTTGCTTGATTTTTAACACGGAACGAAATACTACGGTCTAGGCGACGTGATAAAACACTAAAACTGGCTAAAATTTTCCCTTGGAGAATGCCACCGCCACCTGGAAGTGAACAAGTAACGCTCTTCAAAATTCGAATAGTCTAAAACGGCGTAAATAAAGTGTCTCTGGATCGGACGAACCCAGCGATGTAGAACAAGTTTCCCATGAAGGAAGTAACAGCCATAACAAATGTAACCAATCTAATTTTGAAGCTAAAATATTTTCGGTCTCAGAAAATGTAACCGTCTTCAATAAACCAGTCAAAAAGCGCATAACCAGCGAGTAGGAAGGGAGTAGCACGGATCACACTAAAAAGACTGAAATCATTAAACAGCAGAAGCAAGCATTGTGTCCATGAAACGGTTGGGATTCCGGAACTGAAAGTTAAAATTAACAACACAGTGGTAGAACCACTCAAGTGGTAAAGCTTCACAAGGAGCAGTCCTATTTACACTTCTATGCAAAATATATTTACGCCGAATTAAGTTCCTTTTAATAGTTCCTTGAAACCAGATCTTAGAGAACTCGTTAACTACGAGCTAGAAAACGCCGAAATCACAATCTGAACTAAAAACAGCACGTACACAGTAGTGTACACGCACAGAAACGACAACTCAAATGATACACAAGTGAAATCAAAAAGGCTTTAAGAATCGGCCAAGCGACCTCAAAGGTTATAAGTCAGGAAGCTAGAAAAAAAGGGGTGGGTGTTAGTTGTAGCACAACTCAGGTTGATAGGGATATCCTGAACAGCAAATAAGCTCAAAGGTTTTTTGCCTTTGCGGAAAAAGCGTTCTTTGTGTAAAAATAGCCAATTTCTATAATATCTAGCAATTTGCTGTTGAGGATATAAGTATAAAATATATCTCATCGTACGAATATTATGTAGGGGTTAGCAAATTCTCAATTTTACTGAAATCTCATACACGGTAAAAGGATACAAATTGGTTTATATTAGAATACAATTGCGCATTTTGACGCTGAAAAGAAAATATGTTTTAAAGTTTGAAAAATTGATTAGAGTTCAATAGAGAATGCATTGAGCATCTACTAAAAAGAAGAAAACGGGTCAAACGTCAATAATAATGACAAAACGCCTGCGCCGTGCGCCAAGTGCAACATGTTCAACCACAAAACGGAAGACTGCAAACAATCGCCGAAATGCAACAAGTGCCAGGGTCCCCATCCAACTTCCAAATGCGAGTCACCACTGCCAACCAAGTGCGCAGCGTGCAACTCAGAGGACCACGTAGCATGGAGCATGAAGTGCCCAAAACGACCTACAGCCCCAATCGTCGGAATCCCAAACGTAAAAATAAAATGTGTAAACAAACGTACATCCGGGATTGCGGAGACAACGACAGTGGCAAGTAGAATACACACACCCATTACAACACATGACCACATCATAAACAAATACAAACATCAACTTAACAAGACAAACAATACCAACAGAGACGAACTACTAAAAAAACTACGAAAACTATTTATAGAAGACTTCGACATTGACACCTCCGTTGTTTTCTTCGGGAACCATGTATACATCCTAATGTTTGACATGCTCCTGCCCGAGAGACGCTCTCCAACTGAACCCTGCGAACAAGTGAGACAGACAGTAACGAGCATACAAGATTCAATATGAAAGTACTTTACGCGAACATCAACGGACTTAACAGCAAAAAAAACACTTATTTACAATTACATAGAACAAAACGACACAGACTGCTGCATATTTGTAGAGACTAAAACCAAACTAGGACAAACACCAACGTACAGAAATTGGCAGTATATCTATAGGCATGGAAATACCATCAATCATGCCAGGGGCGGGGTCGCAGCTCTCCTAAAACCAACATATAAACTTGGAAGAGCAAATCCTCCTTCCCTCAACAACCCTTTGAACGACTGTCTACATTTTACGCTACCCTACTTAAACGACCTGATACACATATTTCTGACATACATACACCCACACTCCAACCTAGAACAAAACATACTGACTAAAGCGAGCATCTATAAATATGCAATAATTGTAGGCGACTTTAATATGAACAAAAGCAAAACGAAACAGCTTAAAAGATTTCTACAAAATTCCGACTTTATAAAACAGCACACCCCACCAACTTTTCTGATGCCCGCAAACCCAGGCTCAACACCAGACGTTCTACTGCACACAAGAAACTTGACAAACACCATCAACAACATAAACTTAACCAAGGAACTTGGATCCGACCACCTGGCTATTACGTTTAACATAGACTTACAACATAGGCAACCTACCTCCAATACACCTCCTATAGAGAAAAACTTAAACCTAACAAAGACTGACATAGACAAAGTGAAACAACATATACATGACTACATTCAATCACAAGCACAGCACATTTCAATAGAAACCATACAACAACAACTTTCACTAGCCATAGGAAAATTTAGCCCGGAAATAAAAAATGCTTTCTACCGACATACACTACCCAAATACATACTGAGACTAATAAAACATAAGAGAGAACTGTACAGACTATATACAAACACTCAACATAACGACCTAAAAAAGACAATGAACCAACTTAACAGAAACATTAAAACTCTGATTGGACAATACCGACAAGACAAATGGCTAGAAACATGTAAAGAAATACAGAAGGACAAAGGCAAAACATACTGGCGAAAAATTAAGAAACTGGCGCAATACAGGAAGACTGGCACGACTGACACAATTGACGAAAACGGAATAGAACGCTACACAGACAAAGAGAAAGCGGACGCATTCGCCAGACACTATCAAAGGGCCTTCAGCATATCGACAAACCCTAACTTCGACAATGACAACTGGAACTTGATCAACGACTGGTACTTGAACTATTTTAACAACTCACCAAACTATGCCTGCACACTGATCACAGACACAGAGTACGATGAAGCCCTAGCGCACATCAAAAACACTGCACCGGGGAAAGATAAAATTAAAGCAAAACTATTGAAAAGCCTAAGTCAAGAAACACACAAACTGATCCTAACTGAATTGAACAACTGCATCACAAATGGCAGAATCCCAAAATCATGGAAAAACGGCTTAATAATCCCTATACCCAAAAATGGACTGGACAATACACAACCGAGCAATTACAGACCAATTACACTGCTACCAGTACTTAGCAAGGTTTTTGAGTACATAATAGGGCAGCGACTGGGAAAACTGGTCGGAAAGTACATACCATCGTATCAGTTCGGATTCAAACATCAGCACTCGACTATTCACCCACTCTTCACTCTGACTAACAATATACAAACAACCCACCTAACTGACAGAAAGACAGCTTGCCTGTTTATGGACATTAACAAAGCTTTTGATAGTGTTTGGCATAGAGGCTTACTATACAAACTATACAAACTACACACACCAACATATCTACTACAAACCATAAAGAACTTACTAGAAAACAGACAACTACAAGTACGAATTGACAAAACACTGTCATTTTCTTTTTCCCCTGAACAAGGGCTCCCTCAAGGATGCCCGCTCTCACCGTTTCTCTACAATATATACTGCCATGACATATACAATTACAACTTACCAGACAAAAATCAAATCGACAGATCGGCATACATATTACAATACGCAGACGACACGGCACTTATTGTACATGACAAAACTACTGAGAGAGCAGCTCAAAGACTCCAAACACTAACAAACAACACAATGACATGGTTTTATAAATGGAGACTAACACCAAACGCGTCAAAACACCAACTTCTGCTCACAAACCACAGACTCAACGCTGACTCCCCTACAATAACTGCAGACGGCCAAACGACACAACCAAAAAACGACGTAAAATACCTTGGAATCACAATTGACCACAAACTTAAATTCACTAAACACATACGAAACATCAGGGCAGAAACAATAAAGAGAACAAAACACTTCCGATCACTAACCTACAAAGACAGAGGAATCAGCACAAACACCGCCACCAAAATATATAAAGCTATTTGTAGACCCTTGCTAGACTTTGGACATATACTCATGACCAACGGAACAGAAAGGACAAAACGTTATACACAAACAACAGAACAAATTGCACTAAGACTAATAACACGAATAAGACACACCCAAAACCCACTACACAACCCCCCCACCCAACTACTATACGAACGCACAAACATGACAAAGATCTCGGAAAGACTCATACAGCTACAGACCAAATGGACAAACAACCCCTACAACTGGACCATACTGAATCCCCTTTGTCTTACAAGACCAACCAGACAATCCCGCTTCCGTTTCCCTACATTAACGCTACTCGAACACTTACAAACGCAACTGACTAGTGGACAGTAAAATAATCTCTTCTTGCCACTGAAATTTTATTTAGTAATATCGTTAACCTAGAATAAGAGAATTTTCATATCTGTTTTTTTATTTAGATTAAGACTACATGTATTAAACAAGGGCAGAAAGACCGATAGGTCGATAGCCTTTTTTAGAAATAAAGATGTTTGCTACTACTACTAATGACAAAACTTATGTAATGAATGTATGCATTCTAATACAATCTTGCGTTAAGAATTAGGTCGAATTCGTATTATCCGGCTGCTATCAAGCATCAATAGCAAAAATGTTTCAATTTCAAAACGTTATTTTCTTCAGCATCAAGATTGTCAATTTTGTACTAATTTAGCCAACTTCAAGTTGTTGACAAGTACAACAAGTTCTTAAGAGGCCAGACTATAACACCATTGAATAAATTTTCTGTTATATTTCATTATTATTTTTTAAAGTATTCCAACTGAAATGAACGCCTGTATTTTCCTCTTTAAAGAAATTTAGTATTTATAAAAATTGATTAAATTTCTAAGCAAATTTCGAAATCATACTGCAATATACGGCTTTTACCACTACATTGAAGTATCGCATCAAGTTAGATCACTTATCAATCTGCAAGTTCAGTGTTCGGCGTGCTTGGAAAAATAAATTTCCTTCCGAATATGTTTAACACCGGAACTGGCTAACGTTTACACAAAACGTCAAGTTGTTCAGATTTAAATACTTGCTAAAAATACCAGACAGACAGAGAGTGCATTCAATAAAAAATAAATGATGATATTTAACATCCTTTACATGTTTTGTTTCTTCAGACAATAAGCTATAATCTGATCTCGTTTTAATGGAATTCCAAGACGTGTTTAACTTAATGCTCCAAAAGCCCATATACTAAACATACATTTTCCGCTTCTTTCAGAGAGCAAGGACCTAAAACCAAGTTGTGTAAACATTCAGTAAAAGCATTTTAGAAAAACAATGCATTTTGTTAAGTATCATCAGTATAATAAAATGCTATTAAACAGCATATAGTTTATAATGGGAAAATAACCGCATACATGCAAACAATATTGTATATCCGCGTCTAATGAATATTAGCTTTATTATGCATGTGTCGAATTCGAGATAATGCTGCTTATTAATCGCTAGAGAATAATGAGTGAATAGCGTTGAAAAAATTTGAAAAATTAAATATCTTGTTAAGTATTATAATAAAATCAAGCCACACAAGAGCAATTATAGTATAATGTGGACAGAACTCCATACGTGCAGGCAATATTATTTACCCAATACAAGCCATAAGTGAAAGATACTTAGGTAATCGTAACCAAAACCTTCCATTATCACAGTTGAATATAAATCGCACAAAAAAGCACTAAATCGCGAAGTGAAAACAGCTTGCATGGACCAAAATCTGCGACGAAATAGACGAATATATATGGGGAACTGGCTATAACATTGTCATAAAGAAAGCCCATTTGTACCCTAGAGTTAAGCTGATGATGCAAGATAATGGAGACTGGAAATCCCGAAGGAACTTTTCCCACGCACCGAAACGACACCAAAAAGGGAAGCTATACCACCAGATTCCTTACTGCCTCCAATTGAGGCTGAAGAGCGCACAACAGCAATATCTCAAATAAAGAAGAAAAAGGCTGCTGGTCCAGATAGAATACGCCAGAGGTGGTAAAGGATGCAGCTCTATCGGAACTTGACACCCTTCTGCAAGTTTATAACACACTGCTACAAAAGGGGAGTTTTACACGTCAATGGAAGACAGCGCAATTGGTTCTTATTCAGAAACATTACTCCACTAAATTCAGGCCAAGATATGTACTTGTTGGACGGGGCTTGAGAAAGTAAATCGAATGTGGAGTGCCACAGGGCGCCATTTTGGGACCTATCCTGTGGAATATATTCTATAATTCTGTGCTTACAATAGAAGTACGTACTGGAACAACCATCATTGGATTCGCTGATGACACCACCGTTATCTGCAAAGCAAAAACACAGCTGGAGCTAGTCAGTAACACTAACTGGGTTTTGGCTAAGCTGTCGGCGAAAATCCGCAAGAAGGGCTTGAAACTGGCAGCAGAGAAGACAGAAGCCCTAATACTTTATGGAGGCAGGAAACTTAAAAGAGCCACTTTGCAGATGGAATATGAAGCGAAAGAAACGAAATCGCGGTTGAATTATCTCGGAGTAGTATTCTATGACAACTGTGAAATGAAAGAACTTGTGGTGGCATGTAGCATCAAAGCTTAAAAGTATGTAATGGCACTACGCAGAATTATGCCGAACCTAGGAGGGCCAAAATCATCCAACACGAAGCCTTTAGCAAACGTGGCACATTCGATTCTCCTGCATGAAGCGCCCATATGGAGCCCAGCCATCAAGTGGCAGAAATACATAAGACCAGTTGTAGAGGTACAACGTAGGCTAGCGCTTAGGATATGCTGCACTGGTGCTCTCCGGGATTCCACCCATAGACCTCCAAATCAGAAAGAGGTGCCTTCAGTATCTAATCGCCAAAGGAATAGAAAGTAGCACCGACTGGGAGATACCTACTGAATGGCAGCAAAAATGGGCAACGGAAACTGAAAAAGGAGCATGGACACGGCTGTGGATACCAGATCTTACAAAGTGCCTCTGCCAATTGCTTAGTGGAAACGGGTGGTTCAATAGCTATCGGAATCCCTTCCACCTCAACGATAGCGACTTATGCAGAAAATGCCAGGTGGTTGAAGACGCAAACCACGTGTTCTTTCACTCGGAAAAGTGGAGCCTGCTAATAGAAGTAGCACACGAGGCAGCGGGCGTCACATTAACTAGTCAAAATTGTGTGGAGTTCATGCTTATTAGCCAGGGTACTTGTAATATTGTGGATACCCTTGTGCGGAATATCAGACAAGAACGGAAAAAGGAAGAAGCAAATATGGGTTGAATGGAATACCAGTCCTCTTTTCCCGAAGTAATGCTGGCGCGGTTCCAGGAGATGAGAAGTCACGAGAGGAGGTTTTAGTCGGGGCGAGTCCGACATTACCTTGGTGTGCATAATGCATTTCCTCCTTTTTATAAAAAAAAATTACCCAAGTCAAGATTGTCTAATCTAATCTTATGCATTATAAATTTGTCCGGTCCAAGTTTAATGAAGCTTATTAATCCCAAGAGAATAAAAAGCGGGAATAATGATTTTCCCTTAGTGCACTATGGATATAGTACAGTACCAAATTTGTTTTAGATTTTTGTCATCCAATTATTTTATTATAAATTCCAATAACAACTACAATGCTTTCAGATCATAACGCGATCATGAAATGAACAAAAAGTTGTCTTTCTTCAGTGGATTTTCAAAATATCAAAAAAAAACTGACTTTTCACTTCATCTGTTGTGAGGGAAGTCAGAAACCCTTGGAAAAATAATTGCAAAAACTCAACAGAACATTTTCAAATATTGTTTTAGTGACTTATGTGCTGAATATGAAGTAATTATTGTTTTTTTTCAAAAACTTTTCGATTTAATTATTTCGACTAAAAATGCTCATATTCTTTATTTCTCATTTTCTTATACCCTATGTCATAAAACATTTTGCAAAGTTGTATATTGACATTATTTATAAACGTATTATAATTCACTAATAACTTCTTGACAAAACCATATTCAAGTAGGTCAAGTATACATTTACTCAGTTGTTCTGCCTGAGCTACAATAAAATAATTGAAAACAAAATGATTTATTATCTACAAATATACTACAACTTCCAACGAATATGCTGTTAGAAAGCCCTACCTGAATACGGTAGAAAATACAGAGCAGGATATAAAGTCTCTATAGGCAAATCTTCTGAATAAATCACAGCTAATGCTCATGGCTCAGCTGCAAGCAAATACTACCAAAATTGACATTGCTCATATATTGAAGAAATTTTACCCATTGCTATAGCGTTCACACAAATAAGTAATATTAATTGAACATATTTACATACTGCTCAGAATTCAATTTGCAGAAATGGAACTAACTGTAGACTAGTAACGTTATATTTAAGTATTTAATATTTTTAAAATATTCGGTATGGTAAGCACGAATTCATCCTAAGTTGTCTGATTTCACGTTAACATGTATGAATACATCGGCCTGAAAACATGTATCGGCTTCCATTTCAATGGATTTTCTCAATGGGATATAAAAATTTCATTTGAGTATTCCCATATGCCTATTTAGATCAGGAGAGCCCCCAAGAAGCTGAAGCGACTGTTCTCACGTCACGCAAAATCATATAAATCGTAAGTCTGCTGGCATGCGATGTGCACAAATATCAACAAAATTTCGCGTGTCGAAATTGACGAATAAAATGTTATCCAAATAACGATCCACTCGATTTGACGTGAATTCAGATTATGTCTGTTTCCGGCTTTAGCACATTATAGGCTCAAACATAAAATTTATGATTTGGGCATTTGTAGATAGCTTACAGTAATTTTAAGCAATTCCATCCTAGTAATACCACGATTTAATTTTTGCTGTAGTTTAAGAAATGTCTCATAATCAGCAAAGTTTTACCGTTGGAAAAATTCACAAAAACTATAAAAACCTTACAAAAATTTAAACACCACTTTTACTAGGTCATGTTAAACGTATCTTAAAATGTATTTAACGGAAGCATTAATTAATGTAAACAAACATTCCAAATTGCCATTATTCATTTGAAATAACAGAATTCTTTACTATTACTTGAAGTCAGAATTTTCGGGCAATAAATTAGGGCGCATAATACATCAACCAGACATAATCGCCGGTTCATCTATTTTAAATTTTTCCTATTATTGTGCTAGATATTTAGCCTGTTAAGTACAGGTATAAATCTAAAAAACATTTATAAAGATTGACAACTCACGCAAATTTCCACCAATTTCCTCAATTATTACTTTAATTTCTCAAATTTTATACAAAGATTACTTCAAATTAACTTATTCATAGAGTTAGGCCATGTCATATGCGGAAATTAGCACACCGAATAACATGTAGCAGTTCGGTGAATTTGGCTCTTTGACTTGATGCCATTACAATCGTGTATTATGTGGCGCATTAAAAGAATTTCTAAGTTTTTCTAACTACATTGTTATCATAACTGTTAATAGAAAATGTTAGAGAGTTAGAGATGGAAATAAATAGCTAGGCAATTGACAGAGTCAACATTTGTTCATTATCAAAAAACGAAATCCAGCTCTTGTTATGTATGCACACGAAAGGAAGGAACGACATACAGTTTTTATATTCCATAATTTTAATATTTATTATTTAAACACTCATTTTTTAAGTATTAAATCGTCATTAAACTGCCATAGAAGTGTTGAGGTTTTAAATAAGAAGATTGCACGCAATTTGCAAAGAGTTACCTGAAGAGAGAGTCGTAATAGATAAAAGCTGTAATAATCAAAGGACAATTCAGTTGACAAGCGTTGATGGTAAAATGATAAAAAATTTCATCACCTCTAACTAAGTATTAATATCGAAAAGGTGTTTTTCTTCAAGTTCTAAAGGTTGGAAGCGACATTGCAAACGCTTTTAAAATAAAGTAAAAATATTCGGTTATCGACTCTCAAGTTCCTTGGACAAAGTATCATTTGAGGCATTGAAAATGCATTCGATTTTGTTGGCCCAGAAGTTCGAATATTCTGCATCAAAGGAAATTTTGATTCAGTAAATGCCACTTAAGGTGAATGACTGAAATCAATAATCTGTTGCAGCAAATTTTCACTGAACATTAACATATGAAAGCTGCACTGAGCAAATGGTTCGAGGCAGATGACGACTTTTTACCCCATGACAGTGCCGACAGAGTTCCAGATTGAGAATTGGTTGAAAATCATTTAAAATTGAAGTACGAGCACGCAATAAGCATACTTATAACATTGTGTACCTACATAAAAATGATGAGTGATCGAGCAATGGAAGTTAGACACCCGAAATCACCAAAAACAAAAAAATTAGATTTTGAAAATTAAATTATTATTGCTTTTTCATTGATGATTGCGTTTCTGAATTTGCATTTAATTAAAGTTTTTTGAATTAAATATTTTGTATGCTTTCGTGTTGATTCAGATCGTGCGTGTTTCACTTAATTCAAGGACCACCGGGTCGTCAGTATAGTGTATTTAATTTTATATTTCTCTCTACTACATTTTTTTCAGTCATTGTTTGTTTTCACTTTCAATTTCTTGTTCACTTTCACGTTCAATAATTATCCGATTCAAATTACATTTCCCATAGAATGAAAGTACCTAGAATCCTGAAACTTGAAAGAATGTCTCAAATTTGGAAACGATTGATTGATTCTATTGAAAGTGATGCCGGTTTTATACTCGATTTTTTTCTTGCTCTCCAATGTCGGATTCCTATTTGCACTATTTGATTAAATATTTTCTTTTTAATTTGAATTTCACCGTCGAATAAATCATACTTTGGTCCACTCTAGACTATATCCCGTGCACTTGAACACGAACTACGTAAATAAAAATGACCTACAACCATGAACCATTACATAATTAAAACCATTTTATTTGTGAATATGACAACAAAAAGCGAGACAATAATCAGCGGTGTTACAATCTCCCATAGACGGGGTCAAAAACTTTTGAACTTTGTCAATAATTATTTTTAATTTAATTATTGCTAGGAACCCTCCCAATCTCTGCTTGTGCAAGCATGTGGAAATATGTGGAGAAATGTTTCTCGTTAACTGGTGATTAATAACCGATATTTACGGCAAACGAGTCTTGTACATTTTATTATTTTAGATAATGCATACGATGAAGGAATTTAATACAAGGAAATTAAGAACCTTATTAACTAATTGGTATTTTAAACCATTCTGAATGTTTCATGTATTTGAATATATTTCTAAGGCAATTTCTAAGTTAAGGATACTTGATTACTTTCTTCTAAATATCAAAGCAATGCAGCAAAGGATGATTACGTTGGAAATTAAGACATCATTGATCATTTCAACACATTTAAAATTATAAAATTTGAAAACTGAGAGCAGTTCTATTTGGATAATTTTTTATTTTATAACCCAATATTCAAGGATTCTATTTGATTTATATCAATTTCCAGTTCACCGTCTTTGTGAGCACACCACACAAGGAGTTGTATAAAAATCAGATAATTATGTCTAATAAATGAATTTTTGTTTGAATGTTTTTATCACTTTTTCTGTTTGGTAATGGGATCAATCATTTTTTATTTTTTGTATAATTTCAGTAGCGTTTCCGATATTGATGTATATATTCTCAATTTTATCCCAAATTTTATAATAATCCCTAATTTTTTTTATCAATACTGGGTGTGCCACGTATTGCTGCTATCCGAAACTAAAAAAAACCATTTACAATAGTTTCCTAAATTTCGACTCTTACTAAAGCTTACTAAAGGTAAGTTTTTCAAATTGTAATTGCCCCCATTTTCCTGACAAAATCGTATTTAGCTTTAAAAATAAGTATAAATTCAATCACAAGCACAGCACATTTCAATAGAAACCATACAACAACAACTTTCACTAGCCATAGGAAAATTTAACCCGGAAATAAAAAATGCTTTCTACCGACATACACTACCCAAATAAAAAAATATTCTACCGACATACACTACCTAAAAAAGACACTGAACCAACTTAACAGAAACATTAAAACTCTGATTGGACAATACCGACAAGACAAATGGCTAGAAACATGTAAAGAAATACAGAAGGACAAAGGCAAAACATACTGGCGAAAAATCAAGAAACTGGCGCAATACAGGAAGACTGGCACTACTGACCCAATTGACGAAAACGGAATAGAACGCTACACAGACAAAGAGAAAGCGGACGCATTCGCCAGACACTATCAAAGGACCTTCAGCATATCGACAAACCTTAACATCGACAATGACAACTGGAACTTGATCAACGACTGGTACTTGAACTATTTAACAGCTCACCAAACTACACCTACAAACTGATCACAGACACAGAGTACCATGAAGCCCTAGCGCACGTCAAAAACACTGCACCGGGGAAAGATAAAATTAAGGCAAAACTCTTGAAAAGCCTAACTCAAGAAACACACAAACTGATCCTAACTGAATTGAACAACTGCATCACAAATGGCAGAATCCCAGAAACATGGAAAAACGGCTTAATAATCCCTATACCCAAAAATGGACTGGACAATACACAACCGAGCAGCTACAGACCAATTACACTACTTCCAGTGCTAAGCAAAATTTTTGAATACATAATGAAGCAGCGGCTTGAAAAAGTGATTGGAAAATATATACCTACCTACCAATTTGGTTTCAAACAGCATCACTCGACTGTTCATCTGCTCTTTATTTTGGCCAACAATATACAAACTACCCACCTAACTGACAGAAAGACAGCTTGCCTGTTTATGGACATTAACAAGGCTTTTGATAGTGTCTGGCATGGAGGCTTACTATACAAACTATACAAACTACACAAACCAACATATCTACTACACACCATAAAGAACTTACTAGAAAACAGACAACTACAAGTACGAATTGACAAAACACTGTCATTTTCTTTTTCCCCTGAACAAGGGCTCCCTCAAGGATCCCCGCTCTCACCGTTTCTCTACAATATATACTGCCATGACATATACAATTACAACTTACCAGACAAAAATCAAATCAACAGATCGGCATACATATTACAGTACGCAGACGACACGGCACTTATTGTACATGACAAAACTACTGAGAGAGCAGCGCAAAGACTCCAAACACTAACAAACAATGCAATGACATGGTTTTATAAATGGAGACTAACACCAAACGCGTCAAAAAACCAACTTCTGCTCACAAACCACAGACTCAACGCTGACTCCCCTACAATAACTGCAGACGGCCAAACGATAGCCAAAAAACGACGTAAAATACCTTGGAATCACAATTGACTACAAACTTAAATTCACTAAACACATACGAATCATCAGGGCAGAAACAATAAAGAGAACAAAACACTTCCGATCACTAACCTACAAAGACAGAGGAATTAGCACAAACACCGCCACCAAAATATATAAAGCTATTTGTAGACCCTTGCTAGACTTTGGACATATACTCATGACCAACGGAACAGAAAGGACAAAACGTTATACACAAATAACAGAACAAATTGCACTAAGACTAATAACACGAATAAGACACCCCCAAAACCGACTACACAACCCCCCTACCCAACTACTATACGAACGCACAAACATGACAAAGACCTCGGAAAGACTCATACAGCTACAGACAAAATGGACAAACAACCCCTACAACTGGACCATACTGAATCCTCTTTGTCTTACAAGACCAACCAGACAATCCCGCTTCCGTTTCCCTACATTAACGCTACTCGAACACTTACAAACGCAACGGACTAGTGGACAATAAAATAATTTCTTCTTGCCACTGAAATTTTATTTATTTAATAATATTGTTAACCTAGAATAAGAGAATTTTCATATTTGTTTTTTATTTAGATTAAGACTGCATGTATTAAATAAGGGCAGAAAGACCGATAGGTCGATAGCCTTTTTTAGAAATAAAGATGTTTACTACTACTAATAAGTATAATTTTCCATTAACTTGCCCATACGTGAAATGAACAGATTTTAGTAGTAGTAGTAAACATCTTTATTACTAAGAAAAGGCTATCGACCTATCGGTCTTTCTGCCCAAAAGATTTTATTTTATGAAAAATGCACTTTTTTTAATAAAACAATTAATAATATTTATTACGTTATATTTTTTACAATTATTATATAAATCGAAAACTTAGCTATGATTTAAAACATGTTTAAGCACTAAAGAGTTTGTTTCTTTAATGAAATTAAATCTGTTAATTTCACGTATTATTAAGTTAGTGAAAAGTGATACTTACTTTTGAATCTGAAGTTGAAATTGTTTTACATTTTTGTTACACGACCCAATCTAAAAATGTATTATTGTAAGTGGTTGCCATCGACGTAAAATAAATTTAAATCTAAAAAATTTATCAGACTTTACGACAAACCATATGGGAAACGCACCTTAGTGGCTTGACATCAAAATTATTGTTCTGCAAAGTGTTGCAAGCGTGAAGTAACTAAGTAGAAATTCTTGTTCTCCATTTTTGAACCAATAATTTACCATTATCTATGTCCAGATATGGAGAGAAGTAAAAAAGTATGGTTTTTACTTCAAGCTTTTAAAGTTTAAATATTTTAAAGTTTCATTTCCAGTGATATCTTACATTGAAAAAATTTGTGATTGTGTTTCTTATTATAAGAAAAATTGTGAATTGTATTTGAAGGATATTATTTATCAACAATTAATTGTTGCGGATATTTTAATTTTTTTTCCTTTTATTTACAATCGGTCCTGCGGGACACTAAGTAAATTTTATATACATATTTACATTGATATTTGCTAGAAGTCACATGTGAGAGTCTCATCCAATGGAGAGAATCCTACATAGTATACTACTAGATATTTGAAAATAAGTTTAACTATAGCGAGATGAGTGGATTATTAAAGATAGGAAAATAAATAAGGACGTCTTGTTCTTCAGCATTTATATTTCTTCAGTCGGGAGATGGTTCTGTTGTTTGTCAGTAGATCTGTTGCTAGCATATTTGGATGAATTGATAATCTGTTTGTGTATCTGGAGTGGATGGTCGATATTTCTTCAGTAACTTTCATTTGGGACAAACCAGGGAGCATTTACATTTTCTCTCAGGAATTTCGATTGAAATCTCTCAGTAATTTCGATCGATGTTTGATTTAGAAGCGTTAGCCCATAGTTCGGATCCATACGTCCAAATTGGTTTGAGAGTGCATTTTTATAGAAGCACCTTGTTTTTGAGGCATAGTGTGGATCTTCTTCCTAGTAACCAGTACATTTTTCTTAGATTTAGGTTTAGTTGCTTGCGCTTCGTCCAAATATGATCTCGCCAAATTAGACGATGATCCAGGTGAAGTCCAATATATTTGACATGAGTATTCTGATGAATATCTTTCTCATTTACCACGATCGCTAGACACGTCTCCCGTCGCCGAGTGAAGTAATGTGTGTCGATTTATTGTCGTTTACCTGGATTCCCCAAATTTTAAACCAATTGATGATTTTGTAAAGATAGTTTTGTAATTTTTCGGAAGCTATTGATGGGTTGGTATCTGAAGTTAATATAGCAGTGTCATCAACGTATGTAGCAACCATTAGATTCCCGTCTTGGGGTATATCTGACGTGTAAAGCCGATACAATGCTAGACCCAAAACGCTTCCCTGTGGAACGTCGATTAGAATCGGGTATAGTTTTGTAATGCTTTCATGGGTTTTAACTTGGAAATTTATGTCTTTGAGAGAGGACTAGAGGAAATTACAAAAATTTTTTGGCAACCATTTGGACAGCTTGAGTAATAACCCTTCATGCCAAACTTTGTCGAAGGCCTGAGATACGTCTAGGCATACTGCGGAGCAATATTTCTTATCTTCAAGAGCATTCCTGATTTTCGTAGTTATTCTGTTTACTTGTTCAGTTGTACCATGATGGTTACGAAAACCAAATTGGTGATCAGGAATTAGCTTTTTCACAGATTATTTTGATGAGCCTCTTGATGAAGACTTTTTCGCACACTTTAGAGCTAGCATAAGAAGAAGTCACCAGACCTGGATCCTTCTCTGGCTTTGGGATAAGAATTATCTGTGCCACCGTCCACTGATCAGTAAAGTGTCCCAGCCGACAGGTGGCGTTGATTAGAATCGATATAATTCTTATTGCTTTGTCTGTCAATTCTTTTAATATTTTGCCGATAATACCATCGTATCCTGGAGTCTTCTTAGCTTTGAGGTTTCTAATTATTTGTTTCACCCGTTTGTAGTCTAAGTTTTTGATAGGAGTGTTAGTTACCTCGTGAGACTCTGCTACCTGTGATGGATTACATGTCACATCATCCTGTATCTCTGATTCCGGTACTTCAAAGACATCGCTAAGCTGTTCCGCAAATACTATGGCTTTTTCAGCTTCTGTTCTTTCCCAGGTTCCATCAGGTTTCCGAATAGTTGAATTTTACGATTTGCTTTCCAAGGGATTCAATAAAGCTTTGAATATTGGAATTTTCGTGATTTGCTAAAGTTACTATGAGTTCTTTCGATGCCCTGTTTAGATTTCTTTTATCAAAGTTGGACCTAGTGTTTTGCCAGATCTTATTTAGTTTCTTCTTTTTTAGGATTTTCTTCATATTGTATGGTATCTGAGTGTTTAGATTTGAGTTTATTTTGATTTAATGTAGAGAAAGTGACTGGTGAAGAGGATTTAATGGCGCTATGAATGAGTAAATTAAAATTTTCGATTTGTATTTCCAATTCTTGAGGAGTTTTGAGAGCTACACTACAATCTAAAGTATAGTTTATGAAATATCTGTACTCATTCCAGTCAGTTTGTTTGGTTTGAGGTCTGGTCTCAGGTTCTTTTATGGTGATTTTGGTGTTAAGTGCGATGATAACTGGAGAGAAGATAAGTCTGAGGTCTGAAGATAAGTTTAGACACGACTTAGCGGTGAAGTGAGCCTGATTAATTACTTTAACTATTGCAAAATCCATGAGGTCCGGTTGTTTCATTCTGTCTGTTGGCGAGTAAGTGGGTTCACCAGTAGATATCAAGAAATCATTTTTGGCTTGCATGGTTGCATACAGTTGACAGCCTTTCAGATTGGAAGAGATCGACCTTGCACCCCACCATGGGTGTTTGGCATTGTAGTCTCCACCCGCAATAATCCTATGACCCAGAGCTTTAAAGAATTCAGCGAACTTAGTTTGTGTGATTGAGTATTTTGGAGGGCAATATACTGCTGAGATAACTAGTGGACCTATCTAGTTTTCTATTTTAACCGTTGTTACCTGAAGGTATTCTTCATTGTATTTTTCAATTTCATGGTGCTTAATCCTTAACTTAATTAATATTTCAGTGCCGTGTTCTTTTCCATGTGGATGATTGGTGTTGTAGACGTTGTAGTTTGGAAGTCTCATGTAGTGTTTTTGCGTGAAATGAGTTTCAGAAATCATCATAACATCTATGTCATGGTTGATAAGAAAGAGTTTAAGTTCGTGGGTCCTCTGAGATAACCCGCTCGTATTCCAGATAGCAATGTTGAGACTATTCATAGTGAGAATCTGTTTACAAGGCATGTTAAAATATTTAGCATTCTGGACATCAGCTGAATCATCATATTTTCGAGTTTATTACTAGATCCGTTTTCTGGATTGGTATTGACTTCATCAGAAACTAATTTGGCAGTTTCTGGTTGATAGAGACCTTGAGATGCAGCCTGTGCGAAAGAGACATTTTTCGGAGTTAGATAGTATGGTAACTGGGCATCCTTACAAGCGTGACCAGGAGTTAAGATATTTCTTCCCTCAAAGCAGGGAAAAGTTTTTGCTGTAGCTGTTTGCCTCACACCCCATTGTAGCTAGCAGGATGTAGCATGCTCGAGGCCTGTAACTTCATTTGTTTTTACCTTGAAAGTGCAGTCTTTTGAAACATGATTTTTAATTTTTTAAGTGAGATGACATTTCACACATATAGGGTCTTATAACAATAATTTTAGTGTGATTATACTCTTGGCAGTCCATGCACTGGGGGATGTATTTTTTTGCGCGGAGGTTCAAAGCTTACTACAGTATGGAGTAATCTTTTGATATCGTATATTTTTTTGCTGTTTTTCATTTGTTTGAAGTTCAACAAAGAAGAGTGGTAGCGATATATGTGATAACATTTGTTTAATATTTGAGATCCGAATTATTTTATGATTGATTGTTTCCATTTCACACTTTAGATCATCTATGTTTACAGACGAATCCATATTCCGTAGAACAACCTTGAAACATTTAACTTGTTTCTTCTGGTAGGAGTGGAATTCAGTCTTCTTTTTTAGTTCCTCCATTATAGGTAGACATTTTTCCGATGAGTTTGGGTGAATTTTTACTTGGTTGTTGCTCATTAGTTTTAGTGAGTACTCGTCCTTGGCTATGGCGTCCAGAAGAGTCGTGAGTGGGCAAATTCCACTCCACTCACAAAAATAAGTGGAGACTTAACTGTACTGGAAGATTCAGATGGAGTTTTATCCGAATCACTTATTCTATTCTATATCTATCTAGATTTCGTCGGTGGCAGCTGAGAAATTTTGTTCTAAGGAAGGAAGGTTCTTTTGTTAGCTAAGGACAGAGTAAGAGTTAGTGGTTTCTGCTGGGTTATTTACCCAGTCATCTTTTATCAATGTTTGCTTCTTCTTAGCAGCTTGTGTTTATCCAGGACTACTTCTGTTTCTTTTGTTGCTCCGTTTATTCCATTCTTCACATTGTTTGCTATTACCAACAGTTGGTGAGAGCTCAGTTGATGTTCGATCCGCCATGTTGGCTCACAAGATGTTGCTGCGCTCAATGACGCAGAGAGCCTAAGGAGAGCCAACACGATACACACACTTTGCACTTAGTTTTGATATTTTATGCAATCTCCAACGATTAAAAGAACGTCTCGCACACGATAACGCGCCCGCAATGCGAAGATTTAACCGGCATAAAATTATACAACATTTTGATGATTTTCTTCATCAAAGTTACTTAAATTGCAAATGTGTAATTATGAATATGACAAAGATGATTTTACTTTTTTACTCAGTTTTCTTAAGATTAAACACATTTGAACCCAGTATTAGAAACACCCACTCAATAAAAGTCTTCACAAAATGTGCATCCAAAACGAAAAATATAATAAACATCAGCGGTTTTCTAATATGTATTTTTAGCTGGTTTGTCAAATTCGTCAAAAAATTAGGAATGCATTAAAGAAAAAAAAGCGGATAATGATTTAAAAAACGTGTTAATTAAATTTACAAAATTCTACCGATTAATTTCGGTTTTCAGTATATTCAGTTCAGAGTCAAACACTGCAAAATCGTTATAAATGTGAATTAAATTTCACAAATAAATTCCTGTCATGTAACAGTTTTCCGCCCTTATTGAAATTCAGAGCTGCTCTATGCAACTTCAGCTCAGACGACTGCAATTGGAAAACGCTCAAAATTGTCGCTCTATTCAAATTGAATAACATTTGTTTCTTTCAAGTTTTGCTACTTATTATTATATACTACTTATTATCATGTAGCGAACTGGACTCTATTTGAATTATTGAATAGTCGCTTGGAAATTTCCGTTGCACTAAGAGCTGAAAATCTTACCTTATCGCTTACACTTGAACGATGTTTGTATGATCTTGCTTACCTGAAAAAGAAAATATTGTTAAAGATAGATAACAAATGAAACTATTGAACTATTTCAGTTTCTTCATGTAAAAGTTGATACGTGTTCAGAGAAACATATGTTATGCAGAAACATTATTTGTCAATAAATTACATACTGCAGGTTCTCTCAACAATAAATCTAAGTGGCTCTAAGCACTGCTGCTAGGTATATCCGGTCGTTCCCGAGATATGGGTTTTCAATAGCAAGTCCCATGAAGGGGCAAATCCCTACATTTTCCAATTTTAATATATATTATCTATCCAGATGTTTTATCAAAATAGTCTTGATCTCTAGCGAGTTACTTTAAAGCGTCCTAAAGATATACTATTCTAAAAATTTTATCGTCAACTACTTTCAAATATTTCCGACGTATTCAAGTTTGGAACCCCTGAGAATCCTTTTGTGAACGAAAAGCTGAACTCTGAACGCTAAAACTTAAAATTTTTTATTTATTTTTCCTTAATCCGTGATCACAATCGTTTTAGGTTTGACATGACAAAGCCCTGAAAATCTTTTACAGTTATAAACATCTTACGATATTCCTTGTCTTTGTCAAAATAGTCGTTATGAATGATGAGCTATTTTTCGCTGCTGCTCAGGTAGCCGGTTTGTCAAGCTTAAAATACAAGGGAATTTTTATACGTATTCATTAAGAGGGGTCTTAAGACGCCGAAATATAAAAACTGCATTGTGCCGAATGTCCATTATCCCAAAGGATTTATGAAATTTGTGAAAGCTTAGGTTTTCTTAAAGGATTAGAAGTTCTTTCGGAGCGAATCCCTATATATAATAAATTTTCCTGCCAAGTTTCATGTCGATACTTAAAAAATTGCGATCTATAATCAGATTGAAATAAATATTACATACGAGCTGAAATGTAGTGTGCCAATATAAAACTGTCCGTTTTCTAATAAAAGCAAAAAGGAAAATTGGGAAAAGGCAAGAATTCTGCCAATGATGTTTGTATAATCACTGCAATAACTTCAAACGACTAGTCAGAACTAAGACGAATTAGTCCGTGCAACAATATACTGTATAATTTCTACTGTTTCCATTATTTTAGTGCAAATGCTAGCCTGCAAGGTAAAATGTTTAAAATATTTTTTATAATGCTATCTGACAATAATAATTAATTCGGACCAAAATGTTGTAAACCACCGACTAATTTTCAAACGCTTAAATATTTAGCACAATCCTCATAAACATGATGACTAGAGTGAAATTCTATGACCAGCAAAAACACAAATCCACTTTCGAAGTGCCATCATTTCCATTATATTACCAATAAATAATGGAAAAAACATGTTTAACAATGGTCTGGAAACAGCCAATCATCACTATATTATCAATTAAAAATGTTTTAACAATGTCAAACTAATATTCTTGATGAAAATTGGAAACGCTTTTTAAAGCAATAACCACTTTTCTGATCGAAAAATGCAGAATTTCTAAAATAACAAAATTTATTTTTGCAGTAGTAGTAAACGTCTTTATTTCTAAAAAAGGCTATCGACCTATCGGTCTTTCTGCCCTTGTTTAATACATGTAGTCTTAATCTAAATAAAAAACAAATATGTAAATTCTCTTATTCTAGGTTAACAATCTTATTAAATAAACTTTCCTATTCTAATGACTAGAAAAAATTATTTTGTTGTCCAGTAGTCAGTTGCGTTTGTAAGTGTTTGAGCTCTCGTTGATGTAAGGAAACGGAAGCGGGATTGTCTGGTTGGTCTTGTAATACAAAGGGGATTCAGTATGGTCCAGTTGTAGGGGTTGTTTGTCCATTTTGTCTGTAGATGTATGAGTCTTTCCGAAATCTTTGTCATGTTTGTGCATTAGTATAGTAGTTGGGTGTGGAGGGGTTGTGTAGTGGGTTTTAGGGGTGTCTTATTTGTGTTATTAGTCTTTGTGCAATTTGTTCTGTTGTTTGTATATAACGTTTTGTCCTTTCTGTTCCGTTGGTCATGAGTATATGTCCATAGTCTAGCAAGGGTCTACAAATAGCTTTATATATTTTGGTGGCGGTGTTTGTGCTAATTCCTCTGTCTTTGTAGGTTAGTGATCGGAAGTGTTTTGTTCTCTTTATTGTTTCTGCCCTGATGTTTCGTATGTGTTTAGTGAATTTTAGTTTGTGGTCAATTGTGATTCCAAGGTATTTTATGTCGTTTTTTGGTTGTGTCGTTTGGCCGTCTGCAGTTATTGTAGGGGAGTCAGCGTTGAGTCTGTGGTTTGTGAGCAGAAGTTGGTTTTTTGACGCGTTTGGTGTTAGTCACCATTTATAAAACCATGTCATTGTGTTATTTGTTAGTGTTTGGAGTTTTTGAGCTGCTCTCTCAGTAGTTTTGTCATGTACAATAAGTGCCGTGTCGTCTGCGTATTGTAATATGTATGCCGATCTGTCGATTTGATTTTTGTCTGGTAAGTTGTAATTGTATATGTCATGGCAGTACATATTGTAGAGAAACGGTGAGAGCGGGGATCCTTGAAGGAGCCCATGTTCAGGGGAAAAAGAAAATTACAGTGTTTTGTCAATTCGTACTTGTAGTTGTCTGTTTTCTAGTAAGTTCTTTATGGTGTGTAGTAGATATGTTGGTGTGTGTAGTTTGTATAGTTTGTATAGTAAGCCTCTATGCCAGACACTATCAAAAGCCTTGTTAATGTCCATAAACAGGCAAGCTGTCTTTCTGTCAGTTAGGTGGGTAGTTTGTATATTGTTGGCCAAAATAAAGAGCAGATGGACAGTCGAGTGATGTTTGAAACCAAATTGGTAGGTAGGTATATATTTTCCAATCACTTTTTCAAGCCGCTGCTTTATTATATATTCAAAAATTTTGCTTAGTACTGGAAGTAGTGTAATTGGTCTGTAGTTGCTCTGTGGTTGTGTATTGTCCAGTCCATTTTTGGGTATAGAGATTATTAAGCCGTTTTTCCATGTTTCTGGGATTCTGCCATTTGTGATGCAGTTGTTCAATTCAGTTAGGATCAGTTTGTGTGTTTCCTGAGTTAGGCCTTTCAGGAGTTTTGCCTTTATTTTGCCTTTTACCGGTGCTGTGTTTCTGATATGCGCTAAGGCTTCATCGTACTCTGTGTCTGTGATCAGTTTGTAGGTGTAGTTTGGTGAGCTGTTAAAATAGTTCAAGTACCAGTCGTTGATCAAGTTCCAGTTGTCATTGTCGAAGTTAGGGTTTGTCGATATGCTGAAGGCCCTTTGATAGTGTCTGGCGAACGCGTCCGCTTTCTCTTTGTCTGTGTAACGTGCTATTCCGTTTTCGTCAATTGTGTCAGTAGTGCCAGTCTTCCTGTATTGCGCCAGTTTCTTAATTTTTAGCCAGTATGTTTTGCCTTTGTCCTTCTGTATTTCTTTACATGTTTCTAGCTATTTGTCTTGTCGGTATTGTCCAATCAAACTTTTAATGTTTCTGTTAAGTTGGTTCATTGTCTTTTTTAGGTTGTTTTTTTGAGTGTTTGTATATAGTCTGTACAGTTCTCTCTTATGTTTTATTAGTCTCAGTATGTATTTGGGCAGTGTATGTGGGTAGAAAGCATTTTTTATTTCCGGGCTAAATTTTCCTATGGCTAGTGAAAGTTGTTGTTGTATGGTTTCTATTGAAATGGGCTGTGCTTGCGATTGAATGTAGTCATGTATATGTTGTTTCACTTTGTCTATGTCAGTCTTTGTTAGGTTTAACTTTTTCTCTATAGGAGTTATTTTTGCATTAAGAGCTGGATTTATCTTTGGAAAATTATGTGACTCATGCCAAAGAATATATTTTATATTTTTACGCAATTGATCTATTTAACCGATTTTCGCATATGTCGTTGAAAAACTTTCATGCAAATGCATAAAAGTGCAGTAAAGATGAAAATTACAGAGAATGATGGCGGATTTTTTATGTTGATTTTATAATTCAACATAAAGAAGAATTTATTGTGAAACAGCATTAAAAATTAAAATTACTATAGCTTTCAGGTGAGTTTATGTTAAAGCAGCCAAATATTTTGAAAAAAAGTTATCTTACGGATTAATGTTTCGCATTAAGAGTTAATATCCTTTGGGGACATGTTTATACAAGAATAAACTTCTAATCAAGAAAAAATGTTCTTCAATAGCAGCCCTTGGCTAAAAGGTGCTATTTTGCTATTTCTGATAAATAAAAAAACTCTCATACATAGAGTTAGGCTTTCGAGGCCATTCCGTGAAACTGGTGAGTTTTTCGGGTTTTTGGCCGTCCGTAAACTAGAATTTCTTCCTGACATTTCGCAAGCACGAGCGGCTTGCATCTTCAGAGGTGGTTTGCTTGAAAGCTTATACTGTACTGATGCGGTTCCTCGGGCACAGTCCGTATTTATGCTCCGGTTGTGATAACGCAGTTTGTGATGACGTGGCCTGTGTCATCGGCGTCGACGCATTCTGTTTTTTGTTTTTATGCTCCGGTGTAGTAGATTCTTCTTCTTGTCCTGTGCCGTTACCTTTCTTTGCCGTTTTTGCGTTGGTGAGTGCTGGAAGTCATATCCGGTTTAGCGCCATTGTCTCCTCTTTTCTGTTAAAATTGTCGCTGTGCTTGTGGATTTCGATGGCTTCTCGCATTCGTCGGAGGCGATAGCCTGTTGTTGTGGCTAGGACTTCAGTTTCTGCAAATTTGATGCTGTGCGCTCCTTCGCTGAGGGCATGTTCCGCCGCTGCCGATTTTTCCACATGTCCCAATCTGCAATTTCGTCGATGTTCTTCGATCCTCGTCTTAACCGATCTCTTCGTGGTTCCTATGTAGACGCTTCCACAGGAGCATGGGATTCGGTAGAGACCTGCAGTGGCGAGGGAAGGTCTTCTGTCCTTAACCGACCTAAGACATTCCTGGATCTTTGTCGTGGGCTTGTAGATCGTTTTTATGTTATGTTTCCCTAGGGTCTTCCCAATTATGTCCGTAACTCTGGGAATGAATGGCAGAATGGCCCTTTGAGCGGTTTCACTCTTTTCGGCACGGTCCACCCTTGCTGCTCTTTTGATGTCTATCTGAGAGTATCCGTTTTGAAGGAAAGCCCTTTCTAAATGCTGTGGTTCCGCTGATAGGTGCTGTGGTCCAAATATTTTCCTGGCTCTATCCGTGAGAGTCTTGATGATTCCTTGTTTTTGACTAGGGTGATGGTTGGATAGCTTGTGGAGGTATCTGTGCGTGTGTGTGGCTTTTATATATACTCGATGGTCCAATTGGTACCCGTTCCTAGATTCCAAACAAAACATCCAGGAAAGCCAACTGTTGGTTTTGTTCAAATTCCATGGTAAATTCTATCTCTGTATGTTGTTTGTTCAGGTGGTGGAGGAACTTGTCCAGGTTATCGCGTCCATGTCTCCATATCACGAACGAGTCATCGACATATCGATACCAGATAGTCGGTTTAAAGGGTGCGGTTCTCAAAGCCGTTGTCGAATTTCTCCATGAAAAAACTCGAAAAGTTTCGATGTCGTTTCACTGTTCACAAAAGTACCCGTGGACGACCCCACAGATCTAGTGTCTGAGCTATTTGAGAAGACAACCGCAAATTTCTTCAAAGTTTGACTAAAAGGCGCCTACTTCCTGTGGAATGGAGACTTCTACGAACAAAAGGAAGGAGTAGCCATGGGCAGCCCACTCAGCCCGGTTGTAGCAAATGTCTTCATGGAGAAATTCGAGGAAACAGCTTTGAGAACCGCACCCTTTAAACCGACTATCTGGTATCGATATGTTGATGACACGTCCGTGATATGCGCAATGAAATATTTGGGATTCTATTTGAAATACTCAAGCCTTCCGTTTAACCCACAAGGAACAAATACGATTGTTTTTTTGGGACATGAACACATTTTGCCTTCTAGATATTAACTTGCGATTCGGAACCTTTTTTAAGATCTTCGTGAGTGGATATGTAGGTGTTTCAGAATTTAAGAAGTCACCCTGGAATAATGCCTGTTGCGAGACAGTTAAAGATAAATTCAACGGACTTGGATCTCTACATAATTCCAAAACTAAGTGCAATTTTGAACATATAGAGATGGGAAGACATAGGGAAATGAAGATTAGTTAACACTTTCAGAAGAAATTCATCCTCTCACCTTTTCATATGAATTGATCAATTATATAAAATTCTTTGAAATAACAACCAAATGAAAAGGAGAATGGAAAAAGATAAGAAAAAATTAAAACAAATTGTCACGAAATGAAGAAAAAAAAATCCATTGGTGTAATTGTAGAAAAAATCGAACAATATGACAGAGATAATGAAGCTTACAATTCTTAGTTTCTTAGCTCAACTACTATACAACTGAGCTAATGTAGCTGGCAACAAACCAACTAACTAGCTCTACATATTATCATAGTAACGTTAATTGAAGTTCACAAGCTTACAGTACTTTTCTACAAAATGAGCATTGGTAATGACAAACTGCACGCAATATATCAGAGAAAGTAAACCAATTTCCTAATTGAATATCCGACAATTTCTTTTATCTATAATGACACAGTTGAGCGAGAGAAAAGTCTAGATATACGGTTTAGGAATCGAATGAGTGCATACATGGTAAATCGATACATTTTCCAGAAGAGCTACTTATCATGGAAGCCACAACCAATATTTACTATGGAGGAGCCGCAAATGAAATAAAAAGTGGGTGTGTCGGAAGCAACAGCTTAGTAAAATATTACTTTGTTTATAAACAACCGAAGTTATCAAAACAGTTTTCCCGATTGACGTCAGAGATAGTCTGTTTTATTGGATTGATTTTCGGAACGCAGAATTCGATCACAAACCTTGTTATTTTTCCGTTCGAGAGATTTAAACGATCTCAAGTGCTGTAATGTTATGTATTTTGGCGCCTGTTTGTTCTCGTACGATTGATTCAGAGAATTTCATTTCAAGTCAATATTTTTTTTGGTTGCATCAATACTTCATCAGTCAGTATAATTTATATGGGTAGTTGCAGACGAGAACAGCGAAAACTTTATATTTTAAAATATTTTAGAGACGCTGTGACAGCTGCAACTTTACTTCCTCGAAAATCGCTCCCTCCACTTATAGATTCAATTTGCAATTTTAGACTCGATCTATAATGGTAAGTTTTAAAAGGTATTTCTTGTGTCATGATTTAACATTAAATACAAATTGCCGTTTGTTGGTAGACAGCAGGAGGGTAAGTAAATGAAGTGGTGCAATACATAACAACGAATTATCAAAGTGTTTAAGTTTGACAATAATTTTTTACAATGAGTTTAAGTGCTATAGTTTGATTTAAATATGTAGGGAAAAATGCTACAAAAATGAATATATATATACAGGGTGTCCCAGTTTTTATGATCAGGACTTCAGGTTTAGATAAAAAACATATTTTAAAAGATGCTTGTCATATAAACATAGTTACGTTTTCATTCCTTGTCGATATACAGGATGTTAAAAATATTGGATACGCACATAAAAGTTGACTTTCCATTTTAAGAACCGAATGGCGTGGGTTGGACTTGCGACTGAAAGTTTGATTTGGCATCGAGTTTCACTTACTGTCATGCGTCTCACATATAGTTTCATGTTTGATTAGCTTCTGTATATTAATGAAATGAAAATGACTCTCGTTTTTGTTCTCACCCGAGCAAGGACTACCACAGGGATCACCGCTATCACCCCTTCTATACAATTTATACTGCCATGACATATATAACCACAACCAACTTGACAAAAATCACATAGACAAATCCTCCTATATTTTACAGTACGCTGATGACACGACACTTATAGACAACTCGCCGACAATACTAGCAGACGGGAATAGAAGTACTCCCAGATCAGAAATAAACTACCTAGGGATAACACTTGACCAAGCGCTAAGATTTACTAGACACGCACAAAACGTTAGAACGAAAGTAATCCAAAGGACGAAACACTTTAGATCGCTAACTTACAAAGACAGAGGAATCAGCACAAAAACCGCAACACAAATATACAAATCAATATGTAGACCCCTGCTTGACTACGGACATATGATCAGAACAAACGCAACGGAAAAGTCCAAACGGCACATACAAACCACTGAACAAATCGCACTAAGACTTATCACGAAAATAAGACATCCCCAAAACCCACTGCACAACCATTCCAACCAACAACTGTACGAACGCACAAACATGACAAAGATTTCGGAAAGACCGATAAATTTACAGACAAAATGGACAAACAATCTCCACAACTGGACCATATTGAATCCCCTCTGCCTTACAAGACCAACCAGACAATCCCGTTTCCGTTTCCCTACATCAACGCTACTCGAACACTTACAAACGCAACTGACTACTGGACAATAAAATAATTTTTTCTTGTCATTAGAATTGGATAGTTTATTTGATAAGATTATTAACCTAGAATAAGAGAATTTTCATCTTTGTTTTGTCAGAAAGACCGATAGGTCGATAGCCTTTTTTAGAAATAAAGATGTTTACTACTACTGAAATGAAAATTAATGTTCAAATTTAATATATTTTTATTTACTTAAAAGAGTAAATAAAGCTCTATTAGAAAGAGCTCATTCTGTGAAGATCTCGAATTGAACAAATAAGTGGTACTGAAAACTACTACTTTTGGTAGTTTGAATGAATAATGCATGTGACAGATGTTTATTTCTGCCCCAATTTATTTTAACTGAGATTGATCTTCCCTGCTGTGAAACATTTTGCATTTGCCGAAATACTCCCCTTTCAAGGTTTTTAATAAAAGTTAAAAAAATTAATTCGAAAACAATCGCGAGTTTCGTCTCGGTCTTATAGAGTTTTTTTAGATTTTGCCCTGGTCATTACTTGCAGTATTTGGTTCCTTTCATTGCAGTTTTCTTTATTTGATTGTTATGAATATTTCCTTTTCTTTAAACATGAGTTATGGGCCACCTTGTATACCAATAATGCTGACCAACCGCTAGCCCACGTTTGTGCTGAATACACATTATTAAATTATATAAGCCATTCACCGGTCATTTTAAGTTTAGTCAGAGTTTAATCCCAGTATTGCTAAAAAGTATTATTAGTAAAAATATAGTTTTTAAAAAAGAACCTTCAGAATAATTATTGTAAAAACTGGTTTTTGTAAGCGTCAAATTGAGCCGATATCCTTGGATTTCTTCAAAAAGCCCCTTAAAGTCTTACGGACCTTAAGCCCGGTCCATAATTTAAACATTATGTAATGTTGAAGCAAAAGTTAGAGGCATTTTTTTTTATGAAATGAGTGTCTTTAAAAAGGATTCTGTTGCAAATGAGACGGCAAATAGCAAAAATTAGCGTAATTTTGATATTAAAATACTGCTTTACTGACGAGTCCAAAAAGTAGGTAGGCCCGAGACGAGACGCATGGTGCTGCATCGCGAAGCAAAAATGGCATGCTGCTGCACTGCAGCGCCATTAACGCAGGTGTATTAAATTTAAACTTAGCCCGAGCCCCCAAAATTTGGAAATGGCGGACGTTCGAGAAACCACTGGATTGAGCCGAGCGCCGCGGCATCAGCTGCAAGCCCTTGGTTGCTGGATCGACCATGTGACTGCACTTGTACTGAGCAGATCAGATAAAGTATCAGCCTTAAGTGATCAATGTTCAGCGGCGCAATCACTGAAACACACCCGAGGAACTGTAGTCTTCAAGTACTATATATGCTTCGCTTACGTTGCTTTCACGTGGTGAGAATTACGGTAAAAGAACATGAGGATTTTCTGTTTCCAAAGGTTCCCTAGAGGGCAGTGCTACAAAACTTTTGTAACAGCGACACTAATCACTCGCACACGTGCTTGTGCGCGAGCGCGAAATTTAACCGGGAGCCAGCTGGCGACCGTCCAAATTGGCGCGCAGTTCAAACTATATTAGTTTACACCTTAGAGTAAATAGAGTAGACACTATTTACTCTGAGGTTTACACACATATTAGTGGTCGATGAGCTGGCGGCAGTCAGTCACCTGGGTTCCGACAAAATTTCGCGCTTGCGCACAAGCACGTGTGCGAGTGATTAGTGTCGCCGTTGCAAAGGTTTTGTAGCGCTGCCCTCTAGGTACTCTTTGGAAACAGAAAATACTCATGTTCTTTTACCGTAATTCTCACCACGTGAGAGCGACGTAAGCAAAGCATATATAGCACTTGAAGACTAGTGACCTATGGGTGTTCATCGTTGGTGACGCCGCTGAACATTGATCGTGAAGGGTGATACTTTATCTGATCTGCTCAGGACAAGTGCAGTCATACTGGTCGATCTAGTAGCCAAGGGATTGAAGCTGATGCCGCGGCGCTCTGCTCTCTATCCAGTGGTTCCTCAGTCATGTGTCTCATTAGGTCTACGTTAGTTATTCTTTTTTTCCATCAAATATTCAGCATTTTCTAGTAGCTTAAATACTCTAATTTTTTTCTTGTCAGCCCTTCTCAGTGTCCATGTTTCCATCCCTCGTCGTTTTTTAGCTCAAAGTTTAGATCTTCGCAGAAAAAAAATGTATTTATTTTTGTAAATGTGCGTCTTCCATGTTGAATTATTCAGGATGTCATTAGTTTCATTCCAAGTTGTGCCTAGGTATTTCAATTATTTTCCTCATTCAATGTTGATTTTTAAATAAAAAATCGTACTATTTTCTTGCGTTGGTTTAGTTATTAGTCTATGTTTTGTTTTTTTTTATGTTTAATGGTAGTCCATATTCATCGCAAACAGCGAGAATTTTATTAACGATCGTTTGATCGTCTTCCTTTGTTCCAGCAAAGAGGACTTAAAATCTTGATGCAAGTGCTTGATTTAGTATGTCTTCCGAGTACAGATTTAAAAATATTGGCAAGAGTATATAGTCTTGCCGGACAGGACTTTTTCTTGTTCTCCTTACATGTTTCTGCAGATCTTGTGCCTTGTATTTTTATTGATGCTCTTTGATCATAGTAGAGGTTTGATATTATTTTTATGCCTCTGAGGTCTCTGATCTCCTCTGATCTCCATGTGTAGGGTCGCCGCTTTGAGAGCTTGTAGTAGTTTGTTACTACCAACTCGTCTTCTAGGAAATATTGTTCTAGCCTGTCGCCCTCTCAATAATCATTGTTCCTTGTCCATAATCACCCATATTTTGTCGCATCTGCCTTTTCTAATTGTTGCTTTCAAATCGCCAATAATTATGGTTAACTCTCTCGGTTCAAGTGATTTGAGCGAACGTCTGTTTGATTGGTTTATAGAAGATCTCGATTTCTTTCTCATGTTTGGCTGCAGTAGGAGCATATCTTAAATTTGTATCGTATATTTTTTTGAAGCGAAGCGAAATGTTATTTCCTAAACTGGTGTACGGCATTATGCATTTTTCTGAACTTAAACAAGGAACTCACGTTTACGTGCACATTTTTAGCTCATTTGTTTTCCCGGTCTTAGTCGTCAGTGTTACCCCCGGATATTTGATTAGGCAAATTGTTTCCCAATTAACTACTTTAAACGCTGGTGTTTTAGATAACTGAAATGTCAAATTGTTTTTAATGATGCGCTCTTCAAAGCAATTGGTTTTCAAATGATCTTAATGAGAGCAAAGAGGTTCCAAACCTTCACTGACAACATACGACTTTTTCGTCGAACAACTTCGAATTAATCATTGCATTCGTAAATACATATTCTGCAACTGAAAAATTCCTCACAAATATAATAATAACAAATAAATACCGTTGACAACTTGTAAGTAGCACAAACTGGATGCATAAACTCTAACACTTTGCTGAACGCAGATTTAAATAAAATGTTTCAAAATGTATACAATTCCGGTTGATAAATTGTTTGATTCCATATTAACCAACAAACCTTTAACAAGACGATTTAAATATTTAGAGATAAAACTCAGTTGAAACGGGGATATTTGGGAATCATGCTAACGAAAAGCATTGAAACGCCATTATCGGTTTGGCAGGTTAATTTGTGTGATTTCTGGAGTTTATTTCCGGGAATCTCATCGAACGGCATCATGTTTTATTCAGGCGAAGCTACAATGCTATCCTTAATGGGCGAAGAAAAATAAATCGTTTTTGTGTCACTGAGAAATTATTTTGCCTACAAAACATGGTAAAACATACCGAAAAGCATATTAATAGAAAAATGGCTACAATTATTCCGTTCATTGTAAAGGTGTAGCACGAATGGACACTTCTAACTCGAATGTGCACGATCGTTCTTCTGAATGTGTGATAGTCTAAAGATCTAGTCTGAGAACCTACTTCAGTAGAACGAGCCTTAGAACCAGCTGTTGGCCCAACCTGTTGTTCTCAACTGCAGCCAAAATCTTTACATATATGCAGATAGAGGTTGAAATTGCAGACCATAAAATTTGAGACTAGTTGTAATACGTATTACCACTTACCACTAAGTAGGCAATCAAAAAACTATTTTCACCCAATCGGTTAGTTAAAATTCCAACAATCACACTCTATTCTCAATTAAAATAACTTTAGCTGGACCACATTCGTACTTTCTTGCACTTCCGGCAAAGTTTGTTCCCTTGTGAGATGTAGCATGTGAGTTTGCAACGTCACTTCAAATTTGGAGTGCCTTCAACATAAATGCAGAAATATGCTTGTATTTATAACGTACTTTAAAAGTGCCAAGTAAAACGTTGGCAACTCTTCCTTGATGAAAGTTTCCTCCTACCTTTCTTGCAAATTTTCCAAAGTTATATGAAACACTAACTGGATGCAAACTAACGCATTCGTGTCATTACGAAAACACGTTAAATCCCATTTGTATCTCGGAATTGCCAGTTAACACAACAGTTATTAGATTGTTCTATAAACTGAGAGTTACAAATTGAAGTTTCGACATGCTGTCACCTGCATGAAATGGTTTAATCTCAACTTCGTATCGACATCGACTCGAAACGCTTCGATATTACTGCCTTTTGTAATGATTGTTTGTTGTGCTTGGTAAAATACGACATTGATTCAATATCGAACTTCTCCGAACGCAGTACTGGAAGTATGGAAAATTCAGCCAATCTCTTGCTTATAGGAACGAAATTAATTATTAATTAAGGGTTACAATTTTCGATGGTGGGCAAAAGTTTTCAGAGGGGTAATTTCTATTGAAACTAAATTCTGCAAAATCAAATTGCAGTTCATACGAATAAAGTTAAACGTAAATTAAGGAGTTTAATAAATATTTCGAAAATTCTTTCCTTGATTGTATTTGCCTAAAGGTAGAGTTTGTATTTTAATGTCAGTATTATTCTATGGACTTTTCCACGATTGATTTATTGGCCAATAAAGGGAGTCATCGACTTTACACTTTGATGCTGATCTCACAATAAATTGGTGCAATTTCAGTAAAACCAACATACAATTCTTTGATGATACCTCCAAAGAAGCGACTAATTTTTAAATTAATTTAGCTAAATTTATTGCATACAACACAGATTTTCAACATTTGAAACACAATAAAAGACACCCTTGCCCTAATTCCTTGTCCGAGAATCGATGCCAACATAGTCATCGCATAGTTAGCTAACAACAAAAAACCCCAAAAATGTCCAGAAAATTTTTACAATCCGCATTAATTTTCAACATTCTATAGAAGAGCAATAAATTGTACGATTTATAGATCGGAGCCCGATTCGACGCTTTACGCGCATATCTGTTGAACTTCAGTACTTGGCCCAATTGACTGGCCAATAAATGCAGTAAAAAAAAAGTGCATTACCGGTAGTGTAAAACCGGTATGACACTACGCACTTTTCCCTGATTTATTGGCCAATAAATATCGGTCATCTTCTCCGCCGTCATCGTTTTTACACTTGGATATTGCTCTCACAATAAATTGGTGTTATTTCAGTAAATCCGCCCATTCTGCATTTCTGGTTAGTATCTACCACCATTAGTCGCTATTCCCCGATAAGAGTTTATCGATTTTCATTTAGTTAAATTTCTTATTGGAAAATAATTCAATGGTTATTTATAACCAAACGAGTTTTTTTGATCACACTAAAACCATTAGGCGGTGGGGAACGCTGATGTCTCAGGATTACCTATAAGTTATAAGGCATTCTACAGAGTTATTTATTATAAAAACCGTCTTCAGGACATTACAACAAATTGATGGTTGTGATCAGTCCTATATTGAATTGTTTGTGAAATACAGAGTGACCTAAAACTGCATTGACAAATGAAAACAGTAAATTTTAGAGGTCGATTTGAGCTAAACTGTCTTAACTAGAAATGGTTCAAAAGAGAGGTAGATGAGGGTGTTTCTTTGACATTGTTTTTATCTGAATAAGATGTATTGGGGATTCGGTCGGGGCAGTGGTAAGAAAATAGAAACGGTTTTCAGCCACCAAGATTACGGCAATTAATTTTTTCTCCTCATCAGAGTTTCTGAGACAAGAATCTGCAAACTACGGTCATGCCCATAAATTGACCTATTTGCAAGCAGAGGAATATCTCATTTTCATGTCTTGGTATACGGATATTATGAGGTCGGGATTAATGAGATACTGGTTGACCAGCCAAGTCATAGAAGTCATGTTATCGTCATTGGCCGATTCTTCACATAAGCAATACAAACAGGGGTGTTAATTAGGGGAAATTTTGCAAGAAAAAAGAAAAAGTCAGTCTGTATACCAACTCTGTTGAAAATCAAAAGGGGGGCTTCATGTGGTTCTTTAAACACATATGTCTTCGCTAAAGCTCTCATAGGCTCACCTATAATAGGTTCAAACTTTCGCATTGATATATTTTTAAAAGGCGTGTTCAGACTAAAGCCACCTATCCCAAAATTCTGGCTCACATGGGACCCCAACACGGTTCTGGCTTCTTTAGCCAATTTCTTCCCAAGTACTAGCATCTCCTTAAAAGGGCTTGAACCTTAAGACAAAGCCTGATGGCTTTAGCACTAATTCATCGGGTCCATAATTTTTTCTTGATAGAATCGACCAATATCAATATAACCAAGAAGGGAGGAATCCAAAGTAAAATACCTGCAGGAATGAAGACGCCCGCCCTCGGCGTACCCACCAACCCACTTTAATTATACCATTTTTGTTGCCAAACCCGAGATATGTGCAGCAACTAGTTTAATAACTTACATCAATTGCACGAAAGACTAAGCACTAAGCTACTAGTTACTTTTCGAAAAAAAAGGGAACAACCTTATAACGCCGTGATAATTCAGACGCTGGAGTCGGTGGAGTAAGAATGTTCCATAAAATAGTGGTATAGACACAAAAGTTTTGTTTTGTCCACTCCATTAGACAGGCTGCTACCTCGGCTGCCTACAGGAAAAGTATCGAAATATGGCGGCGGGCTGGAGCGAAACTTCTAGTGTCTTGGCAAAATTTTACAACAGACTAATAATGACCAATATCTCATTCGCGGATGCAATTAATATTAGCCAGATAGCGTTGTCGCTTTAAAGAAGAGTGTAAGAGTAAGAAATAATTTAATGTTGCAACTTGCTTTACCATCTACATTGTAATTTTCCTAGAGGAGGAGGCGCAAGTAAAATAATTAGATTAAACGAACTTACCTAAGTGAAGTTCTATTTTAATTTTGTGAAGCGCTTCCTCCTCTGGGTCCCACCCTATCCCTTATATAAAAGGATCCTTTTATTGAACTGTTGCCTGGTTGTAGTAGAACAGTTTATCCCCTTGTTAAGTTGCAACAACTAGCTTTCAATAGAATTAAGGATGGACAAACAGAACCTCCCATGGAAGGGTAATACAGGTTTCTTACTTTCAACTTTAAAGATTGTGGTCATTCGTACAAATACGGTGTACTACATTGTAATTTTCCTAGAGGAGGAGGAGCTTCGTAAAATTAAGATATAACTTCACTGTCTACTAGTCTGCGGAAAAATGATAGACGAAAAACGACGACAACTATCCTAAAACCGATTGATGGCCTGGTAAATTCACAATCAAGTGTATTTTAAAAGACCATAAAACTTAGGTGAGCATTAGTTGTATATTCTGAGCTTAGTCGATGCAGATCTTGATATTTAGCCTGATATCCGTTAGTGAGAACAGATAATTTATAAAATATGCTCTATATTTCATAATTCTCTCACTGATCGTAAACGTATTACATGCGTCTTCCAGTCCTGCCCAAAACTGATCTCGTGCTTGTAATTGCTGCAAATCGACCAATGATTTGAGTTAATTGAAACGAAAAAGTAGGAATAATTTAAATCGGGGCACCTTCCTGTCTAAGCAACGGGACAAAGAAATGTCATTTAATAAATTTGATAAAATGTTCTGTAAGAAATGGAAGTGATATTAACCATTTAGGCCATCAAGCATACAGATCCTAATAGTTAACTTTTTCGAACTTCTATTCAATATCAACTATTTATTATGATACCTCGTCTGTTATACGGCATGGGAGTCATTTATATGACTATTGAAGATGAGCACTATGGTTGGTTATTTAAAAAATCGCCCTTGTACAACAGTTTGTACTTTTATAGCAGAATAAAATATTGCAAAAAAATTATAATGGTTTGGTTTTGCAATCAGTTAGAAAGTTCAACACTAGCGAAAAAATCACTGTCCTGTATCGCTTTCATTTTTCTGAAATGAATATAAATTTTGCTTCTGCAAAATATCTCCGACAGTGTTTTTTGCTATATACGGATTTATTACAGCCAGCCTCCTAACAATAATATCCATATTTCCTCAACTTTCAACAATACGAATTTCTCGTGTTTTTCGCTTACATCAGCATGTCTCCCTGTCTCATGTTTTCCAGACTTTTTGATCGGGGTTCTCTTAATCTTCAATCTCTCTCTTAATCTTAATCTTCAATGCAGGTATTAGAAGTGCTATGAAGAAGGGCAAAAAGAAGAATCTTTCTGGGGATTTAGAGAAAAACTAACTGCATATTAGCAAATTCTTTTGCAGAAAACACCTTTCAAGAACTATATTTTTCTCAAACTTATTGAGTTAAGAACTGAAAGAAAACACATTTTATTGAAAACTAACTTCTAATCTGACATTTGGGCCAAAATTACCGGTTTCTTGTTACTTTTTTTTCGATGGGGACTATTAAATATTAACAAAACAGGTAATTTTGTTAGTGTTATTCCGAAAATTACAATCATATCTAGTAGATTTGAGCTAGAGTACCTGTTTACCATATTGAACTCTGGTTGTTTCAATTTTCATACGAAAAATAACAAATAGTCGAAGATATTAAAAAAGTATGTTGAAAAAGTATGTGATCTTCAAATGTGAAAATGTGATGTTTACGTTTAAAATTGAAACACATTTTTTGCATGAAAATACAGTACCTATAAGAGTTAACACATAACCCGAGTTTCATTCTTCCAGATAAATAGAAACCTGAACAGTTACAAAAAAGATGTCAAAGTTTAATCTTCAAGTAACTCTCTACCTCCATTACTTTTGCGTAACCCGATTAAGGTGAAACCTTTTTGAAATCACCACTACAGTGTATTTTTTTGTTGGTTCGATCCTTTTTCTGCAAACCTTGAAGAAAACTTGAAGAAGGGTCAAGGTTCCAAATAAGTATATTTGCTAAGATATTTTAAGATTCAGAGATACCTTCCAGTACGCTTAATTGGTGAATCCCTGCGTTTTAAAAATTTATTTACACCAAAAGATGCTTCTCTACACGCTGTATCAGACAAGTAACAATATTTTGCTCACCATGATCTACTATTTCTGAGCTAATTTTCTAATAAAACTTTGAGTGCTTTTTAGAAATCTGGCTCTACAATAACTTTCTGTTGAAAGACAGCTATTTTCCTCCGATTTAACTTATATTTTTGAATAGTTTGCGTATTAGAACGATAAAAAACACTCAACAAAACTAGGTTTGGAGATAGAGTTCATATCTATCTTTTGGTCCAATTTGAGCTCCAAATCCCGACCTGTATGATGAAGATAGCACACCGAATTGATGAAGTTCAAATATAAAAACTAGGGCTTTTGCTTTCGGTCGTCCACCAATTTTGAACTACTAATAAATCAATGAATGGCATTATATTAATTTGACAAAAAATCATAAATGCTTTTGAAGGTCTAAACTCTGTTATCTCGAACGTTCGTAATTATTCAGATTAGAAACCATTCAAAAGTGACGGAAATATTATTTTGGAACTCATAGGCTCGGTTATACAATAGAATCTTAAGCTTGGGTTTAGCTGAACTGCTGAACTTGAACTCGGACTGATCTTAACACTCGGGCTTTGTTGCGTTCAATATGAAAATGCTTCCATATTGAAAACATTTCGTACAATTAAACTTTTTTTTAAATTTATTATTTATTTATTATTTATTTAATATTATTATTATTATTTATTAAAAAAATTTAGTCTTAAACTCCAGTTCAACTTAAACGGAGATTTAACAAGTCTCGTGCGATTGGCCTTTACAAGAGTAACATTAAATGACAACAATAACTTGCAAACTTTGCTATTGATCAGCGAGTAGTTTTCATACAAATTAAATATTACATCATTTAAAAATATGTTAATTTATTACCTATAAACAAGCAGCATTTCCCGATAAACTAGCTCGGTTTTAATATACCGATTTGTAAATTACATTCCAATTAATATCGTTCTGTTTATAGCTTGTTGACAATCGTCTACAAAAAAAATTATAATTAATTTCGCTTTAGGTTAGAAATAAAAGTGGAGCCATAAAAAGCGTACGGCAGTTGGCGAGTGACGCAGGCCATTAAAGGTGGATTTATAAAGTTTGATATTGAGGTTTCAGTCAGCTTGGTGTTTGAGATAAACTTTAATGTTGTGAAAACAACATTCGCAGACACAACATGGTCTTTCAAGTCGGATCTTTCCATTAAGTAACGGGCCGATGGAATTTTTAGCTTTTTATTTCAACATTTTATCTGCAACGATACAGCACAAATAAAAGTACAATTGAAGAATGTCAAAAACATTTTTGCTCGTGGTGGGCTGATATTGCTTTTAATATTCTGTAATAATAATATTGTTGTGTTTGTTATCGTTATTACCATACATGCAAACGCAGATATAAATTAAAACTGTTTCGAAAAATCAGAAAGTTTCTCAAGTTGTTTTCATTTCATGAATACATTGGTAATCCATCATAATAAGTATATAAGAAAAAAGGAAATTTAAGTAATCAAACATGAGAACTCATTTAATTAAAGTGAACCATTAACTTAAAGAAATGGTGACAGAAAACTCTTAAAACTTTTTTTTTTTCAGTCAATTTTATTGTTTATTACTTAAAATGTTACAAATACGTTTCGGTGTCTTTCTCCACCATCATCAGTTTGTCTAAAATATATATTTTTACATTTATCATCAATTTAAATAAAAAACTTTCACAAAATTCACATATTAAAATACAAATCACACACATATTAAAAAGTACAATTAGGAACATTGGTTTTCAGGTGATGAGTCAGGATAAACATGTTCGGGAAAATACTAGAATCTATAGTTTAGAGATTTAAATTTAACTTACATGTCTAGATGTTTCTACCTTCACATTTGAATGGACATTGAAATCCCTATTTTATTCGACATCGAGCGAGGGAACGAAAAAAACCTGTTTATACTTCGCTTTTTCTTTGCATTCATGGAATTGCTCTGCAATTCCTCAATATCAGCTGTTTACTTTTCAATTACCTGTTCCATTCAGTTCATGCATGCGATCATCTAATTAGTGTGTGATACACGGAGCTAAGATTGTCTGTGTCTGATCTAAAATTCATTGCATTCTGGTGTTTTTTCATCTGTATCATTTCATGGATTCTTCTCTTATTATAGTTGTTTTCATTGATTAGTATTTTTGTGTTATCGAAATCAAAACCATGCAATTTTTGTTGTTGGTCATGTTAGTCAATGTTTTGTCAATGGTTTGGATTTCGATAACACAAAAATACTAATCAATGAAAACAACTATAATAAGAGAAGGATCCATGAAATGATACAGATCAAAAAACACCAGAATGCAATGAATTTTAGATCAGACACAGACAATCTTAGCTCAGTGTATCACAATTAATTATTCTAACACTAGACAACAATTCACAACAACTAGTATTCTAACTAATTAGATGATCGCATGCAAGAACTGAATGGACCAGGTAATTGAAAAGTAAACAGCTGATATTGAGGAATTGCAGAGCAATTCCAAGAATGCAAAGAAAAGGCGAAGTATAAACAGGTTTTTTTCATTCCCTCGCTCGATGTCGAATAAAATAGGGATTTCAATGTCCATTCAAATGTGAAAGTAGAAACATCTAGACATGTAAGTTAAATTTAAATCTCTAAACAATAGATTCTAGTCTTTTCCCGAACATGTTTATCCTGACTCATCACCTGAAAACCAATGTTCCTAATTGTACTTTTTAATATGTGTGTGATTTGTATTTTAATATGTGAATTTTGTGAAAGTTTTTTATTTAAATTGACGATAAATGTAAAAATATATATTTTAGACAAACTGATGATGGTGGAGAAAGACACCGAAACGTATTTGTAACATTTTAAGTAATAAACAATAAAATTGACTGAAACCCAGGAAAATCTGTTGAAATAAATTGAAGTACAGTCAGGAAAATATACACAACAATGACTAAGACTAATAACACGAACCCCCCCACCCAACTACTATATGAACGCACAAACATGACAAAGATTTCGGAAAGACTCATTTCGGAAAGACGGAATGGACAAACAACCCCTACAACTGGACCGTACTGAATCCCCTTTGTCTTACAAGACCAACCAGACAATCCCGCTTCCGTTTCCCTACATCAACGCTACTCGAACACTTACAAACGCAACTGACTACTGGACAATAAAATAATTTTTTCTTGTCATTAGAATTGGAAAGTTTATTTAATAAGATTGTTAACCTAGAATAAGAGAATTTTCATATTTGTTTTTTATTTAGATTAAGACTACATGTATTAAACAAGGGCAGAAAGACCGATAGGTCGATAGCCTTTTTTTAGAAATAAAGATGTTTACTTCTACTCATCTGAATGTTTTGATTGATGAAACATCAATGAAGTTGGATGGTGGAATTACTTTACATATTCAAGGATACATTGTGAAGGGCTGCTTGTTTCAGGTTTCATACTCCCCCGTGGACGACTTATAGGAACATAATATGTTGTTTAATTGAACCTGATGGATTTTGCTATGAAAATCGCGAAATTGCATTTGATTCTTGAGTTCATTGTAAAATGCTAAAATGTATTGAACTTCCTAGTTTCATGCTATACCAACCTATAGCAACAGTAAAAAGGACGGCTAAAAGCAAATCAAATATTATTGTATAATAATTTTGAATGGTTTCGTGGAATCAGTTCGACCGGTTATAAAAATCTTTCAGCCCAAACTTCTAGTTCAAAGCAAAAGGAAATTTGATGTGAAAAGAAAGATAACTTTTAATTTGAACTTCGTAGTTACGTGAGGAGCCGTTTTTGACAAAAACCGTTTTGTTTTATTTGGTTTTTGCTTCTGGAGTCTAATTTAAGTTCAGACGGAAAATTTGAGAAATTTCCGGTTGTATTATTCGCATCAAAAATCTAAATTATTAGAAGTTAAATTTAAAAAAGTTAGTCAATTTTGTTATTCAAACCCTGAAAGGTTTTCATATAAATCGCCTTCCATTAGTTTAACTAACCAACAATAGAACATTTCAGTATTATTTCTTCAATAATTCTTTATTATTTACATACCAAAGACTTTCAATAGGATCGGTCATTTCCAGCACATGTTTTGGTGTAAATTTTAAAAACTCCTGTTCATATTAAATGTCATATTTTTACTTCTTTGGGCTTTTCATAGTCGAGCTCTCAATGTCCAAGAATCCAAGCTAAATAAGAGAGAAATACTTTATGTAAGCCTCAGTTAAGCAAGCGGACAAATTAGGTTTATCACTCGGAAATCGAAGTTCGCTCCCTTTTAATAAAACATCCGAAATCACTGGCCTAATGGACATTTGGAAATTGGACCAGCACTAGGGAGATTATGGGTAGAAATCTTCTGCTGGTGAAGCATTTCCTAAATAATTGAGTTCGAGATCCCTCCACTTTGGCAGAAAATTACAGAAACAGTGAAAGTGCTTTAGTTTTCTCTTCCACGTGAAATTGGCGATAATTCAATTTAAACAAAGTTTTTTTGTGGATATATTATCAGATTTAAACATAGATCGACCCTTGATTGGGTGTAGGGATAATTTCATAAATGCATGTTGTGTCTAAGAGTCGCCGAAATATTGCTATCACATATTTCGAAGGCTGACATAAGACAAACATACCTCAGTCCAAAAGCGGATCATTTCGAAGATACAAAGTATAAAAAAATCTACTTTTTTTCAGGTTTTTATAAATATTTTCTATAAAACTGCTGTATCGTTGCAATATTCGACCAATCGTTTTTTTACTCAAAATTTTAAATTTGGTTCCACTTTATCTACAAACTAAATAGGGCAACAGCTGCAGTATTTGCATACCTACATTTAACACGAAATAACTTTTTCGAGCCACCCTCTAGTAGTAGTAGTAAACATCTTTATTTCTAAAAAAAAAGGCTATCGACCTATCGGTCTTTCTGCCCTTGTTTAATACATGTAGTCTTAATCTAAATAAAAAAAAACAAATATGAAAATTCTCTTATTCTAGGTTAACAATATTATTAAATAAAATTCCAATTACAAGAAAGTTGACCTACAACAATATTATTAAATAAAATTCTAATGACAAGAAAAAAATATTTTATTGTCCACTAGTCAGTTGCGTTTGTAAGTGTTCGAGTAGCGTTGATGTAGGGAAACGGAAGCGGGATTGTCTGGTTGGTCTTGTGAGACAAAGGGGATTCAGTATGGTCCAGTTGTAGGGGTTGTTTGTCCATTTTGTATGTAGATGTAAGAGTCTTTCCGAAATCTTTGTCATGTTTGTGCGTTCGTATAGTAGTTGGGTGGGGGGGTTGTGTAGTGGGTTTTGGGGGTGTCTTATTCGTGTTATTAGTCTTAGTGCAATTTGTTCTGTTGTTTGTATATAACGTTTTGTCCTTTCCGTTCCGTTGGTCATGAGTATATGTCCAAAGTCTAGCAAGGGTCTACAAATAGCTTTATATATTTTGGTGGCGGTGTTTGTCCTAACTCCTCTGTCTTTGTAGGTTAGTGATCGGAAGTGTTTTGTTCTCTTTATTGTTTCTGCCCTGATGTTTCGTATGTGTTTAGTGAATTTAAGTTTGTGGTTAATTGTGATTCCAAGGTATTTTACGTCGTTTTTTGGTTGTGTCGTTTGGCCGTCTGCAGTTATTGTAGGGGAGTCAGCGTTGAGTCTGTGGTTTATGAGCAGAAGTTGGTTTTTTGACGCGTTTGGTGTTAGTCTCCATTTATAAAACCATGTCATTGTGTTGTTTGTTAGTGTTTGGAGTCTTTGAGCTGCTCTCTCAGTAGTTTTGTCATGTACAATAAGTGCCGTGTCGTCTGCGTATTGTAATATGTATGCCGATCTGTCGATTTGATTTTTGTCTGGTAAGTTGTAATTGTATATGTCATGGCAGTATATATTGTAGAGAAACGGTGAGAGCGGGGATCCTTGAGGGAGCCCTTGTTCAGGGGAAAAAGAAAATGACAGTGTTTTGTCAATTCGTACTTGTAGTTGTCTGTTTTCTAGTAAGTTCTTTATGGTGTGTAGTAGATATGTTGGTGTGTGTAGTTTGTAGAGTTTGTATAGTAAGCCTCTATGCCAGACACTATCAAAAGCCTTGTTAATGTCCATAAACAGGCAAGCTGTCTTTCTGTCAGTTAGGTGGGTAGTTTGTATATTGTTGGCCAAAATAAAGAGCGGATGAACAGTCCAGTGATGTTGTTTGAAACCAAATTGGTAGCCACCCTCTATTTTACTTTCAAATAAAATAATTAAACGTTCTGGAACATTTGGTTAGAGCTGTTAGTTTCAGTTAACTAGGATTCCTTTTGCTTAGTTTCGATTAGTTTAGGTTAGCTTGGGTTTGCATAGGCTAGTTTGAGCAAATTTCCGTTCGCTTGCATTAATTTTGGCCAATATTTATTTTTGATTTTTGGTGTTAGTGTGTCCAGCAATAAAGTGTTTATTTCAAATAGCTTTCCGATATATTCCTGGGTTTCAGTCAATTTTACTGTTTATTATTTAAAATGTTACAAAAACGTTTCGGTGTTTTTCTCCACCATCATCAGTTTGTCTAAAATATACATTTACAATCATCATCAATTAAATAAAAAACTCTAACCAAATTTCACACATTAAAATACAATTACATACATATTAAAAAGTATATTAAGAACATTGGCTTTCAGGTGATGAGTCAGGACAAACATATCCGGGAAAAGACTAGAATCTATTGTCTAGAGATTCAAACCTCAATCTCAACTTACGTGTATAGTTCCCAACATGGCAAACACTCAACTGGTTACTGAATTTTCCATATTTTATTCGATATCAGGCGAGTGAAACAAAAAAACCCGTTTATATTACGGTTTTTTCTTTTTTTTTTGGTTTTCAGGAATGCTTGGCAATTCTTCAATATCAGATGTTTATATTTCATTTACCTGGTCCAATCAGTTCATTTATGCGATCATCTAATTAGTGTATGGTATACATAGCTCAGATTGTCTGTATCTGATCTGAAATTTATTGCATTTTGATGTTACTTAATTTGTATCATTTCATGGATTCTTCTCTTATTATAGTTGTCTTCATTGACCAATATTTGCGTGTTATCGAAATCAAAATCATGCAACTTTTGTTTTGCATGTTGTGCTAATGCTGTTGTATTCTCGTTAACCTTTCTTAAGCTGTACTTATGTTCGTATACTCTTTTCTTTAAATATTGCCCTGTTTGTCCTAAGTATGTGCTGTCACAGTTCAAACAGTCAATCTTGTATATTACGTTTGGTGTGTCCAATTTATCGCTTTTAGGCTTAAATTTTGTAAAACATTCTTTTGCCAAGTTGTTTTTAGTTTTCTCTGCTACAGCAATATTATGTGGTTTTAAAACATTTTTTATTTTTGTGTTGATTTCTGGCATGTGTGGTAATGATATATACCTGATTTCAGCTTCTTTTTTCTTTTTTATATTATTTATGTTGTTCCATTTATTTGCATTGTATATTTTATTAATTCTCTGTTTTATAATTGGCTCGAAGAATTCTTTGGGATAGTTGTTCATTATTAGTACTTTTTTATTTTTTCAAGATTTTTTTGTCTGTATCTACAATGTGCCAACTTTATCGCTCTATCAGTAAGAGCTGTTACCACACTTTTTTTATATTGTATAGGTGCATATGATTGGTAATTCAAGTATCTACCAGACCACACATCCTTTGTGTACCAGTTTGTTTTTATTTCCCCATCATTGTCATACATAATCGTCATATCCAAAAAGTTTAATGATTTGTTTTTGTCTTCCTCAATGGTGAATTTCATGGTTTCATGGAATGCATTAAACTTATCTAGTGTGTATTGAACTTTTTGGTTTGGCAGGCACATTATGCAGTCATCAACGTATCTTTTAAAAAATCCACATTTATAGTTTAAATCAGGTATTAGTTTTTCTTCTAGACTTTCCATTACAAGGTTTGCAATTGTTGCAGCTATGGGAGATCCCATAGCTACTCCATATATTTGTGAATAGAAATTGTCTTCATATCGGAAGTAAGTGGACTTAAGGCATAGCTCTACCGCCCCAATAAATTCATTTTCGGGTAATGATGTATGTTCCCTAATTTCAGCCCATTTATTTTTTATGCACTGTATTGAGTAATCTACCGGGATGTTTGTGTACAGCGATACCACATCAAGTGATATCAGGCGATGGTTCTCAGGTATCCTCTGTTTTTTTATGAACTCACAGAAGCTCCATGAGTCCCTAACGTGATACTGCGAGTTTCCCAATACATTACTCAATACGGCTGACAGGTATTTAGCCAATTGGCAAGTTGGGGCATTTATATTGCTAACTATCGGTCTTAATGGGTGGCCTGCTTTGTGAAGCTTTGGCAGGCCATATATAAATGGTGCTCGGCCGTTGTTGCAATACAATTTTCGCTTTAAATTATCTGTTATGAATTTATTTTTATGCCATGAATTTATTATTTTATTTAGTTTTGTTTGAATATTTGTAGTAAGATCTTTTTTTTCCCGTTTATATGTTTTTACATCATTTATTAATGATAGCATTTTTGTTCTATATTCACTTTTCATCATAACCACTGTCTTGCTACATTTGTCAGCCGTTAACACGCAGATATTTGTGTGTTCATTTAGGAAGGTTTTGGTCTCACGTATAAGCCCATCGATATAATTGGGCACACCTTTGTTCGATATTTTATTTTTGAAATTTGTTAATATGTTACAACACTTACTTCTTATTTCGTTTTTTTTATCGCTATTTAAAGAGATGCTATCATTAATAAATGATGTAAAAACATATAAACGGGAATAAAAAGATCTTACTACAAATATTCAAACAAAACTAAATAAAATAATAAATTCATGGCATAAAAATAAATTCATAACAGATAATTTAAAGCGAAAACTGTATTGCAACAACGGCCGAGCACCATTTATATATGGCCTGCCAAAGCTTCACAAAGCAGGCCACCCATTAAGACCGATAGTTAGCAATATAAATGCCCCAACTTACCAATTGTCTAAATACCTGTCAGCCGTATTGAGTAATGTATTGGGAAACTCGCAGTATCACGTTAGGGACTCATGGAGCTTCTGTGAGTTCATAAAAAAACAGAGGATACCTGAGAACCATCGCCTGATATCACTTGATGTGGTATCGCTGTACACAAACATCCCGGTAGATTACTCAATACAGTGCATAAAAAATAAATGGGCTGAAATTAGGGAACATACATCATTACCCGAAAATGAATTTATTGGGGCGGTAGAGCTATGCCTTAAGTCCACTTACTTCCGATATGAAGACAATTTCTATTCACAAATATATGGAGTAGCTATGGGATCTCCCATAGCTGCAACAATTGCAAACCTTGTAATGGAAAGTCTAGAAGAAAAACTAATACCTGATTTAAACTATAAATGTGGATTTTTTAAAAGATACGTTGATGACTGCATAATGTGCCTGCCAAACCAAAAAGTTCAATACACACTAGATAAGTTTAATGCATTCCATGAAACCATAAAATTCACCATTGAGGAAGACAAAAACAAATCATTAAACTTTTTGGATATGACGATTATGTATGACAATGATGGGGAAATAAAAACAAACTGGTACACAAAGGATGTGTGGTCTGGTAGATACTTGAATTACCAATCATATGCACCTATACAATATAAAAAAAGTGTATTAACAGCTCTTACTGATAGAGCGATAAAGTTGGCACATTGTAGATACAGACAAAAAAATCTTGAAAAAATAAAAAAAGTACTAATAATGAACAACTATCCCAAAGAATTCTTCGAGCCAATTATAAAACAGAGAATTAATAAAATATACAATGCAAATAAATGGAACAACATAAATAATATAAAAAGAAAAAAGAAGGTGAAATCAGGTATATATCATTACCACACATGCCAGAAATCAACACAAAAATAAAAAATGTTTTAAAACCACATAATATTGCTGTAGCAGAGAAAACTAAAAACAACTTGGCAAAAGAATGTTTTACAAAATTTAAGCCTAAAAGCGATAAATTGGACACACCAAACGTAATATACAAGATTGACTGTTTGAACTGTGACAGCACATACTTAGGACAAACAGGGCAATATTTAAAGAAAAGAGTATACGAACATAAGTACAGCTTAAGAAAGGTTAACGAGAATGCAACAGCATTAGCACAACATGCAAAACAAAAGTTGCATGATTTTGATTTCGATAACACGCAAATATTGGTCAATGAAGACAACTATAATAAGAGAAGAATCCATGAAATGATACAAATTAAGAAACATCAAAATGCAATAAATTTCAGATCAGATACAGACAATCTGAGCTATGTATACCATACACTAATTAGATGATCGCATAAATGAACTGATTGGACCAGGTAAATGAAATATAAACATCTGATATTGAAGAATTGCCAAGCATTCCTGAAAACCAAAAAAAAAAGAAAAAACCGTAATATAAACGGGTTTTTTTTGTTTCACTCGCCTGATATCGAATAAAATATGGAAAATTCAGTAACCAGTTGAGTGTTTGCCATGTTGGGAACTATACACGTAAGTTGAGATTGAGGTTTGAATTTCTAGACAATAGATTCTAGTCTTTTCCCGGATATGTTTGTCCTGACTCATCACCTGAAAGCCAATGTTCTTAATATACTTTTTAATATGTATGTAATTGTATTTTAATGTGTGAAATTTGGTTAGAGTTTTTTATTTAATTGATGATGATTGTTAATGTATATTTTAGACAAACTGATGATGGTGGAGAAAGACACCGAAACGTTTTTGTAACATTTTAAATAATAAACAGTAAAATTGACTGAAACCCAGGAATATATTGGAATGAATTAAAGTACAGTCAGGAAAATATGCGAAACGAATTTCAAATAGCTTAAAAGCGACTCCACAAATCAACTCTGAAAAATTAGACGAAATTCAGGAAACCATCGTTGGAAAATGGGAATATTTATTTAAAAGCAAAACGTGAATTGGCAAGTTGCAAACATTTTTCAAAGAAAATTAAACCAGAATTCTATTCTATTCTAACCCAAAAAAACCGCACCAGTAAAATATTGTAATAGATACAGCAGTTTCGAAATTAAATATTTATGGAAAATATGTAACTATAACATCAACGCTACTCGAACACTTACAAACGCAACTGACTACTGGACAATAAAATAATTTTTTCTTGTCATTAGAATTGGAGAGTTTATTTAATAATATTGTTAACCTAGAATAAGAGAATTTTCATATTTGTTTTTTATTTAGATTAAGACTACATGTATTAAACAAGGGCAGAAAGACCGATAGGTCGATAGCCCTTTTTAGAAATAAAGATGTTTACTACTACTATGTAACTATATTTACCGTGATTTATTGTTTGTTTTTTGGTAAAATAATGCTAATAGACTATCAAAATAATATAATAATCTCAACTGATACAGATACTCAAATAATCATTAAAATAATAATCGATATAGTTAAAGATAAACTATTGTACGTAACGGGTAGGATATTATATTATTAACGCACTTATGTACGTTATACATGTAAATCTTCACATGCGTGCTTTAATAATATTCATATCCTACTTGTTACGTAAATAACTATTGAAACCAACAGACTGAAACAGCGAACCAGAATCTTGCACATTAATTCACTATCGGCTCGTTGAAGCATTGCAGCTAAGACTGAATGAAATTTCCTACCTCCCAATCAATAAATGAGAAAGTGGGTAAATGGAGAAAATGCAACCCCCCCACCCAACTACTATACGAACGCACAAACATGACAAAGATCTCGGAAAGACTCATACAGCTACAGACAAAATGGACAAACAACCCCTACAACTGGACCATACTGAATCCCCTTTGTCTTACAAGACCAACCAGACAATCCCGCTTCCGTTTCCCTACATTAACGCTACTCGAACACTTACAAACGCAACGGACTAGTGGACATTAAAATAATTTCTTCTTGCCACTGAAATCTTATTTATTTAATAACATTGTTAACCTAGAATGGGAGAATTTTCATATTTGTTTTTTATTTAGATTGGGACTGCATGTATTAAACAAGGGCAGAAATACCGATGGGTCGATGGCCTTTTTTAGAAATAAAGATGTTTACTACTACTATTGTTAACCTAGAATAGGAGAATTTTCATATTGGTTTTTTATCTAGATTAAGACTGCATGTATTAAACAAGAGCAGAAAGACCGATAGGTCGATAGCCTTTTTTAGAAATAAAGATGTTTACTACTACTACTGGAGAAAATGCTGCAAGATATTAGAGGAAATTACCTGAAATTAAGTTCGAGCAAAGCTAATTAGTCAACCACGTGCAAGATGTAAAATATTGTCAGTGATTTAATGTCGAAGATCAATTCGTCCTCTTAGGATTCTATTTGAGAATGATTGCCGCACACGTAAGTAAAAACACCAGAATTCAGAATATCGATTGACTTCAGAGTTTAAGCGCAGAGGTATATAATTTAAAATCATATACAGCTTTTGCATCATTTTACAAAATTGAATGGCATCAACATTTTATTTCACATTTATCAGCGACAAATTCCGGACGAGTAAAAGGGTTTATTTCAATATTTATTATATTTAATTATAATCGTTTATTGCAAGTTCTAAAAATGGTATCACATGCTTTAATTAAATTCCAACTTTATATAGATCCATGTTAATAAATACTATAGAATTACTATTTCACGAAAATATTGTTGACTGCTAACAATTCATGCTCAAATGGATTGAACTAGAAGACATTGTATCTTTAAAATCAAGTATTAAAACGTTTTTTTAGTCCTAACCTGAGAAGTCACCATTACTTACTCCATTTCCCTTGTGAGAAGTCATATTTATCTCCATAGGTGAATAATAATAATAAAAAAGTCCCTAGGTAAATAATGAAAGATGTTTAAGTTTTTCATTATTTTTAGTTTGCGCACTCCTCTAAGTGAGATTCCATCCATTTCCACTTCTAAATCACTGTAACTTTAAGGTTCACTAATCTTTAGCTTTTTCGAGAAGTTGTCGACCTAAGTATATAATATACTATTTATTTACTTACGAATGGAGGCTACATATTACAAGTGGCGTATTATGATTTTTCTAGAACTAGCTAATTAAAGCTTTTGCTCTTTCTTGTCTGCTTCCTTGCTTAGTTGGTTTGTTGAATTTCTGCATTCTGCAGTGGCAGAGCCTTTAGCCTCTTAGTCGGAAAAGGGAGGCGAAAGGAGGTGGGTTGGATTTTTTAGGCTAGTAGTTTGAAGTTAGGTAGTCAATCTTATCGAGTTTGGCTTGGATTTCGTCTTCTGGAAGTAGCAGCAGTTGGAGTAGCTGCGGATTTGGGGTAATTAGGGAGTTTTGTGGGGGTGGGAATTTTTGCGTGGGTTGGGTTCGAGTTTCAGAAGTTGGGGAAGCTTTGGTTTTTTGGACGAAGAAGATTCCTGCATCCACTTTGTTGTTGAACGAGGTCAGCTTGCGGTTGGCCTCGTTCTGGAGCTGTTGGTTGGGATTTTGGGAGCATCTGACATAACTGGCATGGTGAGGCCCTCAACAGTTGCAGCATTTTGCTGGCATTTCTAAAGGTTGGATGTTGTAGAAGTGAGCTCCCGCACATCTGTGACAGAACAGGTTGGCTTCCAGTTTTACACTGCGGGATGTATTTAATATTGAGAGAATTATCACTTCTCTGGGGCTTAAAGACGACTGCAAGGTTTTGTAGGTGGATGATTTGGGTGAAATTGGATCGGAATTATGGGAGGAGCACTTTTACCATGTTGGAGACCTTTTTAGAGTGCCCAAGATGATAAAAGTGTGTTTGTTCTGAGGAATATCCCAGAGCCGTTATTTCTTGGATTATGTCCTCGATTTCCATGCGGGAATCGAGTCCTTGTATTATGAACGCCAGTTTATTGCCTTCTTGGAGTGTGTGGCTGAAAAATTGGATATGGTTTTCCTTGAGCACGTGGAAGGTCAACTTGTGGTTTTGGGTATTTGTAGGGTACATATTACAAGTCATCACTTTTACAATAATGACACCAAACTTCTGGAATAAACGTTTTCACATTTGAATCGAAAGCGCCCCTAACTACCGTTGGTGCTTTAGAAAAGTGTGGAACATCGAACCCTAATAGAACTTAACAAACTTAAAAAATTGAGATGCCCAAACCTACACCAACCTCTAGGGTAACAGTTTAACCGACCTTAATAAAAAATGACAAAACTATTGATTTGTGTATTTTGTTGCTCCGAAAAGCTCCCACAACCAAAATCTCCGATTCTCGGGAAATAATCTGATTCGTACTAATAACCATTCTGATACAGCGTGCCGTGGAGACCGGCTTTTAGTTCAAGAAAATGGAGAAAATGAAAATGAGCCGAGAAGTGTGCTCCTTTACAACTCCAACATTTTAAACAATTAATAATTAGAAAGCCATAACTATGAAGAGGTTTATTTTTGAGTTTTACAAATTTATATTTTATTGTAGAGGGCTTTCTGAGCAACACCTCAGAGCAAGACTTCATGCTGAAAACACTTACTTCATTGGAGTAAGTCAATGTTTTTATAGGACACATCAGAACCTGTATTGCTGGCTTAAGTCAGCATTACAGTTTCTGCTTCGGCTTAAGGCCATTACGAGAATTAAAACAAATTTTGCTTCCATATTTTTAGATTTAGCAACATTTTATCAGGAATATGTAGCACGAGCATCGCCTCCAGACAAGAAATTCAATTTTAGCATACTTTCGGAAAGTTTTGATTGATGAAATATTCAGTAGAACATTGAAAATATAGACTGTAATAAATATTCTTTCAAAATGTATAGGACAAAATCAAGGTTCAATGGATACAATGCCCGATTTCCTACTTAAAACAGTTCTATTTATTGATTAGAAGAGTTCCTTCTTCCTTCACACGAAGTTGATAGGACGAATTCGCAAAATCCAGCACAAAAATTTTTAGATTATTAATTAATAAACGCAATAAATAAATATTTTAATATACACGTTATACACGATGCGCTTCGGGAACGATAAAGTACCTACTTATCGTATAATACAAAACATTATGAAGATTTGAGTTACGTTGCCAGATAGCTAATTTTATTAATACAAAAAAGGGTGTATAATAATTGTTACTTGAGAAAATATGTGCATCGGTAGCAAACGTATGGCATAAAATATTGCAAGGCATACAAGTATCTTTAATGATAAGCATATTTAGAAATATGCATATCACCAGATGGGTTACTGCTGACGAAGCCATAAAATTCCTTGATTAACAATCAAGGATTTCTATTAACTAATGTACTATGGGATAAAAACATAAAATGAAAAAACCAAAAGAATATATGTATTATACCCTGCGTAATAGCAAAGAGGTGTGGCCAGTAAGAAAAAGTACAGAAAACACATTAAAATCAAACATGGATTTCTGTAGAATACCGAGGGTTAGGTGAAGAATGTAAAGAGTTCCGAACGAAAGTATATTCAATGAATGCCAATGAGGAGAATTTGAAATCAGATGAGAAAAAAACTATCAATAAAATAAAACTATACAAAGAAGGTAATGCTGTTTCCATATGAACTGAAACATAGATAGTTCAGACTACTAAATATTCGTATAATAGTGAATTATTCAACGTTAAAGCCTCAGTTCAAGCCTAATCAATGCATGCAGTAAATCATTACTTTAATAGACATAGACTAGCTTCAGCTTTATTGAGGCTTATTTTTTTAAATCCAATATCTGATATCTTGTTTACAACGTGCCAGCATAAGTTAAGGTAAGCAAAACAGTTCACTTTCCAACATCAAAAACCTAATTAGATATCCAATTAGACGGGAATAAATTTGAAAATAACTGAACCCGAGACGTATATACCTCGAAGTAGAGTAAATAGTTTATCTGAAATTCGCTTTTTATACGTAACTTGGGAAATATGTTTTTCATACATTGTCATGAGTATGGTCACGTAGTCACGGCTTGTTTACAATTTTCCGAGTGTCAATAAAGGATGACCCGAACAAAAATGGATGACAATGTTACTGTTTTAGAAATCCGCTTATCGTTTTGGGGCGCGAACTGATCACTAAACGTAATTTAAATACTCATTTAGATGCAGAACGTGTATCCTGAAAGGGAGTTTTAATGAAAACTGGAACAGATAATAGAGCACGTACAAAGTGCAGAGCATGGAAACGTATAGCATATTGATTATGTCTCTATACAAAGAAAATGTTTGAAATGTTTAAGGTAACATAATTAGTACAGTTTTACTTACTTCTGCTGTACTGAAAGTGATTATTAATAGACCAGTCTCACTCTCAAGTTATTAACAGTGTTTACAAATTTGGAGAACAAATAATTCCTTTTCGAATATTCTGGAGCGAAAAGGCGAATTGTTTGATATTCGCACAAAATTAGATTAAATTAAATGTGTAGTAATGAGTAATGGGAAGAATGAAGTGAAGCAAATACTGATCGCCTTATGTGTCACTTAAAGCTTTTACTAAATAAATTCCTGGAACACTGAAGAAAGTATCTATTCAAGATTCCTTTATCTTAACATTATAACATTAACTCGAAAATATTTCAGTAAAATAATGGCAGTAGTTAATAAGGAATTCGAAGAATTATTGTTTTATTTAGAAAAAAATTAAAATAAATTCTAAGTAATTAAACATTAAAACATTAAAATTGCCTTTAAAATAACCTGAAACCCGTTCAATATTTATAATACACTTATGTCGACTGGTTTAATTGCTAGAAAATTTAAATAAACTGTTTTGAAAACAAAAAAAGTATGTAAAACGCAATTTCAGTTAGCTTTAGTCAGATAATACATATATGCCTAAGTTGAATGATGGATTTCAATACATTGATAGCAGGCAAAATGAAATAAAACTAGGTAAAACTCAATAGCTCTCAAACCGTTAGCCAAAGAGGCCTTGAATCCGGGATATGGGACAAAGTTCCATGCCTGAAATCCTCAAACTGCTTATGGAAAGACTCTCGAGGATAATGACACAGCTCTAGCTCGCATTGGATGATTTTCTAAAAGGGTGTTGGCGCTATCGAAATTGTCTTCTGGGACCTCTTGGCCATGTACTATCGACCATAAGCGTCTAGTACGCAAAATGCAGGCGTGGAACAATTAACTTTTGTAATCGGATAGCATGCGAGAGAGAAAAGTCATATCCCGAATCGCTTTTATTAGAAAAAACTGTCTCTATTTTATTAAACATATAGGCGGATATGTATATAGAAGTCAGATTATACAGGGTGATTCAGGGTCGATGGCGTATTAGACGTTTAAGGAGAACGCGATCCCCGATCTATCTGCAAATTTGTACAATGAAGTCATCGGATATGCTCTATCGGCCTAACATATTTACAGAAATGCGATGTTGCCGCTTATACCGAAGAGTACATACAAGTTTGATATTTCAAATGAGACACCCTATATATTATTGCACGCTTAGATTGGGTATATAGATCTGATTATTTTTGCATAACGGTTCCTATATTTATCTAAAGCGGTTTCCGAAATATTAAATAAAATTCATTATTTTTTATCAAAACGTAGCCCCACGGAATCTTGTATTACAACGCGATTTCGATCCCTGGAAATTTAAAATTTTGGTACTGGGTTAGGAAAACCCCATGAATGAGCCCCGCGTACAGCAATTTGTTCCAAATTATACAGGATGTCTTGAAAATACTGACCTTTCGGCTAGAGATAAAAACTGCTCCAATTACATTTTTTCAAATAGAACACCCTGTATAGTAGTAGTAAACGTATAAATGATTTGCGCCGTTTTGTCAAGTAGTAGTAAAAAAAATTATTTCTAAAAAAGGCTATCGACCTATCGGTCTTTCTGCCCTTGTTTAGTACATGCAGTCTTAATTTAAATAAACAAATAAAGGTTAAAATTATCTTATTCTAGGTTAATAATTTTATAATTTTAATTCTGATAAACGGAGATCTTAGATTTATGGTCCAGTAGTCAGTTGTACGATACGATTGTAAGCGTTCGAGTAGCGTTGATGTAGGGAAACGGAAGCGGAATTGTCTGGTTGGTCTTGTAAGACAAAGGGGATTCAGTATGGTCCAATTGTAGGGGTTGTTTGTCCATTTTGTCTGTAGATGTATGAGTCTTTCCGAAATCTTTGTCATGTTTGTGCGTTCGTAGAGTAGTTTTTATCTCTAGCCGAAAGGTCAGTATTTTCAAGACATCCTGTATAATTTGGAACAAATTGGTGTACGCCGGGCTCAAGCATAGGGTTTTACTAACCCAGTACCAAAATTTAAAATTTCCAGGGATCGAAATCGCGTTGTAATACAAGATTCCTTGGGGATATGTTTTGATTAAAAATAATGAATTTTATTTAATATTTCGGAAACCGCTTTAGATAGATATAGGACTCGTTATGCAAAAATAATCAGATCTATATAGCCAATCTAACCGTGCAATAAAATACAGGGTGTCTCATTTGAAATATCAAAGTTGTATGTACTTTTCGGTATAAGCGGCAACCTCGCATTGCTCAAAAGTTTTTAGGCGGATAGAGCACATCCGATGACTTCGTTGTACAAATTTGCAGTTAGATCGGGCATCACGTTCTCCTTAAACGTCTAATACGCCATCGACCGTGAATCACCTTGTATACTGCTCTACAAAATTTAATAAAAGTTACTTGGTCAAATTTTCCCAGGCTTTGGGATTGGATGACTTCTGATTGTTGTAACCGATTCTGTTTCTGTTTAAGGCGTTATCTAATCCAATTGTTTTCTGCCGCTCGGTGGGTGCTTTTTCAAAAATTGGCTTTTTCAGTCAAAGTTTCTATACGGTGGAGAATAAAACAATTGCAGCTTTTACGAAAATTTGCCATGCGCCGAGTTGAACAAAAAAGCGTTTTTCATGTATTTCAACACCAAACGCATAAAAATAGGTCTTATATCGCAAAATGGTTTTTGACATTTTCACCCGCCTCTTTAATTTACAGGCTGGTCTCATAAAATGCACTTTTTGGTCTTTCAGGGATAACATTTTCGTTTCCTGATCGATGTTGAAAATCTGGAGCTCATTTTGAATCCAAAACTTCATAGTGGAGTCAAAATAAACGTTCGATATACAGGATGGATGAATGAACTGATTTTTTTGACAATAATCTTCACTCTAATTGAAAGTCTCTTAGAATCCCGGATTGCGGGGGCAGTTTTGATCTGGGTAACTTTTAATTCAATCCTGTATATTGATTGAATTGTGACCTTAAGTCGACAATGAAATTTCTGCTTCAACATGAGCCATAAATGTTGAAAATCGATCTATCAGGAAAATTTTTATCAGTGCGAGAACAAAAATTTGATTTTTTTTTGGTCATCCCGTAGACAAACTGACAAACAAAAAATTTCAAAACAGTTTAGACACACATATCTTTATGTGTCGAGTGTTGAAATTGAAAGCAACGTTTTTTTGTTCACTTGGGAGAGTGCCAAACTTTCAGAAGTTTGTAGACACTTAACCTGAAGCACTAAATTGTTGCAAAAACGCACACTGATAGGAAAGGAACTGTGCTAGATACGGTTTGAAACAGCAATATCGCTTGTAGCGATCAGAATTTATCCATTTCTAAAGTTAGGGCAAAGGTGGTGGTCCAACCTTTATTTTTTGGAGCAGTTTAGATGAAGAAAATATAAGAAAACTACTAAAGTTAGTATTGAGACGAATCACGAAGTACAACAAGGAGAAACACAAGCTTGTTTTGATCAGGTTATATCAACCACGGCCCTTAAATAAAATCTTCTATAACACAAGGGATCAAAAAAATAAGCACTGCATAAAGAACTTCAATTGTTATTTGTTGGTCACAAAAAGGTTTATGATAGCAAATTTTTAAGGAGGTTACGGGAGTTAATGGAAACAACTAACGTCAACGTAGAGTTAATAGAAGCGGTTTAAACTGTATATGCAGAAGAATAAATTGAAATTAAATGTGGAACAGAATTCTCCAACGATATACCAATTCGCAAAGGTTTCAAACCAGGGCAATTGTATTTCTCCGACATTATTTTAATTACATTTCAAATGTCTTCGTGTTAAATCGAAATATAAATGCAAACATGTTGCCTCGAATGGTCATTGGGTATCATAAACGCTGTGATTCGCAGACGATCAGGTACGCGAAGAACATAAAGATCTGAACTAACGACTATAGAATTACTCGAAGAATGAAAAAGAATGCTGTAAATCTCGTATTGCACGAAATACAATTATTTAGACACAAGAATATTACAAGATGGGCCATTGAACGAAGCAATGAAGAAAATAGACCAATTGCTTTACTAAATGAGATTCTATGGGACATCAAGATAATAATAAAACATTCTAGAATACTCTGAAAAAAAGTATAATAACTTAGTAGCTCAGATATGTGGCCAAACAAAAATAGGTACACAAAAAGCATTAAACGCAAGGGAGATGGAGTCCTGGAGAAAAGCGGAGGATAGGTAAAGAATGGAGAGATCTACCAACAAAACTAAAAATATTATGGGGATAGAATGTAACAGAGTGAACCATACCAAGGGTAAACAGCTAACATAGTTCGGACACATATAAGGAATGCTAAAAACAAAATTTCCAAAACAGCTATTGGAATGGAATACTACAGGAAAAAGAATGCGACTTAAATGTAAGCTTGTTGAAAAACAGAGAAGGGTCGCTGGAAATCGGGTATCGAAGAACGTAGAACTCTCAACTTAGCTATGAAGTATTATTTACGGAAACTCAACGGTCAAATACGACTGCTAAAATAGTGCAAAATTTCCATAAAAAACAACGAACATTGTTAAAGATTTAGTCCATTCCAATTGAAGAAGTTACTTTTGTATACATGTTTGATGTGCAATAAAAGAGCCGAGATGCCTCCAGGTCGGCCTTTAAAAAAAATTAATTATCAACAAATGGTTGTAAAAGTGACGCTTTGTAGATGAACAGAACATTTGTAGAGGAACATTTTTAAATTTAGAACATTTCGTATGTATGACGTACTTTCAACAGTGGCGCTAATTTAGTTTAGAAAAACAAAGTTAATCCACAGACGCAATTTATTTCCATTGTATACGATTCCTGTGAGAAATTATGGAAAAACATAGGCAAACTCACTCAAACAGGAAAGTGCTGGAAATGTAATCTATGTAGGTAATAATATGATTGTCACGCAAATTGGATTGTAAATCTTAAAATGAAACAGTTTCAAAAGTTCAACTTGATCATCGGCAACATGATCATGTTTCCCAATACCGTCTCGTTTTATTTGTTGCCCTTCAGTAGTCGAAATATCGTTAATGTTAGGTAATCTCTTATTCTATTTACAAAAGTGGAGCTGATGCCTAAGCTAATATTTGGTTATATACAATTTTCCCCAGTCAAGCGAGAACATTAAAAAAACATTTTTCTTATTTCCTGAAGAAGTATCTGCGATCCCTCTAGACAAACAGCCCTGTTTCTTAATTAATTCAAGAATGAAAACATGATCCTTCAAAACAAAATTTAAAGATAATGTTAAGCGAAAACGTCTAAGATGCTAAATAAGAACAGAATGTTCAAGACTTTTAAATGCAGAGCGGAAAATATTCGAGTTTGGTTTTCGATGCTTGGCAGGATATTGAGCGGAAATTCCGATTTTAATTGTAAACATTATTTTACATAAGTACTCCAAATTCGATTCTATTTTCAAACACAAAAATAGCCTTATTTTGTTATTAAATTCTTTTCATGCCAACTTTAATTATGTTGACAATAATATCACCCGTCTCTTTGTAGTACTAGGCATACCTGAATAGCAGTTAAAAGAAAAAACATTCTTTTATTAGACGCTATAAACAGATTCAGATTTGGTGGAATTCCAAATAAGAGTTGGTTCATAAATATTATAGGAATCTATATGACATAATCTAACAGATTCCGAATAAGGTATTCAATGAGAAAGCAATTTTCATATTCGCAGTATTTCTGTATCATAAATGAGTATGACATTCCTGTAGTACAATAATTAATTTTCGTTATCAAATAATAATGTATGTTTGTCTTTTATTACCTGCAAATATATACAGATGTGCTCAAATGGTTATATTGCCAATCTTAAATAGTCCAATTTCATACAAGCACACAAAACTTCTCTAAACAACCTAGTGGTAAACTAAAACATTGAACATAGCAAAAACTATTCAGACTTTGCCATTTCGCCGCCAGCTGAATAAAAAAAATCTTAAGTAAACCTTAAATATTTATCACTACTTTAGAACTAAGGATGAAAGCACAAGGTAAATCTGAATTCTATTTACTATCAGTAGTCGAACGGACTACTCCTGCTATAATTTTAAAACAAGGATGTTAAATAACCTTCGATTTGAATTAGATTTTTAAATAAACACTGCAATAATGTACGACCAGAACGATATAAAATACTAGTTAGTAGTTTAGTGCTTATTTTAACGCTTTAAAAGAATTGTAATGAGTCAGAAGCATCAAGCTTTAATATTTAGATTTGAGTTGTTATACAAAAACTTGTCTTAACTTGTTAAAGATAAATTGCGAAAGATGAACAGGACAAAATTTGCGTAATGCAGCAAATATTGTTCGTAAAATGCACTAGTAATAAGTTTTGTATATTTTCCTGACTGTACTTTAATTCATTCCAATGTATTCCTGGGTTTCAGTCAATTTTATTGTTTATTATTTAAAATGTTACAAAAATTTTAACATTTTAAACAATAAACATTTTTTGTAACATTTTAAATAATAAACAATAAAATTGACTGAAACCCAGGAATACATTGGAACTAGTAATAAGATCATTTTAATTTAAATTGATTGTCTCTCTAAGTCATAATTAAGGTAATTTTTTAGTATTATGCTCTATCCCATTCAAAGCAAATATAGGAAAATAATTTTCGACCAGTTTTGGCTCTTTGAAGTTTGTCATTTTCCTGTTAACGAAACAGGGCTAAACACATTTAGAAACCTGAAGAAACACTACTACGAAAAGCTACTGGTAAAAGGACATGGTGAGTACATTGTCAAGTTCAACAAATAAAATCATAACTTTTTTGTTAATACTTTGGTTGATACTTTTTATTTTTTTAATGTTATTTATAGCAGAGGAAACGCGCAAAAACCATTGTAACAAGTTATTAAGTTTATATTAAACGCAATTCAGATTGCATTATCAAAAATAGGGGTTTCCATTTGCAAAAATTGATTTTGAGCGGTTTTCTCAACTTGAAAAGATTTTATATCGCGTGTCCCAAATGACTTCGGTATACTGTCTAATTTTCAAATTTGTCCTAGTTTGCTAGATATCGAGCGCGGAGGTTCCCGGTGGGACACCCTGAATAGTGCGCAAAAATATGTACAAAGCATTCTGGAAATTGGCGTTAAGAAACTAAACTGTCAACTTTTGCAGTTCATGTAAAAAATGCTTTAAATTTAGTTAAATGTTGGCTTATTTGGCTTATTTGATTGAACATATACGGTTTAGTTATACGGAATGTTATTTGGTTTCCTTCTATTAATAAAGGGTGTTCCAATAAGAACGACGGATTTAAATTTTAAATAAAACATATATATTTGTGGCATACGTTTGAAACATTTATTAAAAAATGAAGTACACATCATGAGGTTATGAATGGAATAAGACATCGGACAAATGACCGACTCGGCTTTGCTGGCACAGACGTGCTCTTTTCATGAAATTTTCAAGGACTGTTGCGCATAAATTTTGCGGTATTTCAGAGATACAGCGTTGAATTTTATCTTTTAAGGCTTCAATCGTTGTTGGTTTGTTCACATAAACTTGTGACTTTAAAAAACTCCAAAGAAAAATGTCCAAATGCGTTAAATCCTATGATTTGGGCGGCCAATGCCGATATCCAAAACGAGAAATAACACGACCAGGAAATGACTCTTGCAGAGTAATTCAACAGTTTCTCTTGCTGTATGGCATGTTGCACCGTCCTGTCAAAACCACATGCTGTTGAGATACATATTTTGCCCCCAGCTCACAATGCACACCAAACAGTGACTATTTTTGCATGCATCTGTTTCTGAACGATCACTCGTGGATTTTCGGAACCCCGAATCCATCGATTAACGAAGCCATCAAGATGAACATGAGCCTCGTCACTAAAGATGATTTTCGTTGCAAAATTACCGTACAATTGTAGTTGTTCGAAAATCCAATCAACAAAGACTCTTCGTTGGTCCCATGGTCTTCCGGCTTTAGCTCTTGAGCCAATGGAATTTTGTACGCATGAAGCTTTAAATCTTTTCTTAAAATTTGATGCATAGTGGTTGTGGAAACACCAATTTCCTGAGCTCCATGTCGAATTGATGTGGTTGGGCTTTCCTCAACATTTGCGCGTACTGCTGCGATATTTTCAGTCGAGCGACCAGTACGAACGCGTGTTTCTGTTTTCACTTCATTAACAGACGTAGTTTGCTGAAATTTCTTCATGAATTTTCTCACGTGGCTTCAGTTGGAGCATTCCGATGGCTCATAATTATACGCATTTTGCGAACTGTGGCTGCAAAACTTCCACTACTTTGATAATAATTTTTCACAATGAGAATTCGTTGTTTTGTATTGAACCGCTCCATTTTACTTAACCTCCTACTCTCTACTAACGAGCGGCCTTTTTTTAATGTCAAATCATGACACTACAAATGGCGCGCAATTCAAAACCGTCGTTTATAACAAATGAAAGGCAAATGAAAGCCAAATATTGTTTTAGTATATCAATACCGAAACATGAAAATGGCATTCTTTAAAACATCTAAGTACACAGATCTAACTACTTTCAATTTAGGTAATTAAGTTTGGAACTAATTACTTGTGTTATTAAACTTTTATCTTAATTAATGTTTTGGATTTATCGACTTTAAGTTTGCACTTGGTCTTCTTCTCATTCTTCTTCATTCTGTACAAATCCTGTTAATGAAAGAATATTCTCTGACACACTGAGTACAGTGAGCCATTTGTGAAATAAAATTTAATTAACTAAGGAAATTAATTATTATTAAAGACAACGTAAAAGTGTCCTTTTTAAATCTTAGAAGTTCGAAAAAAAAACAACATTATACAGGTTTTCAGCCCTCATTTAAGCGTCGTTTTTATAAATGCTTGGAAACATCTTTTAACATTTTTCGTATTAACCTTAAATTACGATGCTTTTCAGGAGAGGTAGGCCTGAAAATACCTTATAAAAATCATTTTGATGTATTCAAGCAGATTAAATTCAACCGTTCGGGAAAGGAAAGGTTCTTTTTATCATATTTTGCTAATTTGATGTAAACGCGCATCGATATTCTTAAAATGAATATTGAAGAGCTTTTTTATGCGAATGTGCAGAAATATTAAGTTCCTTTCTTTTAGAATTAGACAACTATATAATTGATAAAAAGCCTCATAGTTGATATATGCTATCTCGATTTTTTATGATAGTAGTAAATAAAACATTTGTAAGTTTGTACCTCACCTCGAAATTTCTGTTGAAATAGAACAGTTAGAAGATAAAATTCTTATAAGTAGATGACTTTTCTAAACAATTATAATATTTGTAATAATTACAGTGATTTACATTCACGCATATTTCGCATTACACACATAAAGCACATACGTTCACATATAATTTCTTTAAATGCGTTCGCTGGTTTAGACTTTTCCATCGGTATTTGAACCAAGATCCGCAATACATGAAATCTTGACCAAACTAATTGCAACTAACCGCTAGACGATGAATAATTATTTGAGTAGAACCACAAGTTAAAGTTTGTATGGCAGAACTGTACATAAGGTGTTCTGTAATTTTACAAGAAAATTTATTATTCCGAAAAAGTGAAACTTGGAAGAAAGCGAAAGTGGCCTCAACTGAACAGCTGATTGCCTAAATAATACCAGAGATTAGTCTACTAATCTCCGGTAATACTGAAGGCAGTACCCTTAAGCAAGAAATCTTCCCGTGTTGAGTTTGATAGAAACAAGCACTAACGCCAGCAGACATGGAAAAGCTTTAACCCATTAGGTTCCCATTCAGACTTTGAAAAGTGTAAGCGTTTTTTCACCAATTAATAGTGTAGGAAAGCTCTCAATACACCAAACACTAATTAATTGTGCTTTCGTGAAATATAGGATTTTAAAATTCTATTCTGTGATGAAGTCAATGTGAACAAAAGGAAAAATTGTTATTCGAGTTAGTCCAAAAGTTTCGTTGTAGATTATATGTGATCTAAACGATTTTGTGCTGCAATTGGTGAGTAGAATCTTTTCGTATTTTTTAACGTATCCCTTCGCGCCAAACATTAATTTTGTCACATATGGGTAATGCTAGGCATTAAGAATTCCGCTTATTTGACAAAAATTTCTTTAGCATTAACTTCGTGTTGTAGGCAGAGGGAAGCCTTCGAGAAAATACGTACAGTCGCAATTGGAGAATATAATAAGAACATGAGGCGAACTGACTTCTTAAACGAATTTGTTTCAAATCTTATTGTAATTTATTTAAAAAGTGGTGGTTGTATATATTCACCTTCTTGATAGATGTGTCCATATGTAATGCCTAGATTTGATATAAAAATGCAAAACACTAAAGGTTTAGAGAAGGAACTTAGAAGGTTTTAAAGAACACTAAAGTTTATTTTTTTCATTTGATGAAAAAGTATCCCAAACAAAATGAAAATGTTTCTTGAGGACAAGGTGGGCCAGCTACATCTAGAGATAGTCTCTCTTTGAATAGAGAAAGTAATGCTTTCTCCTCGGTGCAATTTCAATAAAAAAAGCTAAGGTTTTTCCTACCTCGATTGGTGAGATTCGAGTGCTTAAAGTCTGATATGGGTATGTGCTTAAACGCGAATATTATTTTCCACGCAAAAACATAATACACATTAAATTAAATATGTTAACAGTCTTTCTTTTTTTTTCTGTCCTAAAAACTCACCTCGAGTGCCTCAAGAGGAATGGTGCCATGTCTGAATCACCCTATGTTTAAAAATTTGAACTACATAAAAGTCCTGAAATATTCTCTAAATTTTCTAGTTAGGAAAGTATCAAAGATATTTCAAGTCCTGTTTAACTTTAGGAAACTTTGACCTTGATTATATCTTGTATCAAATGAATAGTCACCGTCAATATAATTTTACATTCAATTATTCCCTCAGAATATTTAATTTCTATGTAACTGTGAATGCAAGCAAATTAATAAGACAACCAGAAAGATCTGAGCAGCCTCAACCACACTTTGATGATAAAACGTACAAGTTTTAGCATCTTACAGTCCAATTTTTAATTTATCTGTAAAGTAAGATTTTACTATTATTTGCGCATTAAATAATTTTTCATATGCTTGACTAAACAAAAACGAAAATCGGTTTGTTTTTTTGAAGTAGTTAACATGCACTGAATAGAATACCTACAGAAATCCAAAGAGAGGATAATTCAACAGGTGCCAGTTTATTTAAAGTTACATCCAAAATATTTTTCACTTGGACAAATCATCCAATTGCCTAATAAGCAGGCAACGTACTCTCCGGATTGTCCCATTTTTCAGAACAGAAAACGTTATTTTTTGCGGTGCCGATACACTTTCCTGGCACTAAAAGTCTGAATCGCTTGGATATTAGTGCCGTCAACAGTCTCCTGTTGTTATCCTCTGTTGTAGGCCAATAGCATTTTTCCGAGAAATTAAGTTTTTGTTGAAAAGTTGAAAGTTGAAAAAAGAAAAAGTTGAAAGAAAGAAAGTTTTTGAAAGAAAGTTGAAAAGCATCGCTGTCATAATAATGTCCGCGATATAGTTTACGCTATTACATAATTGTAATAAAAAAACCTGAATGTCAAAAATAGATCACCCACAAACAGTAATCATGTCTAAAAATCATTTGTTAAATATATTGAACGAATCATATTCCAACGGTAAACTAGAAAGCGGCCACTATGAACGACTCTATTGAAACCAGCAGCCGCTCCCAATAGAACTGTGATTAAATAAAATGCATGTATCCATCTAAAACCAAAACTTACCAGAAACATTAACAAATTAATAAATTTGACGACGTAGTGGTAAAGCCGAAAGTATTGGGGCAAATGATAAACGGTCAATTACCAATTTGCAAATTTGGCGCAAAACATGACAACGTCTATATGGACAATCACCGATTTTCAATAAAATATTTGTTCTCGATAAACTTTATTACTACGGTTTTATCTCCTACTGGTAAATGTTCTCAAAGCCTCACACATTTTTTACCGAAAGACATCGTTTAAACGCGGGATTTGTACAATATAAAATTGATACCACTCGACTTTCAAAGTGTACAGATATGGATTATCCAAATTTTGAAAGTGTCTATATCACGAAGTGAACGTAAAAAAATTATTAAAATTACCTTACTCTTGGGTTCTTATCTTATTCAATCCATGCCCCACTGTTTTTGGAGATTTAGGAGTTGCATATTTTTAAAGTTTTAAACCTTAAGATGCTTTAAACGAGCGAATGCTTCCTCTAATTGCAAAATCCAGCATGATGATATTTGGAAATATTACCCAACATCCGGACGCAAAGGCCATAGTTATAATTCAAAGATTGTGTTATAATTCAAAGTCATGTAATTTCAAGTTGAGTGTTCTTGTTTGAATATTCATTACCCCATATGCCTGAAGGGAACCTCTAGTCACTTTTTCTTAGTTTTGCATTAAACATTACCAATTAACTTATGCCAAAATGGAAATCTGGCACTTTTCGGGTATTAGCATTTCACTAAGGAATATGCCACGTAAGGAGTCAAAAGCATATACATAACTTCAATTGAAAAGCACCCTATAACGGTTATCTCAAGCTTAACAACTTACCTTTAATGACGCCATATCTGATACAGATCGGTGAGTTTGAATAGTTTCCAATTGGTCCAAGCACCAGTCCAGTTCTTCCATGGTTTCCATTGCCATTTTCAAATACGCCTCGTCTGGAAAACAAAATCACTTTGTACCCTTTCAGAGCTCTAAGCGTTCTATTTAAAAATATATTAAAGTATTCATAGTTGGGTATATTTTCCTGACTGTACTTTAATCACTTCAAATTATTCCTGGGTTACAAAAATTTGTAACATTTTGAATGATAAACAATAAAATTGACTGAAACCCAGGAATAATTTGAAGTGATTAAAGTATTCAGCAATTCGCAGCTTTGTATTACCTACTGCAAAAACCCCGCATTATTTCTGGAAAACTGGTTTTATGATTGGAGTGTTAAAAGTTCTTTCCCCAACATCATTTGGGGCCTAAAGTGCCCTAAAGTTTCAACTTGCAAAATGGGAAACTTTACAACAGTTTTATTCAAGGTTTTATTCAAAGTCAAGGATAACGTTATCTACGAACAGTAAAGTGGATTCTGTGTTGTATTTGAGATAAAACTCAAGACAACACAGAGTCTGGGAATTTACTGAAATGTGAAAATTGGCGTCATTTTAAGAAGTTACTGTGGCTTTGGCTACTAAGAAGCTAGGTGGAGAGTTACATTTGAGTTTAAACGAGCAAAACGGAAAAAATTACAACTGTTCTATTCCTAACAGAATATTTAACAACACAAAGTGGGGATTAAAGTATCTAGCAACAGTACAGTGGATTCTGTGTTGTATCTGTGTTAAGGCGCAATAGAACATGAATTTGTGAATTCACTGAAATGTAAAAATTGGCCTCATTTTAACCGCTTACTGAGGCTTTGGCTACTAAGAGGCAACGTGCAAATTGTTTGCGTTTGTTTGTCGAAGATATTTGCTTCTGAAGATCACGTCGCTTCTTATAGTTACACAATTTTCATGTTTGACAAAAACGGCTGCTTCCATATTTTTGCATTAATAGACTCACCGGCGAATATTGCCTTTAGACATATATTTTTTGGGCAACATTTCTTGTTTGTTGTGGGTTGTCTTTAACTTCAACGTTACATTTGTTGTTAGGGTTAAAATTGTACTCTTCAAAGCTGATATTTCTTTTATCCAAAACTGTACGCACTGAGTTTATATGAATTTGTTGCATCTTGAGTACCCTAAACCTTGAATTTAGTCTTTGAAATTACAAAAACAAATAATCATATTTGTCAAGAACAATTTTTAGAATATTCCAATACATTTAAGAACTTAATGCAGATAATATACCTGCAAATTACATTCAAAGTAGGAAGGAATCAAAAATGTATCCGAACTAGTGAGACTTTTTAAAGATTGAGGTGTCAATATCTTTACGTAGCATTTTAAATGTCGCAAGAAATACAAAACCATACAGCAAAGACCGTATGTGATATTTCCAACCAGATGCAAATAAGAAACTTCTAAAATAGAATAGAATTGTCTGAATGTTTTGTGACAACAAATGCATTCCGAATATTTTTCCCAACATGTAAAAAATTACTTTTCCAGTTTCAGATAAAGAAGATGGACGTTCCAAAGCACAACTACATGCTTCAATAAGGACATAAGCCATTCAGTTGCAAATAGTGAACGGCTAGGAACTCAAAGAAGTAAAGTCACAACTTATTCTATGCATATAAGCTGATGTTTTTAAACCAACAAAACGAAATTAATTAAGAACTCAAGCTAAGAATAAAGCACGAAAATCAGGCCTTAACTTTTCGCGAACTCTGGAGAATCCCTTAAATTATATTAAAACCGAATATGTCTGTTAACTGAGATTTTCACTGCATTTCATATAATCATAATTCGTACCATGACAATTATTTTACATTTTAGCTTGTTGCTAATTTCGTGGCACATTTTTTTTAATTTGAAAATTATGCTGACAATGAGGTAAAACCTGGCAACTTTGAATAGGAAAAGTTAGAGCTGCCCAGGTCATTTTGGCGTATGAAATGTAATCTATTTAATGTAAAACCAGATGCGGACACGTGGAGTATTCATACAAAACTCAGGAAAGTAGTTTGTAAGTATGAATGATCCCGTGCAATTTCGAGAGTGTTTTAAGCCCCGTTAGGCAGAGACTCAGTTTTCAGTAAATTATGCTTCTATTAAAAGTACTAGCACGTGCTGAATATTCAATGGACCAAATTAATTTAGAAAATAACGTACGGGAATGTAAGTTTCGTATAGAATTTAAGGGGCGGTTAGCTTTAGCTAAATGGAATTCGAAAGTTCACAGTGAATTTGAGAGAAAACATACGTTTCGTATGAAATATAATTTGTATACGTTTTATAGTTGCTAAATAATCTGTAGTAATTTAATATTAGGCATAAAGCATACATGTTCGAAATCTGTAGGTAGAAACATATGTTGGTTCAATTTGCGATAATGATTTAGTTCGTTAGAATACGTTTTAACTGAGAATGTGGAGCAAATTAGATTTATTTAAAGGGGTTTATTTATTTTAGACCGTCTGTGACGAACATTTTCTATCAATTACGATGGGACGTAATTGCTCTTCAAAAACGACATGAAAAAAATCACTCATCAATAAGTTGTAACGAAAAATGATAGACAATAAAATACTTTTGATCTAGCTAAAACCGCTATGTAGGTCTAAAGCCGTGGGATTCGGTCTATATTATTTATAAAGCCATATTCGGGTTAGCACTTTGGTATAAAGTATCGATTCGTGTTGGAAACAATTTGGAAACCCATTAAAGGTTAAAAACCTGACATTGAATTAAAGAGCTTTTTCGTTTTTGGAAGAGTTTTTAAGCGAAGCGGTGATGTTCACATTTTTTCCCAAAACATAGCTCCTAATGCGTTTTTAATTCACGTATTACAACTGTTAATGTTGTGGCAGATTTCAGTATCCAGAGTTATCGTATTTAAACAACTGGAACTGTGATGAAGAACGAAGTCACTTCGCTACTTCTGTAGAATAGATTCTTGGTTTGTTCTGTGGAAATGGTAATAACAACATATCTCCCAATGTCTTCGTCTTCTGCATTTTCAGCTATTATCTGTGTCTTGTCATGTCTTCTGCCACATGAAACTACCCATTTAGTTTGTTCTATAGATATCTATATATCCTATATATAAGATAAATAAACTCTTCTACATTTTACACTTCTTCTTCTTCCTCTCGTAATATGCCCATGGCTTGTTTTCGCCAATTCCGTTGCTCAGTCGCCCTGTGATCCTGACGTCCAGCACTCTTCGGTGGTCTGCCGGGTGGTCTTCGAGTTCCTGGTCTCTCGTCCCTAGCTATCTTGACTAGCCGGTAATCTTCCATCCTTGTTCCACGTTTTACACTTTCGTTTCATCTATATGTGTGTGTTCTGTGGTCATGCTGATGATTGTGGTTTTTGATATGTTCGCCTTTAAAACGTCTAGTAAAACGCCTTCGTCCTCGCTGGTTTTGACTTGAATTGACTGTAGCATTTTTGTATATTCTCTAATAGGTTCATATAAGAAGGATTTATTCTCTCATCGACCATTGTTTGGATGAACGTCCATGTCTCAATTGAATCCAACGGCTTATAAACCTCTATTAATGCCCGGTGGAGCGGTCGTTGTTATTGGAAGCTTTTTTAATTTCGTAATTCTCATGGACCGTATGTGATCGTACCATCGATCGAACACCTTTCAAGACCCGCATGCTTTACAAGGTATGCTTGGAATTTCTTCTTCTTCTTCTCCTTCCATCTCCATTTTAGGCGGGTCGCCTGTTGAAACTCCGTTACCATGTCTGTTTGGGTGCTAATTGTCACTCCATCTTTTTCTAGGTCTACCTATGCTTCTGCGACATAAGGGTGATTTGTCGCGTATTGGCTCGGTGTATTCGTTGTTAACTTTAGCTTGCGCACAATTTACCGTGTATATATTTTCGATGGTTGTTATTAGGTTGTGAGTGACTTGTCTATCATAAAGCAGGTGTATAATATCTCTCAATTGGACACGATCGAATGACTTTTCAAGATCTATTATGTCTACACCTGCACTCTCAGCGTTTTCCATTTTCTTAAGAGCAGTCTGTTTTTCCTGTTATATCTGCAACATTTTCGGAGCTCAGGTTGCATGTGGTCGCTTGGGTTAGTTTGTTTTTTTGGATGAGTGTACCAGAGGTGGATATAAGGATATAAAATTCCTTGTGGGATTGGGCAATACTTCCCTTGTCCGAGGTCATATTGCACGGTTGGCCTTTAACTTCAGTAATCTTGTGTCTGCCAGATAATCTTTTTCACCTTAAAACCTCCTCCTATTGCTTTTTCGATAGGTTCGGTGTTGATCGCTCGAATGCCTGTTCCAACACCTTTATGCATTACTTTGTATATTGCTTTTGTATATTCTTTTTCCTGACTGTACTTTAATTCATTCCAATGTATTCCTGGGTTTTCAGTCAATTTTATTGTCACTAATTTATTCCAATGTATTCCTGGGTTTCAGTCAATTTTTCACAATTATGGTGTTATGTGATGGAGTCACTAATTATGGTGTTATGTGATGAGCCCTGCGTTTCGTCCCGGGTCTACCTATTGGACTCGTCAGTAAGGCTTAGGTAGACCCTGCCTTATACGCCAGACATCGGTTATACGCGTTAGGACGTAAATGAACCGAGCCGGTGTAGATCTTGTGCGGTGAGATGTTGGCAACCCGTGTTGTCGATGCTGCCACTCGTTCCATTCTGCATGTTCTATTGGAATGGTTCCTACGATTAAAACGTTTGAATCATTCCCGAAATATCTGTTGGAAGGTTGTAAACATTTTTCAATTTTTTCTTCCAAAAAATCTATCAATCAAATTATTTTTTTGTTAGTCAACGCGTTAGGTTTGGAGATAATAATTATTACATTTTTTACTTATCCCTGACGCAAAACCTTGGATACTTTTCGGTGAGATTTATCAAAATAATTCTTACCTCTATTTTTACTGGTAGTTCTGAAAATGTGCTTTGCTGTTCGAACTTTAAAAATATGTTTGCTGGAAAACGCGTTTTCTAGCCTATTTCATTCAGAGCATGTTTTCTTGTGCGCAAAATTCCCCATTTAACATAATAGGATCTTGTTTAGCTTCCCCTATTTTCTCCGAGCTTCAAAAGTTTAGGCAATTCAGCGTTAGATCTTTTTAGTACTTATAAATTGTTACGGATATTTTCCTGACTGTACTTTAATTCACTTCAAAATATTCCTGGGTTTCAGTCAATTTTATTGTTTATTATTTAAAATGTTACAAATACGTTTCGGTGTCTTTCTCCACCATCATCAGTTTGTCTAAAATATATATTTACAGTTATCATCAATTTAAATAAAAAACTCTCACCAAAATTCACATATTAAAATACAAATTACACAAATATTAAAAAGTACATTAAGTACATTAATAAGTACATTAACTAAGTACATTAATTAAGTACATTAAAAAGTACATTAATAATAATTTCAATGTATTCCTGGGTTTTCAGTCAATTTTATTGTCACTAATTATGGTGTTATGTGATGAGCCCTGCGTTTCGTCCCGGGTCTACCTATTGGACTCGTCAGTAAGGCTTAGGTAGACCCTGCCTTATACGACGGACATCGGTTATACGCGTTTGGACGTAAATGAACCGAGCCGGTGTAGATCTTGTGCGGTGAGATGTTGGCAACCCGTGTTGCCGATGCTGCCACTCGTTCCATTCTCCTTTTTTTCCCAAGCATCTATCTTCGTTTTGTATATTCTTTTTCCTGACTGTACTTTAATTCATTCCAATGTATTCCTGGGTTTTCAGTCAATTTTATTGTCACTAATTATGGGCAGTTATAACGCAGGGCTCATCACATAACACCATAATTAGTGACAATAAAATTGACTGAAAACCCAGGAATACATTGGAATGAATTAAAGTACAGTCAGGAAAAAGAATATACCTAACGAAGATAGATGCTTGGGAAAAAAGCAGAATGGAACGAGTGGCAGCATCGGCAACACGGGTTGCCAACATCTCACCGCACAAGATCTACACCGGCTCGGTTCATTTACGTCCAAACGCGTATAACCGATGTCCGGCGTATAAGGCACGGTCTACCTAAGCCTTAGTGACGAGTCCAATAGGTAGACCCGGGACGAAACGCAGGGCTCATCACATAACACCATAATTAGTGACAATAAAATTGACTGAAAACCCAGGAATACATTGGAATGAATTAAAGTACAGTCAGGGAAAAGAATATACAAAACGATTAATAATAATAAACAATAAAATTGACTGAAACCCAGGAATATTTTGAAGTGACTTATAAATTGTACAACCTGTAAAATTTCACTTTTGCAGCATTTCCAGAATACCAGGAATATTTCATTGTCAATGTGCCACTTTATACCGTATTTAAAGTTTGTCCATTAAAACCTTCATTAGCATGTATAAAATAGCTGTGGACATTTGCAATAAAATAAATGTATAAAGATATTTTAGCTAGCACCAGCACTAGCACAGGAAAATAAGCCAAGGGGCATAAAAATTAATGGCCTTCCCATCAACAACTTACGATATGCCGATGACACAACTGTATTAGCAGATAATATTGAAGACCGACAAGCAACTATTGGGGCCATAAATGCGATAGGAAAGGAACTTGGTCTTAATATCAACATAAGCGAAACCAAACTGATAATAGTGAGTCGACTCCCACGTGATAATGTACAGCTCTATATCGATAGCAAATAGATTGAGAGAGGGAACAGGTTTAAATATCTGGGCACAACGCTGAACGATAAATGGGATAACGATGAGGAGGTGAAAATTCGTGTGGCTTATGCTCTAAGCACCTTTGCTTAATTCAATACCTACCTCCTACGACAGGAAGAACCCGTAAGTCTCCGTCTGCGAGTAGTTAAATGTGGCCAATATTGCTATACGGAACAGAACCCTGGTCACTAAAGGTCAAATCCCTTAACAGAATCGAGGCTTTCGAAATGTGGATCCTGAGAAGACTAGTTAAAATTTCCTGGGTAGACCATATATCAAATGAGGAAGTTTTACAAAGAGCAAACACCCACCGACAGCTGTTGTGAATATTGTGAAACAAAGGAAAACATCGTACCTATGGCATATTCTGAGAGATGTATATTTTACTAAAAACTATACTTATGGGTAAAATCGAAGGAAAAAGGGCACCGGGCCAAAAACTTGGTGTAACATCACAGATGCCGCAACGATATTTAGAAGAGCCTAAGAAGGCACTTTTCATATCCAGTGTACGCCAACGCGCTAGATAGTGTACGCCACCAGAAGAATAAGAAGGACGTTTGTAAAAATATTATAAAACATGGACTATATTTCGTCAACTGCAAATATGCAATTTGTACCTTGAATAGACTTTCATTTATTGATTTTCCTGAGTTGTAGTATATAAAATATAGTAAAGCAACTTATCAAAACGGTTACAAAAACTACAATGCAACATTTTAGTTAATTAATTATTAACCTTTAGCCATTAGAATAGAACATAAATCAAAGAAAGTCGTTATTTGTGGACTACAGTAAACATGGGCACAAAAAAATCGCAGGGGAAGAAAATATGTTCAATTAGAACCATATCAGTTCGATCTAAATATTACAAGTAAGCAATTAATTTTGAATTGGAAAAAAACAAGTTTAGTACTAAAATATTAACCAAATGTTAGATAAAAACGATTCCAAGATTCTTACCTCCCGGATTTAGGTTCCGAGGCTGTGGTGTGGTTACAGCAGTGGCTCCAGAAGAACGACGAGATCTGAAAAGAAAAGCAGATAAATTATATACAACGATACAAAACTTTTGCATTTTGCTGGTAGCCGAGGCTAAACCCATAACGGAAACTGCAGATAAAAGTCGTCGTAGTGTGAAATAGTGTAAAGAAGCTAACAACAACATGAAGTCAAAAGGAATAAAATCAATGTCTGCTAGAAGAAAGTCAATTTGCAATGCTGACATTCAGCTTCCAACCTCATTTTTGGATCCAGATAGGAAATTAAACGCACATGTAAAACAAATGCTAAAGTTTCTTTCCATTTTGTGTCTTGATTAAGCGAGTCATGCTTTGACACGTTGTGTTACTACTGATCAGGTTGTTTATTTATTTTCTATTTTCATCCCTTCACCTATTTCCTCAAAGTTTACTTGCATAATGCATTCACTCGATATTGAATGCTAACAAATCATATTATTGAAATATAAAAATGCCTCCTTTCCATGACATTCGAGTCGAAAAAGAATTGGAAAATGCAGAAAATCGCTAAATATCTAAAGCTTCAGATTTGCTGCAGCATTTGAATATTTGACAATATTTCGAAGCGAATATCTATAGAAATCTCATTTGGGAAGCAGGAAGTCGCACAATGCCGCCATGTCATTTGTGCTCGTTTTAACAATGCCACTTCTATCCATCTAATGGTATGTTTGCCTTTGTTATATTCCATCAGCTTGAATTTGAGACTGCTTAGTTATGAACATGGGAAAATTTAATTGTTTTTGCACGGACGATTAAAGTTGAGGGCCTTTGTTTGTATTTAATACTATATAAATGTGAATGATGAACCTAACGTACCTGCCTCGGGCGAAACCATGTTTTGATGCAAGCAATTTGGCCGATATATTGCATCTGCAATTAATGCAACTGTAATAATCATTTACTGTTGGCAAACCAAGAACTTGGAATTTTTTGCAACTTGTTTATAATCATAATAAAAGTTCTGTTCATTTATATAAAAAAGAAAATGTAGAGACGAAATAAGAGAGCCACTAGACTTAAACTTTCTACTTAGCAGAACAATCCGATCTGCTAGGTGTTAAAAAAAAGAACTACATTGCACGCCTTTGATAAAGACATTTTCACAAGTCTTAAATTAAAATCTACAGTACTTACTTGTTTGATGGTACGTTGGTGAGACATTGAAAATTGTTGCGAACGCTTCGCAAACTGGCAAGAACTTGGGCAAATGGTGTGACGATTAAATCTTCGCCATGACTGCAACAAAAATCCAACTTTAGAAATCGGAACTGGAATAAAATTTGCAATAAAAAGCTTCCTGTGATACGCCAAAGGCAAGTGCAAAGCTAGCTCTAGCATGCATACTTTTCCAATATAAAAGAATATATGTCTCAAAATGTTGGAAAAGCAAACCTTATTAATGTTGCAACGGGAATTTCTGCAACATATTGCGTTAGAGAAGTTCTCTAGGGAAAATTAGTTTTTCCTTAAAAATATAGTAGGTATTAAGCTAGGTCAGACACGTGGAGCTAAAAGCAGGTTTTCATGGGATAAAGAAAGGATAATGAACGTTTTATAAAGGTTACTCGACCAATGCTAACCGAAAGGAGAATACTTAATGCAGCCATTTTACTAAATTAACATTCTACTTTGCATTCTTCTACATTAACATCAAGTTAGATAATCTTTGGAGCTTTACATAAAATAACAACGTGGTCAAATGAAGAGCGTGCAAGAAATTACGTCGCAATAAGCTTTCTCACAGCCGATTTCGGACCTATTCTCGTACCTATAGAGAGGACTGATATTAGGCAAATCATAATTTTGGAGGATTTTACTTATAATACAGCGTGGTTGGACGTTGATGCTGAATATGGTAAAATTGGTGGTTCTATCCCAATATCCATGTAATGTATAGTCGTGTACAAAGTGTTACGAATTTCGTGCTTACTGCTTTAAATAGTTTTGGAATTATTTAATGACATAAAATAAACACCCACTGATTATATCACATACTGCATTTTGGCTCAAAAGGATTTGGTAGCGCTCATCCCTAAGTCTACAAAGTGTTCGGATATATAGTGTTCAACAGGTTTAAGGGAAACGACGTTGGCCCTATTGCATGTTACACGCCCTCAAATATTGTACTAACCAAGACATTTTCCGTTTTTTTTTTCGATGAGGGCTCATAGAGCATCCCTCGCTTTTGAAGCGTGACTTAATATAGTCAGGGGAGTTTTTTTAGTAAAGCGGGACATGGACTGTCCGTTGCACTGTTAAATATGAATTATAAACATTCTAAACAGTCGAAAACGGAATTGCTATTATTGGAATCATACAGACAATTTAAATGAAGATTAGTACCTACAGTAATTCGAAAGATTCAGATTGAATTTGCATAGAAAATATTTATTTAAAAAAACATTTTTTGCATGTAAAGATTTCTACGAAGAAAGAGGCAATATTTTAAATGAAGTCAGCTTGGCGAAAAAGATATTTACAAAAATTTTATTCAATTATTCCTTTATGCGTTTTGTAGCAATGCAGTTAATTCTATTATTTTGCATATTTGGGTATCGCTCACCAGTATCGCTATATTAAAACAATTCAATTAAAACATTGACTCGTTTGTTTAAACTTACGCGAATTTTTTATTTGAAAAAATGTATTCCGATCACACGACACACATATCAACGGTAGAGGGAATTTGTGGTTTGTCTTAAAATTGCGTTCTCCACTACTTGTACAGAACAGAACAAAATGCATTGTTGTCTGATCAAAGTTGAAGTTGCAACAAGTTTAGCTTCCTTGGGGATACTCTAAAGTTGGTTACCTTTTCTACATTCTTCTACTGGTCCAGAGCCACTCTTTCTTAATTACTAGCGGATTACTTCTTCTGGAAACTTTCCCAGAAGTTATTTTTCCATTTTAAAGACATCTGTTAATTTGTTCATAAAGTAGCAGATATCCATGCAAAATTAAACATTGTTGTCTATTTTAGGGTTATTTTTTTTATTTCTTAGTTTTTAGTGGTAATGAGGATTTTTAAATGTTTCCTGTACTTTCGTACCACACCTGCAGAGAAATGACTCCAACTTTCGTACCTTCGTACCACACCTGCAGAGAAATGACTCCAACTTTCAAACACCATGTAGAATGACTCAATTGAAATTTCTCTAATTTAGTTGAATTGTTCACACTCGTGCACCTCAAATTGGAACGAAAAATATTTGATTAGAAAGTAGTGGAAATCAAGATTTTTAAAATAATTCGCACCATTCTAAAAACTTAATATTTCCTCTCAAGGGAAAGTGAAGTGAACGATTCCACAGGGTGTTAGTAAATATGTGCGACAAATTTCAGGGGGTGATTCTGCATTCAAAAATAATGACAGTTTGTTTATGGTTTGTATATCCGCAAATGATTCGTTTTGATGCAAAGAAAGACAACACCTTATAATGACGTCTAATTTCATAAACCTCTAACTGCAGTCAATTTGCCAACGCTTTGCATGGTCTCAGCTACAACGGACACAACATGTTGGTGCACCAGCCCATTTCAGCATTAATGTACGTATTCACTTAGACACAGTATATCCAAATCGTTGGATAGGTAGGGGAGGTACGGAACATTGGCCTGCTCGATCGCCAGATTTAAATCCCCTAGATCTTTGCATTTGGGGTTCTCTTAAGTCATTAATTTATTCTACTTCCGTTGAAAATGTTCATGACCTGGGATATCGAATTATAGCCGGGTGTGAGACAATAAGAAATACACCAGGAATATTTGCGCGTATGCGACAATCAATGAGTCGAAGTGTTGAATATTGTGTCACGTCTGAAGGAGGTCATTTTGAACATTTATTGTAACTTTGCGCCTATTAAAAATTCTAATAGTGTTATTTTCTTTTATTGCTTTTGTTTACTGTTATTTTATTACATCTTTTGCATAAGAAATTTGCATATTATTTTGTTTTTCATCATCTCAATAGTGTTTAAGTGTGCTAGTTTAATGCATACTACACCACAAAAAGCCGCCCAAGTTATTGCTTTAATCGAAAATGGACTTAGTCAGCGAGCTGTTGCTAGACAATTGATATGACACGCCAAGCGGTTCGAAGAATGTGCAACCGTTATGCGGAGACTGGATCCTTTTATAGGCGACCTGGAACAGGCAGAAGGCGATTTACAACCGCTCGTGATGACCGCTTTATTGTGTCAACAACATTAAGAAATCGTCACCTTAATGCCGCTCAAGTGCAACGACAGCTCCGTGAGGCGCGAGGAGTGGATTTTAGTCAGTGGACAGTAAGACGAAGACTGCAGGAAAATAACCTGACCCCTAAAACACCTGCGATTGGTCAAAAACTTACTCCGGCTCATCGGCAAGCACGCCTGCGTTTTGCACGGGATCATTTGAATTGGACGTTGGAACAATGGGGATCTGTTCTGTTCTCAGATGAGACCAGAATATGCCTCCATCGTAGCGACCGATATATTATTTATGATAATAATAAAAAAACTTAATTTGCTTAATGCATTAATTTCACTATGTTAAACATAGGGTACATTTCATTTCACACATTTCACAATAATTTATACTTACATTAAAGCATATTAAATTGTCTTTCAAACAGCATATTTCTTTTAGTGATCTGATGAATAGTTTAAAAAAAATATATAGTTAAACTCAAAAGTTTACTGTGGGCCGATTTCTATGCACGCAAGTGTACCAACACCAAAATTATAATGAGGAACGAGATGATTAAAACTTTAGAAATAAGTTTAGTGTAAATAAAATTATTACAAATTATTTTTTTATTATTATATTAAAGTTTAAAAAAACAAAATCTAATATTTATGAAAAACAACATGTACGGACAAATCACGAGAATTAACTATTTTCAAAAGGCTTGGTATTAATGAATTTCTTTCTTAATTGAAATCAACTGTCTGCATTTCAAAAGCGGAGAATAAGTATCGGACACTATAAATAAAACACAAAATAGAACAGTAAAATGCACTAAAATATAGAAAACACTATTGAAATAATTTGATGACGATAATCATATTTATGGATGGTTCTGAAAATAATTCATTTATCATTCAAGACTTTTTTAAAAAGTAGATAGCATTAAATCCATTGTAGATCTTAAGTATATTTGCAATTCCGAATAATTGGGTATAATCTTTTGAAGTGTAAAACAATTTTTATCCCAGAGACTAAAAAATAGCACTTGTTGCAGAAACTGTTTTAAAACGCTTATCTATAAACGACGTAGTTAATTTTTACATCTGGATAATTAACGATTTTCTCCAGTTATTAATATTATTTCATTGACAGCGTCCCTCTATGATGTACTATAAAATATGAACTTTAAAACTTTCAATACATTTTAGCATTTTTCGTAATGAGGTAGTCATCAATTAAACATATCTGTGGGCGCTTGCATACATTTACTCAAGGCCTTTGAACTGTTTAAATACACATAATATTTCCCAGATACTGGTTTTGTTTCATGAATTAAGATATTTGAGTCTCGCCATTATTTTCTTGTTATTTGCATTGCGTTATACGTGAATGTTGCCCTAATAGCACGTACGAAAAATAAATAAAGCACTTAAAGATCACTGAATTATATGTTTAGCTTCAAATATACACATATGTATTGCGGTTGTATTAATACCTCTACATAAAATTAATTTTGAAACATTTAACATTTTTGAAAATCTGCACACCATGTTTTTCCAGTTATAGGATATGTTTTTTATATTGAGCAAAGTTTTTTAAATGTATTAAAGACAAACACGCGCATTGTATATCAATGTATCCAGAATCTTCACGGTAATTAAATGGTGAGAGTCTCCATCCTTGGTGAAGTACCATTTCTCTTACTTTTTAAGAACGACACATTTAATTTGCTGATCTTCAGATCAGTTACAGATCTTCAATACGTATTGTTGCTCTTTTTTGTTTCAATTAATTCATCGTCTATATACAGATCTTGTCCTACTGCCCGTCAAAAGATCATTCGCACTTATCCATGACATATAGAGGGGAGTACATAAGGTAATTGAATCGGTTTCACTTAATAAAACCGTTTACAAACACTGGCAATGTAGTTATTCAAATGAAAGCTTTACAATAGAACCAAGCTGCGCTAATGACTCAAAAAATTTGCTTTCATTTATTTATAAACGAAGGAAACTTTCAGAAAAGGATTGAATCAGGAAATCGGAGCTTTAATTTGGGCGGTTGGTCCTCTAAATTGGATATTCAATTTGAAGGGTCGGAGCACAAAAACCCCCATAAGCTGAGACTGCACCTTTTATAATATAAATATTTTATAGAACATTTATCTCGCAGTACGTAGAAGAGGTTATTTAGAAAAAGCTTGCGAGATTCTCTTTTGGTACAAGGCGCTTAATTTTATAACAACATTTTTCTTCCCAATTTTTCGTTGTCTCTGATTCAGTGTTATCACTTTAATCACTCTTTTGGGATTGACTTCAGGCCCCAAGTCTACTTATTTGTTCTGGTATGTGCACAAAAATGTACGGCCCTTAAAAGATGGCAGCAATTTCTTCGTTGATTTACTAAAATTAATTTCAACATTTCAAATCCAGGGATAATCCGATTTCAAAACTGATTTTGGAATGCCAAACAGGCGAACGTGCTCATTTCATCGTTTAATTCAGCTACACTCAAAAATAAATACAGAAAAAGTTAGCTCAAAATGTGTTTCTCTTGGGGCTCGTTTAACAGAAAAATCGTCTAATTTAATGCAAACATTTTTACCTGAAATTCGAAAAGTCTTCGACCCACGCTGAGTTTATTTACGATTGAACAGTGGAGGTCGCTTTAATGGAAGGTCAATAATCAATCATAAAGGTTAATCGAGTAAAGATCATTAAGTTTTTCTCTATCTGTACAAATTAACGTCATACGTTATTGTTAATGAAACAATAATATTATAATTTATTCGCAATGCACCCAAGATAATAATTAACGTATCTTGGTTATTATCACTGGAGGTGCTATAAAGGTGTGATTTATTGTAGCGTAATAACCAGAAGGGATTTAAAATTGCTGATAATAATTTGACGGAAAACGGATGTAATCTGTTTGTGCTATTTCCCGTTTATTTTTGCTGAAAGCTGCAATAATGATTATTATTGAATTTGACATAGATTGAGGAATTGAAAGTACAATTATCAATGATATGTTCAAAATCAAAATAATTTACGGTGAATTTTTGGTTGCTATGTTCCGGAATCGCAACCAGTACTTTGATATGTGCTAGAAGACCGAAAAGTATAACATCAAAAATATTTTTAAATGTACGTGAATAATAATCATCCAAGAAATAAGTTAATCGTCTATTCCTTTGGAACGTATTAAAACACTTTTTGTTTAAAATGTTTGCAATTGAAGGAAATAAAGGAATATGCATTTGTGAAGCGAAACAACCATTTGAAACTTTTGAAATGAGGATTGCCACAAAAATGAATTCAATGAACCGACAATCAAAATATTAAACAATGAAGTAACGAGGATATTAACGTTCCCATCACTTTTCTGATTTTGAAACTAACCACATTAGTATACATGTATTTAACATTATATGATTCGGATTGACTGAAACCCAGGAATTTTTTTGGATTAAATTATATGATTCAAAATAAAATAACATTTATCAATATTACATATTTTATTCAGTTACAGTCACGACTTTTTAAAAGTCACGACATTAAAACTTTTCGACTTGTTCCCCATATATTGTAGTTCAAGCATGACAGTGAATTAAAATAAGTAGTATGTACTTCAAAGTTTTGGCGTCGTGTTGGAAAAGTACTGCTTCCAATGGGCCAATTGCGCAAAGTTCCGTTCCATGCTGTGTAAACTTTACACAGACTTGAAAATTGCTATTTGAATCTACCTTCATTGTTCCTCTTGAAAATGTTATATATTCAGTCAGTTAATAACAAGAATAATTAGGTGCTTTATTTATAAAATATTATTTATTTTGTCTCCGTAACCAATTAATAATAGTTTGAAGCAACACTTTGATATATTTATTGTTAGAAAAATGTTAATTTCATGCTCTTTCGTACATTGATGGTTTGTCAGTTTTATTGATAAATTCCTTTAGCTATTTATTTCCCTAGAATTCACATAATTAACATCAGTTGAAAAGTCTGTGGAATATGGAGAATGCTCTGAGGTATCTCGAACGCCGTATAGATACAGCAACTGCACCAGCTGAAGAACTATCCATCGGAGAGAGACACGGAGGACAACTTCGACCGTTAGCTACGTTATTGACTTCAATATTGGTCACCGCTGTTGTAAGCGAAAGGTCAGGAAACAATTCTAATGGAGCACGGCTTATAAGTCGGGAAAACTTTTCAAACGATGTTTTAACCGAAAGTAACAGCTTTCATAGTCTCATTGTTAACATGTTTCAACTTGATTTGCAGATTGATACTGAGTGCAATTGAGTTCTTTATTTCTTTATACGGTGTGTGTGTGTGTGTGTGTGTGTGTCTACTTAAGTTCGCACCATTTCGGAAACTTTTTATTATTAATTTTACCAAAAAAGTTATTCTTCATAAAAAGTACTGCTTGGTCCAAAACCTAAACCCTCAGAAATAAATTTTTTTCTGTCGCATACAAGGTATATCAGAAATTATTAATTTTGCTCAAGAATAAGCTACCTTTCTTTTTGACAATATCGAAAATTGCTATTAATAAATGATATCGAATTTTATTACAAAAAAAACATTGTCAAGGCTTTAATTTCAACATACCCTCGTCTGAAATTAAGTTTTATTTTTGGACAATTTTGACCAAAAAAATTTAAGCTTGCATGTCATCAATCTTAATTTGGGGACACTCTGGATAATAAATCGGTATACAAATTTTGCTGCACCCGGTAATAACATTTATGTAATACCGATATAAAATAAATACATCACATTAAATAAAGAAATAAGTAGATGTCGTGCAACGTACCGATTGAAATATCATATTTTCCAATATTCAAATTATTTGTAAATACCTGTATTTACCTTAGTAGATGCTCAAATGCTTACAAATGATTCATTAAAAGCTTCAGTAAAGAAAATATTTAATTTCACCGTTGAAAACTACGATACGATTTGCAATTCCAATTTACTAGTCTAAATGAGAAAATTGAAGTCCTAAGTTATTTATTCAATGAAATAACAAGCTTAAACACGCATTTTCAGCATTAATGATTGAAAATCATTATTTAAAATATTTAATTGTATGCATTACAAATTCACTTAAAATTTTTTATTAAATAAAAAAACACATTCTTTCTCTTCATGTTTTAGGAATCGACTGTATTTGCTTTTGATTTTTACTTTTATACTCTATGCATGTTGAACCATTTTGGTTAATGAACAAATTTTCTAAACGTATTCATTGTTAAATTCTTAGTATGATTTTGACTTTCACTTTACATATAACAAATTTAGCTTAAAAAAATAAAAGCTCAGAATCAATAGAATAAATAATGATCTAATTAATCGAATTATTGGACTAGGAAATTGGACTAATAGTTGGACTAAGAAACGATTATTGCTTTTGTGACTATCATCATGTATGGATGTAATTTGCTATATGATCAATAATTCAATTCGAGAAGACAATTTCTCTTAATCTTAAAACTATCAGCAATAAATCAGTGAAGCTATGAAAATAAAGCAGAATAAAATAGATTAAGATATAAAAATAAATCAGCAATCTGATGGATAGTTACAGACCAATAAGCCTGTTGTATGCTTTTTCAACATTGTTGGAATTGGTGATGTGTGAAAGAATCATGACTTTTCTGAGGGAGTGTGATATTCTATCGGAAAATCAACATGGTCATATTGAGGAAAAGTCAACTCAAACGGCAGTATTCCATATTACTAGGGAAATTCTGAGAGACCTGGAGGGAGGTAATTTGGCATTGAACATCGTTTAGACCTGTCCAAGGCTTTTGACACTGTTGATTTATTTTATTGAACAAATTGGAATTGTATGGCACAAGGGGACATGCTCATGGATGGTTTGTTTCATATTTCAGTTACAGAACTCTAAGGGCGGTTATATTAAAGGGCGGCATAACATACAAATCGGGAATAGTGCAAAATACAGAAAATACAGCAGGGGTTCCACAAGGGAGTATATTTGGGCTGGTTCTATTTATAATATATATGAATGACATTAACACAGAATGCTCAAAACCTAATTATAATTTAACAGAATATGCTGATGACACAAATTTACTAGTTATTGAAATGTATCAAGACTAGTCGAGAATACTACAGCTTCATTCCTAGAAACCGAAAATTGGTGAAAAAAAAGTAATTGTGCTTGAATTTGAGAAAGACGAAAGCCATTCTGTTTGGATCAAAGTTGAATAGAACAGAAAAGCCTGAGGATATTTTGGTAAATATATAGTATAATAAGTATAACAAGTATAACAAGCTAACGTTCAAAAACAAAACCAAATTTTTAGATCTACCTACATATAGATTCATATTCAGACTGGTCTTTCCATATTCAATATTTGGAAAATAAGCTAAATAGCGTTTGTTTCTGTATTTGCACTGTTTCAAGGCACCTAAACGAGACATCATGTAGAACACAGTATTTCGCAAATTTTGAGGATAGTGCTAAATCAGATATTTTTTTTGGGCCCCTTATTCAAAGGCACAAAGTATTTTTGTTATCCAAAAGCGAACAATAAGAAGTATATATAAAAATGTCGCATTTCCAAACGAATAGAGGAACTTTTAAGGCAACAAGAATACTAACTATTCATGGCCTAAACATCTATGAAACAATTTTATTTACTTTTAAAAACAAAGAACTGTTTATTTCTAATACTAGTGGCAATTATAACACTAGAACAAACAATATTTGCTATCCGGCTAGGCATGGGTAACACTGAGTTGAATCTGCTTCAATGGCGCTTTCACAGCGCATTCCCCATAGAACGGTAACTGAATATGAGTAAACTGAGATGCTGTTCTACGTTTTACGGTTTGGTTTTAGATGGCACCACCAAGCCGTGTTGCAGAATACGTACGTTTTCGTTTAGTGACATGATATATTTATCAGGCTGATAACTGGGGTGAAAGGGTGAAACTTGCAGTTATCGACCTCATAAAACTTGGTGAATGCAATCATCAGAAAACAATTATTGGATAAAATGTTATCATTCCAAACGTTTCAAGTTTCGCGCTTCAAACATAAGTGTCGCAAAAACTAGCTTGTCAATTACGGTTTGTGTGCCGATGTGTGACTGCCATTTAACTCAGTGTTACCCATGTCTATATCCGGCGCATATATTAACTATTTTGGAAAAAAGTCCACATTATATGGAAATATAAGTTTTCAACAATCTTAAAAATATTATATAAAAATATTAAAAATATAACTATTGAGAAACATGTTAAAAATAAACGAAATAAGATGTTTATTGAGTTGGAGCCTTATAGTATACAAGAATATTTATTCTTAAGACGTTCTTTGTGATGCTATTTCGTTTCATGTTTTTTACTAATAAATGAATCAATCAATCATTTAAAATACTGTCTATTTTCGAACACGAATTTTAGACTCGGCCACTGCACATCGTTAGTATTTTCGTATTAAACTTGAATCCCTTTTACCCTGATTTTCCGTGCGTTGTTTTAATTTATAATCAGTTAACTAATATGGGAATAAGGTTGTTTCAAAGAATTGATAAAAAAATACAATTTTGAGTCGACGTCCCCCGAATTGTCATTTTTTTAAATCGTGGCTTCATTAACCTTATTTGCACTGCGCCTGCAATACGAAGAGGCCGACTGTAAACTAGCTTGGATTTTTAGTTGTGCCTCAACAGAATTTGCAGAAACTTTGCCAAAAGCATGCATAGTAATACATCTCTCTTTGGTATCAGTAAATTCGGGATTGTACTTGTACTACTCTGTTTCCCTCTCCCTCGTCTCTCGAGGGTCTTGTAAATCGAATTAGCGCGCTTCGATCAAAGGTCTCGTATTGCATCTTTCCTGGATATTGATAGCCGTCCATATCAATTCTCCCTCTACGCGAATGTGAAATTCACTATCGTGAAGCATAATTAAATCAACATGTTATTAAACTGTAATCGAATTAATTCGATTATTTTCATAAGCAAATATTTCAAATTCATATTGTATATTCATTCGGTTTTTCCCGCCACTAGTTTGAAGCCCTTACTGACGTTCCTGGCTGGTGTTAGTAAATTAAAAGTTGTAAAGTTTTCAGGGTTTATAAGCCGCGGTCTATTGGAATTACTTCCTGACGTTTCGTTCACATCTGCGGTAAACGTTCCACCGCCCCTGACGAAAACGGGGCGTCATTCAAACCTTGGCCAAAAGAGCTGAGAAGATTTGCGATCCAATTGAACTTGAGAAGGAACTGAGACATTTGGAGAGGGCGCTTAGGATAAATGGGTACAATAATCAGTAGATAAGGAGAATACTCAGGCCAAGAACTTCCTATCAAAATGACACAAAAGTGAAAGAAACCGTGGAGAAACAGGGCTTCGCGTGTCTGCCCTACATACACAGAGTCACTGACACAATTGGGAGGATGTTACAGAAGCATAACATTAAAACGGTCTTCAAGCCAACAAAAACAATCAAGGAGAGTCTAAGGTCGAGCAAGGACAAAAGGGATCCTCTATCAACATTTGGAGGCTACAGGATTCCATGCAGCTGTGGCGCAGTCTACATTGGCACAACTAAACGAAGCGTCAACACCAGAATCTCGGAACACAAGAGAAGCTGCAGATTGGAACAGACAGAGAAATCGCGTGTAGCTGAGCACGGTCTGGCGTATGGACACCAAATCCTTTTTCATGAAGCAGACGTTTTAGACCAAACCCAAGACTATTTCCACGAATCACGAGGGAAACCATTGAAATATTCTAACACCCGGACAACTTTAATAGGAAGGAAGTAAGTGCGCTAAACCAGAACTGGAAACGAGAACTACGCTCCAAGTCAGCTACACCTAGGCGCCAACGAACCGCCCCCCTCACCACCAGCTCAGGAAGATATAAATAGAGCAGTCATTCCGTTTAGAAAACCAGCACCACAACGAGGACCATGGACTAGCATTAAGTTAGTTAGGAAACAAGAGATGATGTAAGATTAGGTTAAGTTAGGCTAAACCAGTTCAAGAAGAAGACGAGGACCACACGCGATGTCCAGTTCCAGCACCACAACGAGGACCATGGACTAGCACTAAGTTAGTTAGGAAGCAAGGGAAGTTGTAAGATTAGGTTAGTTAGGCTAAGTTAGGTTAAGATAGGCTAAGGTAGAATAGTACAACCGATGTTAGATATTGCTAAATGCTAAATGATGTTAACATTAAGGAGCCGTAGAATAAGAGCAATTGAAAGATGAAAAAGTCTTGATTGAAATAAATATGTTCAAATGTTTAGAAAACCAGTAATCGTCGAGAGACACGGGAGACAACTTCGACCGCTACTTCATCGCCTTTGTAAATGTTTACCGCAGATGGACCACGGCTTATAAACCCGGAAAACTTTTCAACTTTCAATTTAACCTGCCGTGAAAGTTTAACCTACACAGTCTGATTAGTAAATTAAGTTCGTCATTTTTTTGATTTGATTGGTGCCTGCGAATAGACTATACGTTTAGTGAAAGGCTAATGAGTGCCAATAAATAAACGTAATAAACATACTCATTGATGCTACATATACAGGGTGGCGCATCGAAAACGAAACGGCAGGCATTTTGGGTCTATAACCTTTTAATCTTTAATAACTAAATACTTTAAAAACGCGTCTTAGTTCGGATACGATACCAACATTTACTCAATACCACTAGTTTAATGTTCACACAAAGCAATTTTAATCTGGATCTGCCAAGTAAATTCAAGTCCCAAATGTTAGGTACATAATTTTCGATGTAGAATATACTTTCTTATTTAGGGGCGAAAGTTTAAAGTTGAATTATGAACAATAAATTTAATCAACTTGGAAATCTTTACCTAACGAATTTGCTTAATTCAATTCAAGACTGCAGACAGCCTTATACTGTATCATTAGCAATATGAAATGGCAGATTTGCAGAGTTATTAGAAATTGGTGACTTGTCTTTGAACACGTTAATAATCGGAAATTATAGAACGTACTATGAAATCCCACTAATTAATAACGGACATTTACGTTAGCAAATCATTTGGTTTTAGCAAATCTGTAAACGTACTAGGATAGCAGTTAAAATCAGAAGCGATTTATAAATGGGATGGCGAAATAATGTTTTGTTCAATTGATTGACTGAACGGCAATTTTATTCCTGTTATTATTGCAAAAAATTCCCATATTTCACAAAGCATGTTTTTTTTTATGACGTTCTACCAGACCAGGTCATGCGTACCCCCTTCAAGATTCTTCTGGAATTCATTGAATACACAGGGATAATGAGGGAGTAAAATACGAAGGCGCAATAGGACAGAAATGATCGCGGTGCTAGGCCAAACACCACTTCGGAGGTGAGGAAGGCTTTTAGTGGGTAAACAGCTAAGCTGGAGTCCCACACAGCCCAGAGCGCCATAACATCAGCTTTGAGTGTGCGTAAGAGAGCATTTCGCAAACCTCACCGAAAAAAAAAGCATGTTTTTTATTACAATTTTCTTAAACGATCAATCATTTTCACCAACCTCTTAGAGACAACCTCAACTTGGAGTCCTCCTGTATGATTACTGGAAACTTAACGCATACCAACATTCGTTTTTTAAATGCGAATGAACAAGAGACGCCACCTATAGCACATCGCCTAAAACATTTCCAATTAAAACACAGAATTCACGTTTTTGATGCGAGCTTGTAATCTAGCAATAATAAGTTTCCGACGGTACTCGCAGTTGGCCTGCTGAGCAGATTAAGCGGTAAGTTACATATTTGCACTTTCAACATAAGCCTATTTCTAAATATAACGAATAACGCCGCGAATCTCATATAGGAACATGGAACAAAGCTTTCAAATGAACATTTTTCAAAACTGGATCAAGACTCTTTTGCGTGTAAAGTGGTAGTGTTACTGTCATTACGCTTGCTTGTTGTTCTAATACACACGATGAAAATGTGTGACCTATTTTTGTCAGTTGATACTTTGTTTCATTGGACAGTTATGATTTTATTGATACATGAGCTGGTGTTTAATAAATGGAACGAAAACGATGGGACAGTGACAAATAAAACTCTTAAAAAGGCCGGTTTGACTACTGTTTAAATTTGTACTAAAAAGAACGTCTGTAACTCTGATAGAAAAACATTCCGAAAGAGCTTTGACTGTCATAATGATATACATAAGTCTTGAAAATGTCCAAAGCTGTTTGTAAATAATCTATTTATTCCACAAAGAAGTAATTTTAGCTTGTGACAAATACGTCGAAAATGAGTGAGAAATATGAAAGTACACAGGAAGCAAGACTTGATAAAATGATGATTTGACTCCAAAAGATACTGATAGTTACCAAACGACTAGACCCATATTTCTTTGGAATGAGGCAGACAAATCTCAATCATTTGGAATAAGACGATAGCACTATTCCAAATGATTCCCCGCAAATACTCGTATATCATATAGCTTCTGGATTACGGAATTAGCTTCATATTCGACATGAAAACATCCTCTTAAATTATTAAGCATACATTATAAAAATGATTAAAGGCATTGTATTTAGTGACAAATTACAGTTTCAAAATTTGTCTGTGTTTAACAGTAAATAAAGAAGTCAGATGCAACACGAGAGTTGCGTAACAGAAGTACAAATTACTAAATTCACTTGCAATGGTAACTCGTATTTTGAATTAATTGTCATTAATAATCGGATTATGCGGACTAAGCCAAAAAAACGACAGGGTAAAAAGATCAAAATCGCAGCCTTTAACATAAGAACAATGCGTCTAGATGATCATCTCGAGGGCTTAGAACAAGAACTCAAACACATTAAATGGGATGTACTGGGATTTTGCGTAACAAGACTACCCGGTGACAAAACAACTCTTCTAAAATCTGGACATAAGTTATACCAAAACAACACCGAAACAAATTCACACAACGGAGGAGTAGCCATTATGATCCACAAAAACCTAAAACACCTAGTCACAAAACAAAAATGAACTCAATATCATCTAGAGTAGCGTATATTATCCTGGAACTAAACAAAAACTAGAACCTTCAAGTAATACAATGTTACGCACCAACCAGTAGATCAGAGGACGAAGAAGCGGTACAATTCTATGAAGACATTACGACTGCAAAAAGATGTGAAAACGCAAGGTACTGCACAATTACTGGCGACTTTAATGCGAACTTAGGCAAAAGGATGGAGGACAAGACAAATATAGGTGGCTTTGTCCTAGGAAATCGAAACCATAGAGGAGAAATGCTGTTAGACTACCTTCAAAATGAAACTACCTCTACTGTATGAACATTTTCTTCAAGAAGTCAATACAAAGAAGGTAGACATGGAGAACCCCAAACGGAAAAATAAAGATCGAGATTTATTATATTCTTACCAGAGAAAGAGAAACTGTACTGTACATACGTCACAGTGCTAAACAAACTTGATACAGGTAGCGACCATAAAATGGTTAGAGCTACTTTCCAAATTAACATTCAAATTGAACGCAATAAACATTGAACATTGAAAGAACTTGCGATGGAAAATAATAAGTACCAGGAGACACTAACTAAGAAATTAAACACTGCGCCATTGTAAGGCTTGGAGATACATGCCCTATCGCAGAAAATTACAGAAAGCATTCAAACATCTACTAAACAGATATGCATGAGATCAAAACAGAAAACGTCAAAGCTTAAATCGAACACAATCGAGCTAATGGAGAAACGGAGAAATACGAGCAGATATTCAAATGAAACAGAAAAAACTACCTGAAGACCCCAAAAGAGATGGCTAGACGACAGCAAACAGTCGGTGGGCCGGAACTGGCACCAACTTGCCCTAGATAGGGACACATAGAGAAATTTGGAAGAGGCTTATTTCCAGCAGTGGATAAACAAAGGCTGACGAAGAAGAAGAAGAATCGGATTTGGTTTCTTTCCAACTATTGTAAAATTATTTGCTTACCTAAAGAAATCGATTCGTTGAAGACGTGTAGGTTTAGGAATGTACGTTAACCTTTACTTCGAAGGAACCATTCCTTGGGCCAATTCCGATTTATTTTCTCAAACAAAGCTTGTCCAAGAAAATATCTGGGAGCCCTCTGCATTTTTCATATACGCTATACAACGCTTGCTTAACATTGAATCATTCTTATCTTACCTATGAATCAGTGTTCCTCATATTAGCTCAGGAAATGTTCGTTTTATTCAAAGTGACGCTGGAAAAAGCTATACTTGATATTTTTTTCCTAAAATATATCAATGGATTGTTCGAGTTGTTTTCAATTTTATTCAACACAAGTCCGTTTTTAATTAGATATGTTCTGACACAATAAGCATTCAGTTTATTCACCACAAATTAGAGTATTTTGTACATTACACTACGCAGGTTTTGTGAAAATTAACGCAACGAAACTTATAACACAATTAGAATACCCCAGAAACCGATGGAGAATTAGTCAAGATCTATGCAAATGGTTTTACTGCCCTACCAGATAATGACCGAATGTGTTCTAACTACGTTTGTAGAGCTTCGCAACTCAAATATTCTGTTAGAGAAGGTCAAAAATTCTTAAAACGCTAAATTTTCACTATAAACATTTTTACTTCCGGTCGCATACTTCAGGGATCACACGATTCTAGGTTTACTTATATTTCCCCTAATTTCAAATGGTCTGAATAGATATCGATTTTCGAAGATGTCGAATTCAATATCGAAATCGTCAAGCTTCGTTAACCAGCAAAGCTTCGGGTATTAGTGGAGCATTTGCGTTGACACACAGCGTGAAACTGAGTCCATCAAGAGAGCTTACCATACAGTAAGTCGGTAAAGTAAGGAAACAGGTGACAATGTGATCTTTAGGAAACTGAAGAAAATTAGACTCTGGAAATAAGAGTTGACAGAATCGAAACTGGTAACATTTCGGCACCATTCACCACTATTCAAGTTCATTCGCCTGCCATCACCGGAGATTTTCTCTAGTATACAAATGATAACAGCGGTAGGATCTGGTGTAGTCAAAAAATGCGTATCTGGGAACAGAATATTCTTAAACCTAAGTACTCGCACTACTGATTTCCAAGTGGCCAGAATATGAATAACAACTTGCGCCCTGAAAATAAAGAAACAGCCCACACAAGTAACATGTTAAGAGAATTGTGACCTGTACGATGGGGCTATCTTTTTAGTAAAAATCTGTCCCATGAGCGTATCTGAAAAAAATGAAAGCAACATGTAATGTGCGTCTGCACGGCATATACAACAGGAGGGCGAAGACTAAGGCAAAGTTATAAACTCATGTAGAATGAAGTCATACGTAACCTCTTCAAAACTTCTCAGGATTTCATTGAACATACAATGCTAATGAAGACAGGGGTACGGAATAGAGAATAGGGCACAATAGGACAGGAATGAGGAAATGAGCGCAGTGCATGGCTAACATTTGTGGGGAAGAAAATGTTTAGGGCGTAAATAGCAAGAGTGGATCCCCACACAACCCAGAGCGTTAAAACAGCAACAGTCCAAACAAAAAACTTAAAATTGTTTAATATCAAGCAACATTTTTCAGCACGCTCTAACAAATTATCCAGACCTTTAGCCAGTTCTGTTAATTGTACCTTTGACCAGTCAACCTTCTTCAAGAATTTAATACACACACAGCCGCCGAATTTCAGAAACTATAATTTGTGGCACAGCGAATAATGTAGAATCTAGTAATTTTTGAATAATAATAATTTTTTAATAATGTAGAAACTCTTGGCAAACGTTATGGTTACATATGATAAAAGCAGCAACCAAAATTTAAGTTTGTTGCATTTAGCTCCAAATACATACATTTGAAAGTAACTGAAAGTTGATCCTTAATTAACTAAAGTAAAGCTTAAAAGCCTTTTGCATAAAAGTCAATAACTAAACTTGGTGCACTTATGAAGTGCACACAGAAGGCTAAGATGACAAGAAAAAGAAAATAGTTAATTGGATTTTACTGAAATCAAAGAGAGACCATAATATGCCGCATGTTTTTGAAACAAATCAATTCAAGTCGAAAAGGAATATTAAAGTCAAATGAGAATTTACTGATAAAGAGAAGCACGACGAGATATTTTTGGGGAGAAAATAATTCGATTGTTTTGTCTTAAAAAATTAAGTTGCTGACATTAAAGGGAGATCCAATATGTATCATGGAGTCGTGCTCATATTACCACTACTTCGAATTCCAATAACTCCAGTGTAGGGGATAAGTGATAAGACACTGCACACCACACATTAACTTTTTTATAAAATTGTCTTCTCAAGTGGATTCGAAAATTTGGATTTCCAGACGAAAACGACAATTTTGGAATGGAACAATGCAATCGGTAATGAATTTGACAAAATTATCTAACGATGGATATATCTCTCTTTAACAATTTTTTCTCCGATGGTTAAACAAAAATTCAGCCTACGACCATTATCTACTTTCTTAAGCGTGTGTTTATGAATAGCATTTAAAGGTTTAATGCTTCTTGCTTTATAAATTCTTTGAAGTTTGGATTTGATAATATTAACAATATCTGCTCTCCCTCTTAGTGGCTTATTAGCATTTTAACTCACTTTGTGTGTACTGCTAGTCAATCCGATGCCGAAATGACAACGCTTGGCAAAAGGGTAAATTTCTAAAAATAATTTAAAGGTTTCTTTAGTCTGCATTGAAGCTTCAACCCTGTGTTTAATGCATCAAAATTGAATACTATGTTTCCTTAAAAATATTGTTATATTTTTCAAACTTGGAGTATAAGTATAAAATTGCGTTCTAAACAACTTTCTTAGTGGACTTTTTCCGTACCTTGAAAAATGAAGACACTTGACTGGTACTAATTTTCTAATAAAACGCCCTATATAACTCAAAATTGACCAAGTTTTTGTACCTGAGTTTTACAGCAAGCACGATCCATTCCCCAAATGCTTAAAAAATTCAATATTTTTTACTTGTGTACATTTTCCTAACAGTATTTCAATTCCAATTCAAAATAAAATCCTGGGTTACAGTCGCTCACATTATTTAATCATTCAACTCATTACTAATACGTTTCGGTGTCTTTGTCGGTGTCATATTTAGCTTCCAAACTGATGATAGAGGAGAAAGACACCGAAACGTATTAGGAATGAGTTGAATGAATAAATAATATGAATGACTGAAACCCAGGATTTTATTTTGTATTTTGAATATTTTTTACATCATTTTCATTTTGTCCATTTGCCATCTTCTTACATCTATCCTGGGACACACCGAGTACCTCATATTACAGGGCATTCCATTAAAAAGACATAAGCTTGATTTGAAAGGTTTTGGGAGTAGGAAGTAATTTTAAAATGTGGTCCACTTAAAACTATATGTCATCAAAACTTGGAGTAGAAATACCTATTAAATTCGTCATGAGATAGTCTCGAAGAAGGTACGCAACCCTGTATATGTCCAAACTCAGAAATCTACATTTATAGAGCCTAATAATTTTTTCAATTCTATAGTAGCAGCGGATTGAAAATATCTCATTAACTCTTTGACGGCTTTGAAAATATGAAAACTCCACCGCGTCTGCTATTCGACTAACTTGGCAATTATTAGAAAATCATCAGCAGATATGACACGTGCCAACTGAGACGGTTAATAACTTCTTTGCGGCATCAGATTTGCACTTTAATTAATTTCGTTTTAACAAACTTTTTGGCAAATGAAGTTCACTTTGACTTCATGTTTTAGCCGGTTTTAATAATAACGCTGTTGGAGATTATCCACAAGTCGAAAAAACAAGATGACTTTGCCTAAGTTTAGCTACCAGCTCATATACGAATTGTTTAAGAAGTTTGATATCGATACCCTTTATAATTAAGGGGCATTATTATAAATTTATGAACGCGAACGGCGAATGAAACGCTACCCTCAATTAACATTCAACGAAAACATGAACCAATGCTCATATTTTCAGAACAAAGTTTAGTGCCCTCTCGACAGACAAAGGGGGCGGTTTTAATAATATATATTCAATTGAAAGAGCATTAGCCTGACTAAAGTGTCAGCATAGACGTTGTGTACTCAATTGATTAAAAATGCTGTAAAATGATAGTTACATTTACCGCTTTCCACTTCATTTTAATCCTCGAAGTAAATGGATATTCAAAAGCATAGCATTGAGTACCTGATTATGTAACTGAATTTACGCCGTCAAGAAGCGAAACGAGACTTAGAGCGTTCATTTTTTTCCACTGTCCGATGAACATCGAACTATCAACAGCGAACACCCAATCTTTTGTACTAGTAATTTTTTCCAGCGTCGTCCGGTCACCGAAAGTGCGCGTCAGTGAGCCTCTGCCAAAAACACGTGTTTTTTTAAAATAGAAATTCACCTGTGTCTCTAGCGAGACACAGTCCTTCCGTGAACAGTGTCCAGCCGCCCTCCGAAAACAATGAAGAAAGGCAAAACTAAGAGAAAGCACCCAACAAACACCGAAGAGCAAAGTAAGTCTAAAGCTCCAAAGCCCACAGCACCAAGCCCCCCAGAACCCAATCAAACATCCCCAGAAATCTTGAAATGAATTCTCCTCTTTCGACTAATCCCTCCAATCTGAGCTCGAGTCGAGATGTCGAGAGCTAACTAATAAATCCATCTACCTAAAACAAACAAATGACGAGCTGAGAGCCAAATTATCCCTTCAGCACCAACGGATCGACGAGCTCTCCAAAACCGTCAAAACCTTGCAAAAAACTCTCAGGTTTAATCCCAAAAGGAAACAACCCCAAACATCTCCCAACCTATGAAAGTCCCTGAGGACTCAAATTTCCCCGCCTCTCGAGGCCCCAAAAGCGCCCACCCCGCAGTGTAAAAACTGCCAAAAATTCGGACATACACTTACAAATTGAGGCGCAAATTCTTTTTGCCACAGATGTGGCAAACCTCATTTTTACAAGTCCTGCACTAAACCAACCAATAGTCCACCAAAGTGCGGTCACTGCGGAGGGCCTCACCCTGACAGTTATTTCAAATGGCCGAAAAACCCAAACCTAAAATTGGAAAATGAGGCTAAGCGAAAGCATTGAACAATAAAGTAGAAGCAGGAACTTCCTACGCCCAAAAAACCAAAAAAGCCCCAACCCCAGAAAACCCACCAAAACCCTGAAAGAACCAGTCACCAACACTACCCAAAATCCCATTTTTCTAAATCCGCAGTTAGTCCAATTGCTGCTACTCCCGGAAGCATCATTGCTAAAATCAATTTGATTGCGGCAATGGTTGCATAAAACCCGTTCCTTAATATGTTGTAATAGCATAAAAATCCAACTTCTTTCCTTCCCCCTGTGGGCCTAGGGCTTAGACATTGCAAATGCAGAAGAAACAAAATCGACCAAAGGCAATGGGCTTTGGAAAATCAGCATTAAAGAGTAAAGGCCTTTAATGGCTAACTCTGTTAAATATCCACACACTAGCAAGACGTGTCTAAGGCGTCATTATCCAATTTCAGCATATCGTCTTTAGTTCAATAAAAACAAGCTTTTTTAAAAAAAATCCTGCTTTTTGATATCGTTTTTATCCAAGACATTCGTAGATCAAAGATCATCTAAATGTAACAGCAAAAGGTTTTTATCCGAACATTAAAATCACAAGAGTTAAGACAGTTGCCAACATTTAACCTTGTCAAGTCTTGTACATACCATAATTATTATTTGCTCAAAGCAAAGTTATGTAATGCTTTAAAAGCGCCCCCAGCAGGAGACCGATGGAGAAAGTGATTTCTCAAGCGTATTGTCCTGTTGCGCTGTTGGAAAATCGTTTTCCTCCGGGTTCAGAGGCCCTGTACATAGAAAATTGTTTCCTGCCAAGGGCTAATGACACGAAGTCCTATTTTACTTTGTTATATTAATGTTTGGTGGTTGTTTAGTTTCGGCCAAGCGAAACGAGCTGGCGGGGTTAAATTTTATCTCTGACATATCGAAGGCAATGAGTTTGTTCATTCAACGCTACTCGTTATTTCTCAGAAATTGATAAATTAAATAGCGCAAGAGCAAAAATAAAAAGAAGATATTTTCTCTAATGATTCCAGATTAATTTTTCCCCAAACACAAAATTGCTGATTTTATAAAAAAGTGGCATTTTGAAAAAAATTGATCGAACCTAATCGATTAACCCTGTTTGAATTGATATAATTTTGAAGCACTTGACAATATTAATCACTTGTGTGAAATTTGAGGATATAAAAGTGCATAAAAATATAATAATAATAATGATAATAATAATATTTATTTTTCTCATATACATACATTTTAACATTCTTTTTATCACACAACAAAAAAAATGAAAAGAAATATTCCAATTTAAAAAGTAAATATCATAGTTCTAAAGTTATGTAAGGACACTGGACACCTGAGCGTGATGGTCGTATGTGTCCTGTTTTGAGACAATTGGTTTGAATTAATCAAATAACTAAATATACAGTTTTAAACAATACCCGCTCCACACAACTTCACTTGCCATCCCAGATCAGGTCACTTAAATTTTCAGTCTATTCCGATGAGCCTACAAAAGGCTCAACAAGAGATCCAAGTTTTGTTCAACAAACAATCTTACTTTTTTCTTGAATATATGTTTTTTGGTATTTTTTTATATCTGTTGGTAAGGTATTAAACAGTTTTGGACCAGTATAACCTATTAATTTTTTGCAAAGTTTTTGTATACTTTGGGAAGACTCAGATCAAAGTTGTTTAAGCTTCTTGTTGAATGATGATTCACATATGGAAAGTTATTTAAGCTATACTTTGTAGTTAAAATTGTGGATTCGATATACATAGAATTTATGTCAAATATATTAAGTCCTACGCAGAAAAGTTTTGAAAGCAGAAACAAAAAATACTGTGACCCAACTATTATATATTTACGTTCGGCTATTTTTCTAATCAACCACGTTAGTATCTGTAAACAACTCTCGCTCTGAGTAAGACTCGATAATTTTTAAGCAGTCATAATATTCCTCCGAGTCTTAATCTATAAAGTGAACCTGACGTGCAAGCACATTATCAAAAGGGCATTGTAACAATTTTTGTCTCAAACGACCAAAGACGATCTGATCTAACTTTTATTAAGAAAATATCACATAACACCATAATTAGTGACAATAAAATTGACTGAAAAACCCAGGAATATATTGGAATGAATTAAAAGTACAGTCAGGAAAAAGAAATATACGAAAAAGATATAGATGCTTGGGAGAAAAAAAAGCAGAATGGAACGAGTGGTTTTCAATCTAATGCTAATCGGCAACACGGGTTGCCAATATCTCACCGCAGAAGATCTATACCGGCTCGGTTCATTTACGTCCGAACACGTAGAACCGATGTCTGGCGTATAAGGCAGGGTCTACCTAAGCCTTACTGACGAGTCCAATAGGTAGACCCGGGACGAAACGCAGGGCTCATCACATAACACCATAATTAGTGACAATAAAATTGACTGAAAAACCCAGGAATATATTGGAATGAATTAAAAGTACAGTCAGGGAAAATAAATATACGAAAAAAATTAAGAAAATAGTTTTTTGAAGTATCGGAAGACTGATACTATGGATTACAATGAAACTCGTTGTAAATTTGTCCTTATGTCAAACTCAAATTTTGATGAAGCAACAGAGTTTATCTGCTCTGGAAAAGTGGTGAACCTTTGAGTGTCTTGGTAGAAAAAGTACCACAACTTTTTATTAGGTGGCTGGAATCCACTGATGTTTCCTTGATATTTAACAACTTCAGACATTAAGTGCTAATGTCGTAGTGAGCGATAATCTTCATTTATAATAAATTATGCATGAAAGAAGAAATGATCGATGTGGTCAAAGTCTTAAGCCGATCGTCCTGTAGGAACGTTTTCGTCCGAAATGTGTTCCTCAGCAATTGAACAAAAAAGCGAGCTTTTTTAGCTGAGTGCAGTAGTTTCATCAAATCTTGTCTCTGACGTAGGAACAAATCCACAGAAAGTTTCATTAAAATCCATCTGAGCATTTTCTCGATATTAATCGAGAATTAATTAATGTCCTTAACGTCTCAACTTAACGTCTCCTTTTGCACCACAGAATGTCGCAGTACCCTTTTGATCATTTCCTCCCGGACACCCTGTACTTGATTCCCACCTATCCATGTGTTGAGTAAAAGATTAAATGCAAAATCTGTTAACCTTCGATTATTTCCACTCATTCCATTCCACCAATATATGTTTCTGTAATTCAGGTAGGTACGTATTTAAATTTCTATAAATAGTTTATCGTTACAACGTTAAATCAAAATTATTAAACAATCGAGCCAGAACTGCAGTCGTGAGTTTCCCCAAATAATTGGGTTGTCCGGACAGTTATGCCGTTGTTCCCTAACGCAGGAATTAATAACAACTTTAATTTTTTTCTAAATTTTATCTAAAATCTATAGAATATATTCGTTAAAATTCATTCACTAATCATTATCCTTTATAACTGGACTTTCATGCACAAAATTCTTTAAATAACTGCAGACAAAAGAATCAAGACACGTTAAGTCGGGGCTATTAGGGGTCCCGGGATAAGACCAGTAAAAAGGTGCCACCGGGCGAACCTTGTAAGGGGGATAACATATTTAATTCTTCACCTTCATTAACAAACGACGTTCTCTTTTCTCTTCTAATTGTTTGCCGTTCGTTTTTCTACATCCTTAAATGTGTTGTTGCTAATTATAATTTTTTAAACGCAATATAGAGTGAGAGGGTAAAAGAAATAAAAGCAATATACAGGGTGATTAACAGCTTTATGGACACAGAGTAGGGGCGTGTAGAGAACCTCAAAACAAGTCGAGTTTCCATTTAACTGTTTTTTTTTCAGGCCCATGGTTAACGAGATACTGTGTGTTAAAGTTTACAAAAAAATATTGCTATTTTCTCTTTAACTCCTACAGTTTATGAGATATTTTGATCAAATGTTGAACGTATCCTACTCTTTAGATCTTTTACCCGCAGGTAGGGGTAGAACCCTCCAACTCGTTGCTAAAATCTTCAGGGTGTTTTCCTTTCTAGGGGCATACCCCACTTTTACCCTCCGAACTACTTTATGTTGCGCCACTGACTTCGATCGAACACATTTTTGAGTTTGCTGTTCAATTTAAGATTTTCTTAATCTCTTGCAGTTTTTTGTATCTGCCTTCGTTTTCGAGTTATTTGCAGAAACATAAGTCCATGTAGGGTTTCTGGGTGATTTTCTATGAATTTTATTATACATTTTTTTTGCGCCCTGTTCACATTTTTTGTGAAAACTTGAATTCCAAGTTGAAGTTAAAATAGGGTGGCTGACGAGTTTTTTTGTACTTTAATTTAATTTACAATAATTGAGGTTTATCAGCTGTAAGCTAATCCAAATAAAAATTCACAAAAATGTAACGAATATTTCAATTTATTATGAAATTAATTTTAAAAAATTAAATGGGTTCAAATTACGTAATTTTAATTTAGTAAATTAAAGGTGCTGTTCAAAATGGATGACAAAAAGTCATCCTTGGCTCTAAGTCCTGCAGTAATAGTCCTTGAACTTTTAGAAAATGATATGGATGCAGCATATTACGTCGTATAACTCGATGGACCGTGGACTGTAATGTTAAATTGTCTGGATATTCTTCGGGTTTTAGTTTGGGGTTAATTTGCAATGTGGCGTAAAATTCGCTCCTCATTTCTTGCGTAAATCCGACCTCCGTTATTGCGTTGGCAAAGAGAGCCGGTCTCCCGAGCTTTCCGTTCAACATTAGCAAACGTTTGTCGATTTGGAATCACAAGATTCGGAAATTTTCCAGAGATTTTTCTTAAAAACAGCTCGGTTTTACAAAAAAAAGCCTTAGATACACAAGGAAACTTATGCGTGAAATTTACGAGACGTCAGATTTGACAACCAAATCTCCAGCAAAAAGTAGCACAGCCTACTACATATAATAAAATAAATAACTCGAAAACTAACACAGATACGAAAAAACTGCAAGAGATAAAAAAATCTTGAATTGAACAACAAATTCAAAATTTTGTTCGGTCGAAGTCAGTGACGCACCACAAAAAACTTCGCAGGGCAAAAGTGGGGTATACCTCTAAAAAAAACACCCCGTAGATTTTGGCAACGAGGTAGCCTACCTACGGCTAGAGGGTCTAACCAGTAGCCTAGGTAAAACATTTGAGCAAAATATCCCATAAACTGTAGGAGTTAAAGAGAAAATACCAATACTTTTGAAGTGATAACTTCTTATGGGACGGGGTAAATCCATTGGAATGCGATGACGGCGCCACCATTACGTCTGGCCCCAGCATGCGGTCTCTTGCTTTCTCTCACGCACGGCGACTCTTGGCCAAAACTACCATCAATTACCACTTATTCTAAGTGGAGATTTTAATGTTGATTTTTCTTTTGATCGAGCCCAAAATGTAATATCATTTCTTGAATTTAAGTTGCTATTAAAGATGATAAATAATGCAGATCAAGCTACTACCAGTCATGGTACTACGATTGATGCGGTATTTTCCAGATACTTAAATAAAATCGAGTGTCACAATTTTGTTTCCTATTACAGTCATCATAAACCAATTGTCACTTTTGTAAGTTTGGATAATGATAATGTAACCAGCGAGTCAACTGCAACTATTGAATACTGTTAAATGTTGTAAATAAAAAATATATTTAACATTCAAAAGGAAATTAAATTACATTTTACCTATTCCTTATCCATTTATAAATTATTAGACTAACAAGAATATTGAAATTATAAAATTATTGTTGCCATCATGCCTTGAACAAGTTTCTACAAATATCAGATGAAGTTATCACTTCTGTCCAGCGTCCCGTGACGCAGGCCATTTTTTAAAACTTTATCACACTGTTCTCCTTGACCGTAGGCCTGAGAAAAAAACTTAAATGGCAACTCGACTTGTTTTTCTCTCTACCCGCCCCTGCTCTGTGTCCATAAGGTTGTGAATCACCCTGTATATATTTTTGAAATCATCGTGTAATAGGGTGATCCATTAACAAATACATTATACAATTTTGACATTTATTTCTTTCAAGTTTTTATTTTGAATTTTTAAAAATTAAAGAGTAAATAGTAATAATGAGAAACTTTAGTATATATATATATATATATATATATATATATATATATATATATATATATATATATATATATACCACTTTTCATAATGTTTTGAAATAAATGAGCTAAGGGGGGTGTCAACTTATGAGACAACACTTTGTACATCACGCTAGTGATACATGTAATATCCTTACATCGGCTGATATCTTTGTAGCACAAATTATCCTATATTGAATTTTGCTGATAACTGCAATAACGATAAAAACCCACGTGTTTCTTTTATATATGATATTTATATAGTTTTATGATGTTGATTATTGGGGTATCAGTCACCATTAAATGAATAGTAATTAACATTGAGTGATTTGCGTTTCCCATAATTGCTTTCATTAGCGGGTGTTACTTATCAATCTACATATAAGACTTCCTCTGGCAGAATTCAACGAACAGTAATTTTTATTTGGAATCTTATATCTTTGATTGCTTATGTTGACGAAAAAAGAAACGACTTGAATGAAACATACACTGATTCCTCATTAATTATCACAATTGCAAAAACTTACGCATCAGATTTCCTAGCATTCCTCTCGTTCCACAGCTTATCCCAAAAGCTTCTTCTGTTTTTAATTCTGAGAATCGACGTGGAAAAAGTTCTTGGAAGAGGTGGAGGCCTGGTTTCAGGAGGTCCTCCAGCAGGTGTCGACACTGCCGCCATGAGCAACGAGGGGCTTGAGCAATTGCCCAGTGACGTGCGCGACAAAGAGCCCCTCGGGGCCAAAGGGGGCGATTGGGGGGCGACAGTGGTGGAGACAAGGAGGGGGGACGAGAGGTCAGCTTTTTTCTGTCGGAGTCCTCGTCCGAGGCCAGCGTGGCGGTTAAGAGGGTGTCATGGGGAATCACGGGGCTGTCAATACATTATCTGGAGTTAACAGTATTGATGTAGTTTGAGCGAACTTGCACTTAATCTCATCGAATTTCACACTGTTAGGTAAATAAATTCGTTTTGCCGATGCACATAATTAGTTCGCATTAGAGGTTTGTCAAAAACTTATATAGAAATTTCATCACAATATTACACAACGCGGCGCGTTTAAGTTGGACCGAGTTCGGACACTATGTCGCAAATTTTCACGAGGCCTCTGCGCGTTTTTCACTGGTATTCCTCGGAATTCTCAAAACATCAATTATGTCACGGTGTGTTGGCTCCAGTTCCTCTACAACAATTATATTTTTGTCCAATCGATTAATTATTTTCGTTCGGTATGGAATCTCGTTTGACACAAAACATCAACTGTCAATTATTTTTATGCAACACTTAAATAGGTGTAACTGATCACAATCTTACACATTTTCATTGTTGTTTTTACCATTATTAGGTAAACGAAAATACTTTATCTCCCTTGACGTTAACGTATATTAAATGATTTCGTTTTGAATTATCTGTTATTGAACTCCCATAGTTCATTATTGTCTGACGAGCCGATCAGATAAGTTTAACCGTCATGTAAGGATTCCTATTTACACAAAGATTTTTACGATTTTGTTATCGAATTGATTATATCTAAATGTACAGAGCGTCCCACAAAATAAAGCGGTTATCCGTGACTTGACAAATAAATTCGGAAATTTCAGGTCATGTGCAAGAGGCTTTGCTCTATGCATCTAAAACATTTAAAAAAGTGGCACTTTTGCTTATAGCGGAAGTAAAAGCAGTTTATTTGAAATGGAACGTCCTGTTTAATGGAAAAAGTTTGAGTTGTCCCAAAGATTCTTAATACTTTTATGCACAAAGAATTAAATCTTTTCACGGGTTTGAAAATATTTTATTTTCTATAAGAAGTCGCAATTGCGTTATTGAATGTTATTACCTATACTGACCAAATGACAAAATGATCTGCAACGGGAAATTGCAGATTCTTAGATACAAAAAGGTGGAGTTTACTCAGGCCAGCACGGATCATGTCCTACTTTCATAGACTGTTGGCAAAAAAATTTGCCATGTCGAGTCTTAGAACTAAACTAAAATAGTTAAATTTACTTGCTATACCTGAAATGAATAGATTTCAGTTTATTTAAAATACTTTGATAATATTTAATAAATAATTAATAAATTACATTTTTACAATTGGTCAATAATTAATAATCTAAATATTTTCTTTTCTAAAATACATACAGAAAAATTATTAATTATTGAACAAATTTCTATTATTAAGCAATAAAAAGTGTTTTATTGAATTAAAACAAAAGCTGTTCATTTCAGGAATAGACAAGTTAGGGGAAAGTGGTATTTATTTTTGAAGCTACACACCCTTCTGTGTTAAAAGTTGCCTTTAAAAAAGCGTTTGTTCTTCTAAGATTCTATTGGAAAATTTCACATTTTTTTGACATTATTTAAAAAAATTAAGACCTGATATCTGCTTGCTAAAGTAAAATAAACCTTTTTGAACGAAACTGCAAATTACAATTGCAAAATATTTTGTAGTTTGTGCTGTGTCGGCAACAATGTTCAGGACTGCATTTGTCATTTCTGCTAATCAAATGAACATTTCTCAAAAACCGTTAGAGGCTTGTGTACATTTTTTCGTACTCTAGTTTTAAATATAAAGATAGCAGCTCATATTCGTGGGACATGCTGTATTGCAAGTAGTAGTAAACATCTTTATTTCTAAAAAAGGCTATCGACCTATCGGTCTTTCTGCCCTTGTTTAATACATGCAGTCTTAATCTAAATAAAAAACAAATATGAAAATTCTCTTATTCTAGGTTAACAATATTATTAAATAAAATTTCAATGGCAAGAAAAAATTATTTTATTGTCCACTAGTCAGTTGCGTTTGTAAGTGTTCGAGTAGCGTTGATGTAGGGAAACGGAAGCGGGATTGTCTGGTTGGTCTTGTAAGACAAAGGGGATTCAGTATGGTCCAGTTGTAGGGGTTGTTTGTCCATTTTGTCTGTAGCTGTATGAGTCTTTCCGAGATCTTTGTCATGTTGGTGCGTTCGTATAGTAGTTGGGTGGGGGGGGGGGGGTTGTGTAGTGGGTTTTGGGGGTGTCTTATTCGTGTTATTAGTCTTAGTGCAATTTGTTCTGTTGCTTGTGTATAACGTTTTGTCCTTTCTGTTCCGTTGGTCATGAGTATATGTCCCAAGTCTAGCAAGGGTCTACAAATAGCTTTATATAATTTGGTGGCGGTGTTTGTGCTAATTCCTCTGTCTTTGTAGGTTAGTGATCGGAAGTGTTTGTTCTCTTTATTGTTTCTGCCCTGATGTTTCGTATGTGTTTAGTGAATTTAAGTTTGTGGTCAATTGTGATTCCAAGGTATTTTACGTCCTTTTTGGTTGTGTCGTTTGGCCGTCTGCAGTTATTGTAGGGGAGTCAGCGTTGAGTCTGTGGTTTGTGAGCAGAAGTTGGTTTTTTGACGGGTTTGGTGTTAGTCTCCATTTATAAAACCATGTCATTGTGTTGTTTGTTAGTGTTTGGAGTCTTTGCGCTGCTTCTCAGTAGTTTTGTCATGTACAATAAGTGCCGCGTCTTCTGCGTATTGTAATATGTATGCCGATCTGTCGATTTGATTTTTGTCTGGTAAGTTGTAATTGTATATGTCATAGCAGTATATATTGTAGAGAAACGGTGAGAGCGGGGATCCTTGAGGGAGCCCTTCTTCAGGGGAAAAAGAAAATGACAGTGTTTTGTCAATTACGTACTTGTAGTTGTCTGTTTTCTAGTAAGTTCTTTATGGTGTGTAGTAGATATGTTGGTGTGTGTAGTTTGTATAGTTTGTATAGTAAGCCTCTATGCCAGACACTGTCAAAAGCCTTGTTAATGTCCATAAACAGGCAAGCTGTCTTTCTGTCAGTTAGGTGGGTAGTTTGTATATTGTTGCCCAAAATAAAGAGCGGATGAACAGTCGAGTGATGCTGTTTGAAACCAAATTGGTAGGTAGGTATGCTATATTGCAAATTGTTGGAAAATGGACATTTTCCAGCGAGAATTGTAAGAAGTTGTTTAGATAATTGTATGTTATACCGGGTGTTTTCTAATAAGTGTCGGATATTTTATAAGCCGATTCCTCAGGAACTTCGTAAAGGCATGGGTCCGCAAGGTCTTTGGGGGTTTTGTGAAATGGGAAACTTAAATTTGATATTGGTTTGCTCTTACATGGAGAGGGCGCTGCCCATATGTCATTCTATCTTTTGAATGAACTTTTTCTTGCATGTTTGTATCACATTTTTAGCAAGAAAATCAATTCCTCTATTCTTTGTACTTGAATTGTTATCAAAAGTCGCTACAAACAACCGTTCTCGAGATATTTTGCTTTAAAGTACTCGACGCATGTGTTAAAAATGTTTGATTTAAGTAATCGACGCCAGTTTCTCATGTTACAAAACTCCCAAATACCACGTTTTGTGCAAATATTGATATTATATTAAAATTTACTTACAAATTACAAAAATTGAAGTTCATTTTTATCACCCTGTAGCCTGATAAGTAAGGCCTTCCGGACCTGAGGAATCGCGAAAAATACCTGAAGAATCGCCCTGTGAAATATCGGACATTTATTAGAGCCTCCAGTCTCTCTGATTTACATATCTTCAGATAAAATAGCTTTACTTTGAGCCTAAAGACCGGTGATTTGTAGATCTCACGTAGAGACAAGATGACCCACACTATTTTTGATTTTTGGTGAGCGATTTGTTTGCTGACTGATAATCCAACTTTTGGTTACTACCGTCTATTTTTACGTGGGTCACATTTAAAAATTACACTCAACTATACAGGATGCAGTATTAATTTTTATAATTATATTATATAATATATATATTGAACTATGAAAATACGTTTATATAATTATAAAAAATAATAAAAATTATATTTTATGTCGTATTTAAAGTAAACAACAATTTTCAGGAGAAATTTATTGAATTTGAACACGTGCATTTACGCAAAAGTAATCAATAAGTCTTAAACCAGGGCAGTCCAGTCTTTTTTGTTTTCCAAATTTGAAAACGTGTTACAACAAGTTACTAAAATACGCTTGGAATGTAGCTAGTTTTTTTTTGCGAGAGATGCTGGTTATTCGTAAATAAAAAAAGCTTTCGGAATACTCAACGTAGACTTTTTAAAGAATATTGTCTCCATACGACTATCAAGATGTCTTTCTAAATTTCGAGCATGCGGAGTATGTCGAGAAAACTGCGAACATATTTTTGGGTCGCACAATAACAATTTAAATCTCTATTATCCCATTCAAGCGAGAGCGTAAAATACGAGGTACTTTACGATCTCCAAATGGGGTTAGACACATAATTTCTTACAAAAAATGTAGGTAAAATTAAGTTTAATTCATAATGGAAAACTGGTTCACTTTTTTCCTTAAATTACCATTCATTTTGTATTCATAAACAACAACAGGACTTTTGCTTTTCCTAAACGAGTTACGCTGATATGTTGCTAATTATGATTTGACATTTTCGCCTTAATAGCTTAACACGTTTTTGCAGGTACAGCCACGATGTGTTGCTTTTTGGTTGATGTTCAAAAATTATTAAAGCGTATTCGTATCCAATGTAGGATTCTTTTATTTAGTATTTTAACACAAAACCTAGTTTTGGCAAGCGAGATAAATTTTACTCATGGCGTATAAGTAATAAATGATTAGTTACATTCCCACTGAGATTGGAGAATATTTGCTGTAAAGGATTCAAATCAGCCCACTTTTACTGGTGTTTTCTGAGTGTTGATTGCTATTGGGTTTGAAAATACGGATGACGCTATACGGGGCATATTTTTTTTAAGATTTCAAATGACACACAAATGAGTCCTCGACAGCAGCAACTTTATATTTTGAATTATAATTATTTTAAAACAGTACATTCTCTTGTTGAATGCTTAGTTTACGTTCGAAAATTGCTACAACTATAGTTAAAACTATCGTCTTCAAATGTCCTAAAATCTGGTAAATTTACCAAATTCTTACCGTTCATTACAAGTTTACATAAAAATCTAAAGTACATATAAATAACATTTTCAAATGTTTGCAATAGAGAAATCTATATTTCTTTTCAATTCTTATTTCTGAATCTAAACTGTGCCACTCACAGTAATAATATTACTTTTTAGAATGTATAGTGTCTCTTGAAAATCTACAAGCAAAACTAAGCGTTCCTATGCAAGATTTAGACGTTTTCTGGTTTCTCGTCCACAAAAGATGGTGTAGGGTGAATAATACACCCAGTCTTATCAGTAACAAAATTGGTACCATTTGCCTTAATGAGCAACGCGGGTTCTCTAGAAGGTATGAAATGTTAAGACGTATTTTGAGATTATGTTTGACATATATTAGCTTATGGCGATGCACTTTAAAACTCGCTATTGAGCGCTATACTATGTTAGTTATGAGACTAATTAAATGACCATGAGGTCATTGGACAAACTATTAATTCGAAAAAAAAACCTTGCAAAACTTAATGACTCTTTAAATTAATGGCAGCTTTTTAAAGTTTTTTGAAAGTTTAAAAATCAATTAAAATGTCGAACATGCGTAAAGCAAACCGTCTTTGTAGAAACTCTAAATAGGTCAAATATTGTACATGGAAAACTCGGGAAATCTATGAAGTGTTGTCTTTGCTAGGCAAATTGACTCTTCTGAGAAAGTGAAAGTGGTCGCAACTGAACAACTAAATGCTGAAGGAGCACTCTGAAGTAACCGTTAAGACCGTATTGTGTTTGATGTAGACAAGCAGTAGAACCGCACGGAAATCCTTTGATAAGTTTCAAGCTGACTTGACTAAGATCGACACACACCAACATATCTACTACACACCATAAAGAACTTACTAGAAAACAGACAACTACAAGTACGAATTGACAAAACACTGTCATTTTCTTTTTCCCCTGAACAAGGGCTCCCTCAAGGATCCCCGCTCTCACCGTTTCTCTACAATGTATACTGCCATGACATATACAATTACAACTTACCAGACAAAAATCAAATCGACAGGTCGGCATACATATAACAATACGCAGACGACACGGCACTTATTGTACATGACAAAACTACTGAGAGAGCAGCTAAAAGACTCCAAACACTAACAAACAACACAATGACATGGTTTTATAAATGGAGACTAACACCAAATGCGTCAAAAAACCAACTTCTGCTCACAAACCACAGACTCAACGCTGACTCCCCTACAATAACTGCAGACGGCCAAACGACACAACCAAAAAACGACGTAAAATACCTTGGAATCACAATTGACTCCAAACTTAAATTCACTAAACACATACGAAACGTTAGGACAGAAACAATAAAGAGAACAAAACACTTCCGATCACTAACCTACGAAGACAGAGGAATTACCACAAATACCGCCACTAAAATATATAAAGCTATTTGTAGACCCTTGCTAGACTATGGACATATACTCATGACCAACGGAACAGAAAGGACAAAACGTTATATACAAACAACAGAACAAATTGCACTAAGACTAATAACACGAATAAGACACCCCCAAAACCCACTACACAACCCCTCCACCCAACTACTATACGAACGCACAAACATGACAAAGATTTCGAGAAGGACTCATACACCTACAGACAAAATGGACAAACAACCCCTACAACTGGACCATACTGAATCCCCTTTGTCTTACAATAAATGACAATAAAATAATATTTTTTCTTGTCAATAAAATTTTTTCTTGTCATTAGAATCGGAAAGTTTATTTAATAAGATTATTAACCTAGAATAAGAGAATTTTCATATTTGTTTTTTATTTAGATTAAGACTACATGTATTAAACAAGGGCAGAAAGACCGATAGGTCGATAGCTTTTTTAAAAATAAAGATGTTTACTACTACTACTGTCGCGATCCTCAAAACTAAAATTGTACCATGCTACAATAAGACCTGTAGTCATGTACCGATGTGAAGCCTGGACCTAAACAAAAGCAAACAACGACATGCTGGGAAGATTCGAGCGAAAAATACTTAGAAACATATATGGACCAACCCAGGATCCTAGTTCAGGGCAATATCGAATAAGAACAAACGCGGAGTTAGAACAATTGTATCAGGGAGATGTTGTGAGAAGTCACAAAGACTGAGGTGGGCAGGACACATATACAGAGCACCGGATGACAGAATGCTGAAAACAGCATGGCAGGAAGCAGCGACGAGCAGAAGACCACCGGGAATACCTAAAATGAGATGGAGGGACAATGTTCTATCGGATATGCGGAAGATGGGCATTGAAAATGAAAAGGAAACAATGCTAGATAGAAGTCGATGGAGGCAAATTGTGCTTGCAGCCAAGACCCATATAGGGTTGCAGTGCTACTTGAAGAAGAAGAAGTTAGTATGAATTCTTCTTAACTGATTAGAGTGACGAACTTATAGTTTATATCCATCAGTAAATGAATTTCTCATTACATTATATTTTATTTACACTGTCCTCTTTGCTGTTTTTTTGCGAATACACCAACATAAACTTATGAAATGTGACTCCGAAAAGTGAGTTGCAGGTGCAATCAAATACATTGCTGCAAACTTTGTGACTGAATTTTTCTCCAAAGTTTTTTTGTAGGAATCATTTTTCTTTATTAATTTTTGGTTCTCCCTATGTGCAGTTTCAGAGCTGCAAAATGATGCCCAATTTTAAATCTTTTTTTATTGTTTCGATTTAATCCATACTATATTTCATGATTTATCCTAGTTTTATTGTTTCACAATACTTCTGGCTTCAAAATTCTTTTCTCACCTCGATTTTCATATTTAAATTTTCCCGTTTGATCACAAAATCTTAATTCCCAAATGTCAAAAACAATCAAACATTTACGGTATGCATTTGCATAGCAATTCACTAGGTTTCTCCAATATCGACTATCATAGTGCAATTTTCTATTCCCGAAGTTGATCCGTATGGATATGAGAATTGTTGGAAAGTAGGTGAGCGATGATTCGAGTTCAATTTAAAATAAAATCAATTTTCTACGCTACCGTGTCGAAGAAATATGTCTGCTCTAAATAGCTTCCAGCTTCGTATCTTTAAACATACACTTGACGAAATGTTTCCGGATATTAAGTCGATGTTGCATGAGATAACAAATCCCAGCCTTGGTTAAGGAGTCCATATAAAGCAATATAAGCTGCTGTCAACAGAGAAGCATTGAACTAAACTTTGCTTAATTGAATGTCTATTACCATTCCGCGAATGCCTTTATAATAGAGAATTTACTGGCTGATAAATAGCATTTAGTAACAAAACAATCTGGGTTCCAACTCTCTAGGGTATTATTGATTACGATGCATAATTTAGTATTAGGTACGGATTTTGCTAATATAGACTGCTACGTGCTTCAATTCATGTACAATTCTCTGAATAGAAGTACATAGATTCAAAATCGACAAGTGGATTCTTTATTGTTGAAAATATTAGTTATTGTTATTCGTTAAATCATGAATAAGGACCTGACAATAGTGTCTAGGGATATTATTATTGAGGTTTTGAAATATCTCTTTACGTATATGCCCATACCAAGTAACTTCACGTATTTTTTTACAAAATATATTGTCGAATTATTAATATTGAAACTCATATAATATCTTAATGACTTGAAAATAATTATTTTTAAACCAATTTAAGATTTCACTACTAATTGAGTCATCTGAGGGGAGTAATTTATTTCCGTCTTCATTCAAATACGATCCGCCTGGGATCTTCGAAAACAAATATCCTACTTTCCAGTTCTAAGCAGCCAAAGAGTCTATTTCTGATAAGAACATATTACTTTGTCAGAATCTTTAAAGTTACGAGCCTTTTGGTTGGGCTCATTAGTAACGTAAAGCGGGTATATGAGTAAATATGAGTATCTACCATTATAATTGCATAATACTATGACTTACACTATTAGAAAAGGGAAACCAGGAATACTCAAGGATGTAAACGGAAGGCTAATGTTGGATACAAATCAAAAACTATAGAAATGGACAGAATGTATCAATGAGTTGTTTGGAGATGACAGAACAGGACAAGTGGAAATTGAAGTTGAAAATAACCAGGTTCTAAAAATATTAGAAGCAGAAATGAAAACGGACTTTTTTTAAAGTAGTCCATGGAGCATCAATAAAAAGCTAGAGGAAGGAAAATATTATAGCCAATTTTGGTTCAGAAATGGACTAGGCACGAGAGATGCGTTGTTTGCACTAAATGGGTCAGCACAGAGGTGTCAAGACATGAATATGGATATTCATGTCTGTTACGTTGACTTCGAAAAAGCCTTCGATACGGTAAGAGACGGAAAACCAGTCAAATTCTCAAAAAGAAAAAAAAATCGACAACGGAGACTTAAAAATAATGAGAAATATTTATTGGAATCAACGCCCACTAATAACCGTGGACAATAAACAAAGCCCCGTAATGGAAATAAGGAGAGGAGTGAGACAAGGATGTGTTATGACCCCCCTGCTCTTCAACGTATACAGTGAATCAATTTTTGAAGAAGCACTACCATCTGAAAAAGGGGGAACAATAATAAAAAGAGAACTTATAAACAATATAAGATTTGCGGACAACACAGCGATTATAGCAAGATCCGGTAAAGAACTCCAAATACTATTATACCGAACTAGTACATTTTGTGAACAGTACGGACTAAAAATTATCATAATCAAACATCAAATTAGTAGGTCAACAAATAGAAAGGCTTCCAAAATAGAAATTGAAAACAATCCTCTGTTCCAGTAACCTCTCAATAGAACTAAGAGTGAGAACATTAAGGTGCTATGGTTTGCGGTATTGTATTATGGTCTGGAAGGATGGACACTTAAACAGGAGCGCAAAAACGAACTGCAGTCGTTTCAAATGTGGTGTTACTGAAGGATGCTCAGGATCATGGACAGAAAGAAAAAAATATATAGATATACTTCGAGAAATGGATAATATGAGGTAATTAACACCTTAAAGGCAAGCAAATTAAAATATCTGGGGCATATAATGAGTAGACAGCGGTTGAGATGCCAAGATTAATTATGCCTGGAAAGATAAAGAGAAAAAGGCGCATTGGCAGAGGGAGAATTTAATGGTTGAGATATTTGAGTTGGTTTGATTGTAGCTCAATAGAAATTTTCAGAATAGCGAAAAATAAAGTAAGTAGGTATAGCAATGATGATATCCAACCGCCATAGGAGACGGCACTCAAAGAAGTAGAATAAAACTGTAGTTAGTGAAGAAAACAGTTTTTGCAACTACACATATTTTCTAAGAGGTTTTGTCCAGCTGAACTCACTGATTTAGAAATATCAGGAATGCAAAACCTATAAAAATCGCGACAGCTGTTTTGCTAGCCAAAGTAGTTAATCAATCTAACAAACAGGTTTACAAGACACTCAGACATAATGAAGCCGCTCAGGTCTAAATTTTAATGACCGCTTATACACAAGCTTGTTAATATTCTGAACCATTATTGCAAAAACTGATGCGTTTTTCGGGTTTTTAGGTCCTAGTGAAATATAATTTCTTCCTGAGGTTTTTGAAGCACAACTGATCTGCAACTTCACAGGTTGTTTGCTTCTAAAGTTATACTGTTATGTTAAAGTTAACTGATGGTATCAGATTTCAAGCGAAACACATCTGAAGGTGCAAGTCATTCGTGCTTGCAAAATGCCAGGAAGAAATTCCTGACGAAAAACTTATCAGTTTCAAATAATGACCGGGAAAGAAGCCTATTTACTATTTAATAATTGATTCTATGGAACATTTTGTGCCAGTAAATTCTCTGACTGAATAAAAGTTGTATTTAAGTTGATTTTTCTAAAAAAAAGTTTAAAATAGCAAAAACTCTACCAAGTGGCATTCCAATTGAATTCTGTTTCAATTTCAAACAATTCAACTTAACGTTTGAATAATCGTAATTCCAAAAATTGAGCTACTTCAAATCTGAAATTTAGGATAAATAGTATTAAATATCTTCGCCATTAAATCGAAAACTAGCAGGAAACGTCATTTCTTAAGTTTATACAAAGAATAGATGAATTGTTTCTAAAATGTAGGCAAGACTTGGAGTGAAAAAACGAGATACGAATAGTTATCTGAAACTTTTGCGAATTAGAAGCTAAATGTGAACATTTCAGTTAAATTCAAACCAGTTTTCAAATGGCCATCAATCATCAGAAAGAATACAAGCAAAGAGTTAACGTGTCGGGTAAAAGCAGAAAACGTGTTGCTGATAAAGTGACGAGAACTCTTATTATGATTATTAAAATAGAGATCCTTTTTGGGGACTTTAGCACTTAGTGCTCAAATGGTCATTAGTCCTAAGCATCTACAATTACAATGTTAATCCGGCAAATAGCCAACAGTAACTCATGACTTATTTAACAGTTAATTGCTAGTAATTGTTTGTTAATCCAAAATTAAAACAACTATAAACAACTAAAGCCAAACTGTATGCAAAAGCAACCACGCTTGCTGCTACTAAGTCTAATGCTTGTAATTGTTGAAATTGCTTGAAACTTCAAAAGTCAGTGTTTAAGGAGCCTTAAATCTTTAAAAGAAGCAGCTATTGCGCTAATTTTGTACAAACGCAGGCAAATGAATTAAAATAAAGTTCAAAAATTGAAAGTATCTAATGTTCGAGGTGAACACAACTCAACACTCAAATTCGATTTTAAATTCGAAAAAAAAAAAGACTAAATTAATAACATATCAGTTGAAAGCTAAGTAAGCTTGTTCGGACTTATTCTCTATTCCTGAATGAAAATAATTCAATTCAAATTAGTCAATATTTGCTGTTGATGTTTGTCTAAAAGTCGTCGAAAATATGAAGGCAGAATGGTGTAATCGAACTTCCATATTCTTAAAAAGATGTTCTTGTGTTTTAGTTAAAAGTAGTTAAGATTTGCGGTTGGTATTTGTTTAGAACAGTTTGAATGGCTTATCCGCATTTCCATTGCCTTATGAAGATATTTCTATCACATCGTTTCGGTTGCTGCCTCCAACCGTAATAAAAACACATTGGTTAGACAAAGGGAGGCTGAATGGACCTGCCATAATTTTTAGGATAGAAAGACGATCATTATGAAACGTTGGATAAAAATAGAAAAAGCAAAATTGCTGCTATTAAAATGGAAATATATTTAATTCTGTTCGGTAGAGCAATTATAAGAATATGGCCAAATTTCAGACGGTTTTATGGTTCACTTCATACAAAAAAGCTTGCATTTCGAGTGAATGGAGAAAAAAGCCATGCTCGATGCCGCAATACATGTGTAGTGTGACCAGAGAACATTTGTGAAATATGAACTTATATCCGGAAAATACAAAGTAAGAGAAGCGTAATAGCAATCACAAGTCTATCATTTTGCTGAAAGCGGACAATTGTTGATGCAATTCATTTAGCAGTTTGCTTAATTTAATATAAAACTCTTAAATTTTTTAAAGTATTAATAATTGCAATTTTATTAATCGAATAGAAGGAAAATTTATTCAATATAAGTATTTATTCATACTGCCAACATCTTATTAAAACCCCAAGCTGTTAGGACGTGTACTGACTTTCCAACTTTTCGTAATTCTCATTTATTATGAGAAAAGCAAATTAAACCATTATATCGAGGCCAAATATTCTAATAACACAAATAATCATTATACTAATAAAATTATTATAGCAACAATACTATATAACAAATTTGTCTTTTCAAACATGCATGTTGTTCAGTAGCGTTTTAGAGTTTTAAACATCTGCATGCTTAAAGTTATATTGTTTTTTTATTACCAATGTTTGGGTTTTATTATAAAAAAAACAATACGTTCGCTTGTTAAAAACAAACTCTTCCCATAAGTAAGTCTGTTTAGTTAAACACAAAGAGCATTTGATTAATCCTGGTTTAGTTAATTGAAATTGATACGTTTACCATAGTTCTTCTATTAAGTTTATAAGCGAAGCTTGGAAGCGGAGAAGCGTTATTACCATATGCCGTGTTCAACCGCAATAGGGATTCAATCCGATTTAACTGTCCGCTTGAAGCTTACAGTTAAGCAACAATTAAACGCTAATTACAAATTTTCGAACTTTCAACCAATTTTGACGGATAGTCGTCTTCAGTTTCGCAACGATTCGAAAAATATTTTTCTGGAACATACATAAGTAGAGAAGTTCAAAACTAAAACTTCTTCAAAACACGAATAATCTGATACCAAATAATATGCATTTGACCTGAACTGAACAACGGGAAGTCCACCATTGTTGTGTTGTAACCGCACTTACGCCCACCTGAAACTTTTTATTGCGTCTTAAATTAAGCACATTCGAATTTAGCGAATTTTAAATTTCCATATCAAGAGCTTAAACGGCTATTAGTGATGTTATGATGTTGGGCAATTGAGCTAAATTGAGAGCACTGCAAAAAGATGCCACACCTACAGAGCGACCTTTAAAAAATTTACTTCTCAACATGGAAAATTCACTTTGACTTTCTTACTCCTAGTCATATCAGCTTGTTGCTTTCAAATTGCATTTTCCATTTAAAACTAGACTCTACGTTCATAATAACCACCAACACACTAGTAATTGTCAAATTGTTAGGTAAAAAAAACTAATATTTTTGGATGTATGTTTTTTTAAATTACTGTGTTTACACCATTCTGGAAACAATGGAATACAATTACCTTTTCAATGATAAAGATTAGCAAAAAGTTCAAATTTTGTCAAATTCAATTTTTCAAAAAACAGATGGTCTTCTAGAATCAGAATTTCAATGAAAGAGGAATAAATTTCAAGGAAAAATATATCTACCGAATTTGCAAAACAAAATGACAACAACAAAATATTTTAGGCTAAACGCACCTGACGGCGCTAATAGGCTCGACACTGGTCCTAGGAGCGTCTGATAATAGAACATTTTCGAAATTTGCACTAGCTTGCACATAAAGTTATGACCGCTCTGACGATGCCGAAAGTTTTCATTGTTGTTCAAAAACCAGACAGTTCCGAATTATTAATACTTCTGAATAAATGATAGGAATAGACAGAAAGACAGCTTGCCTGTTTATGGACATTAACAAAGCTTTTGATAGTGTCTGGCATAGAGGCTTACTATACAAACTATACAAACTACACACACCAACATATCTACTACACACCATAAAGAACTTACTAGAAAACAGACAACTACAAGTACGAATTGACAAAACACTGTCATTTTCTTTTTCCCCTGAACAAGGGCTCCCTCAAGGATCCCCGCTCTCACCGTTTCTCTACAATATATACTGCCATGACATATACAATTACAACTTACCAGACAAAAATCAAATCGACAGATCGGCATACATATTACAATACGCAGACGACACGGCACTTATTGTACATGACAAAACTACTGAGAGAGCAGCTCAAAGACTCCAAACACTTACAAACAACACAATGACATGGTTTTATAAATGGAGACTAACACCAAACGCGTCAAAAAACCAACTTCTGCTCACAAACCACAGACTCAACGCTGACTCCCCTACAATAACTGCAGACGCCAAACGACACAACCAAAAAACGACGTAAAATACCTTGGAATCACAATTGACCACAAACTTAAATTCACTAAACACATACGAAACATCAGGGCAGAAACAATAAAGAGAACAAAACACTTTCGATCACTAACCTACAAAGACAGAGGAATTAGCACAAACACCGCCACCAAAATATATAAAGCTATTTGCAGACCCTTGCTAGACTATGGACACATACTCATGACCAACGGAACAGAAAGGACAAAACGTGATATACAAACAACAGAACAAATTGCACTAAGGCTAATAACACAAATAAGACACGCCCAAAACCCACTACACAACCCCCCCCACCCAACTACTATACGAACGCACAAACATGACAAAGATTTCGGAAAGACTCATACATCTACAGACAAAATGGACAAACAACCCCTACAACTGGACCATACTGAATCCCCTTTGTCTCACAAGACCAACCAGACAATCCCGCTTCCGTTTCCCTACATCAACGCTACTCGAACACTTACAAACGCAACTGACTACTGGACAATAAAATATATTTTTTCTTGTCATTAGAATTGGAAAGTTTGTTTAATAAGATTATTAACCTAGAATAAGAGAATTTTCATCTTTGTTTTTTTATTTAGACTAATACTACTACTACTAAAGTACAGTCAGGAAAATATACAAAACGATTTAGACTAAGACTACATGTATTAAACAAGGGCAGAAAGACCGATAGGTCGATAGCCTTTTTTTAGAAATAAAGATGTTTACTACTACTACTACTTCAATTTTTCAAAAAATAGATGGTCTTCTAGAATCAGAATTTCAAGGAAAGAGGAATAAATTTCAAAGAAAAATAAATCTACCGAATTTGCAAAAAAAAATGGCAACAACAAAATATTTTAGGCTAAACGCATCTGACGGGCGCTAATAGGCTCGAAACCGGTCCTAGGTCCAAAATTCGAACATTTTCGAAATTTGCACTGGCTTGCTTATAAACTTATGACCGCTGTGACGACGCCGAAAGTTTTCATTGTTGTTCAAAACCAGACAGTTCCGAATTATTAATACTTTTGAATAAATGATAGAAATAATTTTGTAATTATTAGTATACAAATTAATACGATTTAAAAAATGTACATTACAATCCTTTCATCTTTAGAAGGTCATACTTTAAAAGAAAATATTACATACACTGTGTTCAAACAAAGATGTGATGTCAGTTAGCGAAAATTTCATATTGTAATAAATATTTATTTTAAATAACATTTTTAAGGAACTTTAAAATAAGTCACTACGTGTGGGTTATTGCCATTTAAAATTACAATAAAACTTAAATACCAATTTTGCGAAGTTAAAAATTTGGCAAAATGTTTCTGATTCGTTTCCGAGTCGAGCCACCGTAGCGAGCGGTTGTGTGTTTACAAGCGCGCCAATCCATTGGGGTAAAAGTGCGAAAGTGGCAAAAGTGACCAGCAAAGCGAAGAAAACCGCCCGGTTTTGCTACCTGAAAAGGCATCAGGCCCGTTTAAACTGTGGACTGTGCAACGTTGCCACTGTGAACTTTTCACAAACGGACAATATATATATACATATATATACATACGAGTGGAATTCAAACGAAAGGATGGACCCTGGGAGTTCGCAAGAATCCGAATCGGATTATGCCTCCCAGGATGGTGGGTTCAAAAAGCCACGAACGAAAAAACGGGGCAGAAAACCGAAGACGACCCAGCCAACCCAGCCAACCCAGCCAACCCCCACAACGACAACACCTGAGGCCAAACGAATAGCGTTGGACTATCAGTCTACAAACAACAAAAACCAAACAACAAAGAGCAAGACATCAACAAGATTTCCCACGTATTCGCACACATTCACAGCGAACGCATTGCCGACCATCACCAGAGTCCAATTTGCAATCAGGTGGGAGGAACTCAACCCCAACAACAAGGATGTGATTATCAGGCAAGATAATTACTTCCTAATCAAAACCAACCAGGAGGACAAAACATCAACAATTTTACAACAACTAAAACAAGAAAACACTGTAACAAGTTACAAATTACAAAAAAACGATAACCTCCCACTAATCCGACAACAAAAGTCAGGTCACCACCATATTACACCATCATATTCTGTCGTCGCCACTGGGGTCGACCTGGACATTGAAGACAGCATGTTTCTGGAACGCCTGGAGCAGCAGGGCTTCAGAATAAGGTTCTGCAGGAGAATTATCTCGCGAGAGCGCAACGCACCCACACTCATGATGAGGCTTATAACCGGCGACATATCCACATACGAAAGGTTGATGAGCGACCGTGCGGTTCATTTTTTGGGCCGCATTTTCAAAATCACCGAAAGTAAACCACCAGCACCCGTGCCTGCGCCGTGTGGCAAATGCAACATATTCAGCCACAAAACTGAAGATTGCAAACAATCGCCAAGATGCAACAAGTGCCAGGGACCCCATCCAACTTCCAGGTGCGAGTCGCCACTGCCAACCAAGTGCGCAGCATGCAACTCAGAGGACCACGCAGCATGGAGCATGAAGTGCCCAAAACGACCGACAGCCCCAATCGTCGGAATCCCAAATGTTAAAATAAAATGCGTCAACAAACGTACGTCCGAGATTGCGGAGACAACGACAGTGGCAAGTAGAATACACACACCCATCACAACACATGACCACATCATAAACAAATACAAACATCAACTTAACAAGACAAACAATACCAACAGAGACGAACTACTAAAAAAACTACGAAAACAATTTATAGAAGATTTTGACATCGACACCTCAGTGGTTTTCTTCGGGAACCATGTCTACATATTAATGTTTGACATGCTCCTGCCCGAGAGACGCTCTCCAACGGAACCCTGCGAACAGGTGAGACAGACGGTGACAAAAGTACAAGATTCAATATGAAAGTACTTTACGCAAACATCAACGGACTTAACAGCAAAAAAACACTTATTTACAATTACATAGAACAAAACGACACAGACTGCTGCATATTTGTAGAGACGAAAACCAAACTGGGACAAACACCAACGTACAGAAATTGGCAGTATATCTATAGGCATGGAAATACCATCAATCATGCCAGGGGCGGGGTCGCAGCTCTCCTAAAACCAACATATAAACTTGGAAGAGCAAATCCTCCCTCCCTCAACAACCCTTTGAACGACTGTCTACACTTTACGCTACCCTACTTAAACGACCTGATACACATATTTCTGACATACATACACCCACACTCCAACCTAGAACAAAACATACTGACTAAAGCGAGCATCTATAAATATGCAATAATTGTAGGCGACTTTAATATGAACAAAAGCAAAACGAAACAGCTTAAAAGATTTCTACAAAATTCCGACTTTATAAAACAGCACACCCCACCAACTTTTCTGATGCCCGCAAACCCAGACTCAACACCAGACGTTCTACTGCACACAAGAAACCTGACAAACACCATCAACAACATAAACTTAACCAACGAGCTTGGATCCGACCACCTGGCTATTACGTTTAACATAGACTTACAACATACGCAACCTACCTCCAATACACCTATAGAGAAAAACTTAAACCTAACAAAGACTGACATAGACAAAGTGAAACAACATATACATGACTACATTCAATCACAAGCACACCCCATTTCAATAGAAACCATACAACAACAACTTTCACTAGCCATAGGAAAATTTAGCCCGGAAATAAAAAATGCTTTCTACCGACATACACTACCCAAATACATACTGAGACTAATAAAACATAAGAGAGAACTGTACAGACTATATACAAACACTCAAAATAACGACCTAAAAAAGACAATGAACCAACTTAACAGAAACATTAAAACTCTGATTGGACAATACCGACAAGACAAATGGCTAGAAACATGTAAAGAAATACAGAAGGACAAAGGCAAAACATACTGGCGAAAAATTAAGAAACTGGCGCAATACAGGAAGACTGGCACTACTGACACAATTGACGAAAACGGAATAGAACGCTACACAGACAAAGAGAAAGCGGACGCATTCGCCAGACACTATCAAAGGACCTTCAGCATATCGACAAACCCTAACTTCGACAATGACAACTGGAACTTGATCAACGACTGGTACTTGAACTATTTTAACAACTCACCAAACTATGCCTGCACACTGATCACAGACATAGAGTACGATGAAGCCCTAGCGCACATCAAGAACACTGCACCGGGGAAGGATAAAATTAAGGCAAAAGTCCTGAAAAGCCTAACTCAAGAAACACACAAACTGATCCTAACTGAATTGAACAACTGCATCACAAATGGCAGAATCCCAGAAACATGGAAAAGCGGCTTAATAATCCCTATACCCAAAAATGGACTGGACAATACACAACCGAGCAACTACAGACCAATTACACTACTTCCAGTACTAGGCAAGATTTTCGAATGCATAATGAAGCAGCGGCTTGACAAAGTGATTGGAAAGTATATACCTACCTACCAATTTGGTTTCAAACAGCATCACTCGACCGTTCATCCGCTCTTTATTTTGGCCAACAATATACAAACTACCCACCTAACTGACAGAAAGACATCTTGCCTGTTTATGGACATTAACAAGGCTTTTGACAGTGTCTGGCATAGAGGCTTACTATACAAACTATACAAACTACACACACCAACATATCTACTACACACCATAAAGAACTTACTAGAAAACAGACAACTACAAGTACGAATTGACAAAACACTGTCATTTCTTTTTCCCCTGAACAAGGGCTCCCTCAAGGATCCCCGCTCTCACCGTTTCTCTACAATATATACTGCCATGACATATACAATTACAACTTACCAGACAAAAATCAAATCGACAGATCGGCATACATATTACAATACGCAGACGACACGGCACTTATTGTACATGACAAAACTACTGAGAGAGCAGCTCAAAGACTCCAAACACTAACAAACAACACAATGACATGGTTTTATAAATGGAGACTAACACCAAACGCGTCAAAAAACCAACTTCTGCTCACAAACCACAGACTCAATGCTGACTCCCCTACAATAACTGCAGACGGCCACCCCCAAAACCCACTACACAACCCCCCCACCCAACTACTATACGAACGCACAAACATGACAAAGATCTCGGAAAGACTCATACAGCTACAGACAAAATGGACAAACAACCCCTACAACTGGACCATACTGAATCCCCTTTGTCTTACAAGACCAACCAGACAATCCCGCTTTCGTTTCCCTACACTAACGCCACTCGAACACTTACAAACGCTACGGACTAGTGGACAATAAAATAATTCCTTCTTGCCACTGAAATCTTATTTATTTAATAGTATTGCTAACCTAGAATAAGAGAATTTTCATATTTGTTTTCATTTAGACTAAGACTATATGTATTAAACAAGGGCAGAAAGACCGATAGGTCGATAGCCTTTTTTAGAAATAAAGATATTTACTACTACTGTTTCTGATTCGCACCTGCCACCGATATTATTTATAGGTATCAACAGTAGGCAATAAGTAAAATTGTAACGCGACTAAAACAATTCATTTTACTGATGGAAATATAAATTCGTCACTGTCATCGTTAGGCAGAATTCAGTATTTCGTAAGATTTTCAATTAAGTTCCCAAAGCAAGGAGATTTAGTGAGCAAGTTTTTTGAGATTAGACGCCTACACTTTAATACCCGTATACTCTTTATAATAAGGGTGTCCCAAAATTAATGCAATATTTGCATTTGCCGTCATTTATGCAGTAAAGTGTTAGCAACCTCAAAAACAAAATTTTACAGCTGAGAGGTTAGGGTTAGTAAAAATGGAGCGTTACACGATAGAACAACGTATTTTAATTATTGAAGAATATCTTTAAAATAATGAAAGTTTGGCAGCCGCAGTTCGAAAATTTCATACAGAATATGGTCGGAATAGTGTTTTAATTTCTTCAACTGTTTAGAGATTAATTGAAAAATTCAAGGAGTCTGGATCAGTTGGAGACGCTAAACACACTGGTCGTCCAAAAACAAGCCGTTTAAATGTCAATTTCGAAGCAGTGCGTGAGAGTGTTGGTGAAAATCCAGGAACATCAATTCGGCGTCGTGGACAAGAATTGCAAATTTCAAGAAGCTCTCTGCAGCGTACCCTCGCTAAACATCTGCGTCTTCTTGACACTGTTTGGTGCGAATTTTGTGTTGGAGGCATCATTGGACCATCCTTTTTTGAAAAGCAGTAACTGTTACTGGTGCTCGATATCGCGACATGATAACACACTTCTTTCAGCCTCAGTTGGATGATATTGATATAGACCGCACGTGGTTTGAACAAGATGGGGTCACATGCCATACAGCCTTTTCAACTCAATCACTGCATAAGACATTTCCCAGTCGTGTACTCTCTCGTTTCGGTGATCCTAATTGGCTCCCTATATCTTGTGATTTAACACCATTAGATTTCTTTTCATGGGATCATTAGAAGGTCTATGTCAACAAGCCACAACCACCCGTGTAGTACAGGAGGAAATTAAACGCTGCATCAACGAAATTCAGCCACATTTATGCAAAAAGGTCATTGACAATTTCGATAAAAGAGTGCGTATGTGGCAGCAAAGCTGTGGAGGCCATTTGCCCGATGTGTTATTCCATAAATAACCCTATCCTATGAATTTTATGATTCAATAAAAAAATGACAATCTGAAGATTAAAACTGTGTTTTCAACACCCTTTATAAGACTTACCAACATTCACCAATAATTTATCAGAGAACTAACCAGTTCTAACCAGAAGTTGCAAGTCATAGTTACTTCATGGCCTCAGTTGCCATTTTGAAATTCTTTGAAATATTTGAAGGCAAGGGAAAAATCGACGAGAAGTCTTCAAATGGCTTCTTTATGAGTGGTAACTTTCAGTACCTCAGAAGGTCCAATTAGCTTGTAACATACAGCACACTGATTCGTGCATCGCTCTGTAGAACATTTAGCCTACTTGAAGACTAACGAAAAAAGCCAAACTTGATGCATTATCGATATTTCAACACTAACCACAAATGTAGCATTAACATTATGGACTCATGATTGTTAGCGGGCTTTTTCATCAAACATTCGAAGGTTTCGGCACGTTCTGCAAGATTTCGCTGTATTAATAGACTCTCGCTTGATCCTTGTTGTCTCTATTGGCCTCCAGTCCAGAATTATACGTGTCCATGGGTTATACTAATGTCTGGCTACATGACCATTTCATCTTTGCCACCTCCTCCACGATGTCCCTGACACGGACAAGGGGAATGGTTTGGGCGATCTTCTTGCCTCACTCGTCGTTGCGGTTTTATGGGGTTTGTTTTCGTTTTTTCGTTCAGTTTTATTTGAATGCTTGCATTTTCGTATGTGCTCTTTATGATGTTTGTATACCTTGAATCAGATCACCTCAAAAAAGATGGGTGGACGACATAAGAGCAGTGGCAGGCAAACAGTGTATGATATTTGCGAAATATAGAGAAAGAAGGAAACAATTAGAAAAGACCTACATCCAGGAATGGATGGACAATGGTTGACAAAGAAGAATAGACTCGCAAATAACATTAAAACATTGCTTAATAGTAAAGTTAAAAATTTCCAGAGCCGACATTTTGGAGAAACAGATTCATAATAAAAAATAAATTCTTCCGTACTATTAAAGAACTTTTCAAACCTCAGTGAACACTTAGCTATAGTATGACTTTATTTTTGAATCACTCTTTATAATTTGAAACAGTAAAATTTAAAAACTAAGCTATTAATATCTGTAAAAGTTACATGTAATATTATAAAAATCTTGTATTACTTTCTAATGAAGAGCTTGCTAAAAACACTGATCAAAACCTTATTTTCTTAATTTAACTTTTAATGTTAATTTGTATGTATTAGCTTGAAACGTCTCTGAACTTCTAGCGCTAAGCAATAGTCAGATAAGGAGTTCAAACTTTAGATACGTAGGCTGAAATAGGCTTCATGTCGGCGCCCAAAATGAATGAAGTAATATGACTAATAATTAATCATGAATTCATTTAATTACTGCTCAAGCTTACAGCGTGTTCAATATGTTAATTGGCTTTATTATATTGGGAGATCCTCTTTAGATTTTCTGACCTTCATTATGCTACTATAAAGGCCAATCTAGGCTAATGGCCGTCATTAACTTTTATGAACTTCATTAACTTGCTATTGTAGATTGGATTTCGACTGAGAAGCCTCTATGCCCCGATTCTGGTTAAAGGTTTCAATTATGCTAAGCCCGACATTATAACAATAGTATTTATCTATAAGGTGGAGTGGTTTCGAAGTAATGGCATAGAGCAAGGTTCTTTATATATAAACTTTACTTAATTGGAAAAGTAAAACTCAACAAAAGTTCTGAAATATTTTTCTCCCTTTACAAATTAAGTTTCTCCAAAAACGAATCAGCTTGTTGTTTTGCGCTTTCTAATCGAAAGCTACTCTAGCACATACTACGTTTTGCAGAACTTTTTGCGTTCAAGCATTTCAACTGCTAATTTTAAGGCCCAAATGTATTCTTTAGAATACATACAGGGGTCGGCATAAGTCAGGCAACGCTCTGGAAAAAGACTAAAACGAAGCATGTTGGTGCTTCAGACAGTTGTGTCGGTGTCATGATAACACGTGCTCGTCGAGTAGACGCGTTTTCAGAATGAATAACAGATACAAGTTCACGCATCAAGAAATAGTTTTTTTTGTTACGTCGTATCTACGTACCAACGCGGATTTCGAAACTATGTACGAATTTCAACAACAATTTCCGAACTCGCTGCTACCAAATCGTTCAAGAGTGTGGAAGATGTACCAGAAATTCTAAAAACGGGCTCTGTTGCCGACGCACCGCGTTCTGGACGACGTCCTTACCGACTGTTGCCGACCTCCGAACTGCATATGAAGAAGAATTGGAAAACCTTCGCGGACAGTTTAACGTGTTTCGCCGGACCTGCCTCTCCCGTGAGAAACGTTGCAGTAAATGCATTGATCAAGATGGGCATCAATTTGAACACTTAACACTTACAGTGACCCTTTTTCGAATCCTTTCGAAATATTTCCCTTCCACCTCGGTTGTATAGATTACCTAAAATTCACACGGAGGGAGTTCCACTCAGATCGGTTGTCAGTGCTCCGGGATCTCCAGCATACGATGTGGCAAAATATCTAGCCTCTCTTCTGCAGCCACATATAGGATCCACAGACATAGATATCAGATACTCTAAACAACTTATTAGCAAAACCAAGGATCTGAGACTGGAACCAACGGACATACTGGTCAGTTTCGATGTCGTGTCGCTGTTCCCAAAAGTGCCCGTGGACGCATCCATAGAACTAGTGAAGGAGATATTTGAGGAGAATCTCGCAAATCTCTTCAAAACTTGTCTAAAACGTCCGTACTTCCAGTGGACTGGAGACTTCTACGAACAAAAGCAAGGAGTAGCAATGGGAAGCCCACTCAGCCCGGTTGCAGCACATGTCTTCATGGAGAAATTCGAGGGAACAGCTTTGAGAACCGCACCCTTTAAACCGAGTATCTGGTTTCCTCGACCACCTGAACAAACAACATCCAGATAAACAATTTGCCATGGAAGTTGAACAAAACCAACAGTTAGCTTTCCTGATGTTGGTGTCTAGGAAAGGGAACCAATTGAACCATCAGGTATATCGAAAAGCCACCCACACAGACAGCTTGTAGAGGTACCGTAAGCTGTCCAACCATCACCCGACAAGGAAACAAGAAATCATCAAGACTCTCACGGATAGAGCCAGGAAAATATGCGGACTACAGCACTTAGTAGCGGAACTACAACATCTAGAAAGGGCTTTTATCAAACCGAAAGCTCGGCCGATGGAACTGGTTCTTTCAACTTAGTCGCTTATTTTCAAGTATTTCAACACACTGTATTTTCAAATGCGCTTTATAGTCGCAACCCCCAATAACAAATCTCTAATCGCTAATATACTATCTAAAGAGACATGTAACTTTCAAACACTAAAGTTGACATTGCACTTAAGACTATTGCAAAAAAAGCAGTTTTATACTGTTTTTTTTAAACTAGGCAGCTCCTTTTAACCGTATAAGATAGAAAAATCTATGAAACTGCCATTCCGGGGCTCTTATAAGTCCTGAGGCAGAGTGCTGAAACGTATATGCATGCAAATCAGTTTGCTCTTTAAAATGTGGATCTTTAAATTGGAGAGACCAAAAAAACACATACATATGCACAGAAAGACGATTTATATGCGGGTGAATATAAATAAATATTATGGGTTTTGACTGACACTTTAAAACGGAGTATCAGCCAAAAGCTATGAAATTACGAATGAAAGTGCTATGAAAGGAATAACAAAACAATGACGAATTAAGAAGGCAAAAGCCCGGAAATAGAACGTGACAGAAGGAACTTAGATATAATTTCGTATGCTTATGATGTCAATGAGATGTTAAAAAAACTTTAAGTTCACCCTTAGCATTTAAAATAATGATGGGGAGTCACTGTGATAAGTCCGGACGCAATATGTTTAAGGATTACATTCTGAAACATTAAAAATATTGAAAAAAATTAAATTTAATTTAATTTTTTCAAATACTCCAACTCAAATTTTTATATATTTTTTGCTATAGGATAACAGATTAGAACGAAAAATATCGGTAAATACTGCAGTTGAAACAGAAATACAACTAATCGAATCGATTTGTTAGTTAAATTAGAAGCGACATAATCAAACGTACAAACTGAGCAGAAAATGGCAGCAAGCAAAACAATATACATTAACAGCAAACATAGAATATGTCATCAATAGCGATCCGATTTGACCTTTCCCAGATGTGTTTGCTTAGTTTAGCGTAATCGAATGGGGGTTAAGTTTGTTTTCTAACTGATTCCAACCAACCCTTAATAAATTGAATTATTTCTCAGTAGCTATTTTATTTGTACGGGTAAGATTGGGCTTGGGAAGATAGTTGCAAAGCAAACTTCACGAATGTTGACCGAGATCTTAAACAATGAACTAAAAATAAAACCTGATTGATTCGCGGCAAAGATATCTCATGGCGTTCGATACATCGCATAGAATTTCATATTTTTAGATCTGCCATATGTTTTAAACGTTTCAATATCAAAAGTTAATTAGTGCTGACGCATTTATTTTTAAAAATATATTTCTGTATCGCACGCTTTAACACCCATCGAAGAATTTAAATAGTGAAATACATCTGCTCACGCATCCTATCCGTTTATAAATATTTTTTTACTAATAATAGTACTAACAATGCTTTCTATAAACCATCCATTGTTTCAACAACTGCAGTTAATTCAGTATTATGGAATTTTTTTTGAGTTAGTAAGGAAAGGAATTATCTAGTCTTGAATCTAAATTCAGAAAACGTTTCTCATTAACTGATCTGCTATTTTCGATGGATGCTATTAGATAAATAACTTCACTTTATATGCAGTCGAGCAATGGCTCCATGCAACTCAATTTACCTAAAACTGCATTGAACCACGCGACTGAAAGTTGAAAAGCAAATATAAAACTTAATCACACGTGGGCGAATCTTTTCAGTTTATATCCGAAGAAGCAAGTTTATATCCGAAGCATATTTTTTTCGGAAAGTCCTATTCGACATACAATTTTTGAGCTACACGTGGCATTAACTTTAGCGCATCTATTCAAATGAACTTAATGCTATTTTAAATACAAACATTTCGATTAATTGAAACATTCATTGTAAAGTGAAATATGCTTCAATTCCAGCTGGAAAACTGGGTTTCTCGTACATTTTTAATGCCGCAAATCGTTTGAAACACATCCGCATGAAATTGTAAATGCAGGTTGCAATTTCTGATCGAACAGGTTTTGAAATCAAAGAGGTAAACTGCGAATTTCGAAGACTAGAATAGAAGTTTCGGCTTTATCGGGACCGAATAACCGTTAAAGCCACTGGCGTGTCATAATACGATTACCCTAATTAGTATCACGTGTTATTCACTTCACATGAGACAGCTTGCATTCAGTTACATGCAGTAAATGAAGCTAACGCAATTTCTGAAAATAATTAAGTTTAGCAGGACGAGCTTTCCTGGTTGGCTAGTTTTCCGCCACGTCGTATAATGTGATATCAATATCAACAATTTGACAATTCCATGCAGAGTTGCAAGGTTTTATGTTGAATATTATTATCAAAAATTCCTTAAAAGGAACTACTGAACAGTTAGAACTTCCTCCTGAATTAGAATTTCAGCTTTGTAAGTCCTAGCAACAGAAGCGGTTTGTATGACCTCCACCTATTTGCTCAATTGAAATTCATGCTTTTCTTTAGCGAAGTCAAATTCTTCAGGGCTATTTAGTGCACATGCTTGGTCCATATATTTAGAACAGTTCTAAATATGTAAAGGTTTTTTTTTATAGGTACAAAAAACCGCCGAATACAAAAATTGTAGGGCTACTCTTGAGTCAGCAGACAATATTATTTGATAACAGAAAAGATCAAGGAAAATACAAGCTGGATGAATTCATATTTGAAAACTCTGTATATTTTATTCTTCGATCAGTGTACACTTTTTAGTTCAGTTTTGAAAAATGTTTGGTCAGTTTTGAAAAATGGTACAAATTTGAACATTTTTGAGCATTTGCATTCAAAAATCCTGCTTAAATAGATTTTCCCAATAACAGTCGCCAAACTTTTTGTTGGATATTTTGCATCAAAATTTTTGCCTTTTAAGCGAAAAGACAGACTTTCCTCGTCTTTTATTACACATTGATCCACTCCAATATCTCTCCAATATCCTACAGTCAGGAAAATATACGAAACGATATTACACATTGATAAAGACTGCTATTATTTCACAATAAAGAGCGAAATATTTATGAAAAGGTGCTCAAGGGCTATCACCTAGATATATACCATTATATAGGATCAAGCTGTAAGAGAAAAACTTCAATTAGTATATCTACAAATTGTTTAAAAAACTACATAATTACAAATCTGTAAAAATTCGATCTGTTTTCTTTTTATTTACAAATTGTTATTTTTTAAAATCTTTATTGATGAATAAAAGCACTCTTTATTAATACGTAATAAAAGACGTAAGGCAATTTTATCTTTTCATTCTTACCTTTTCATTTTTGAGAGAAAGTTTTGATAATAATTAGTAGTTATCCACAATAGGTATAAATAATAATAATTATTATTATTGTTAATTATTATATTATTATTTCCTTCATTCAATTTGTAGACTGGGTAATTGAAAATAAAATATTCAATAGTTTTTAAGAAAATTTCCTATTAAGGAATATACTTATATATTTATATGACACTTACGGCCCCCAGTCCCCGGCAGTTCACCGACTCCTGGCTACGATAGCGGCCGGCAAGGGCGGAGAATTGAGGGTGCGAAGAATCACCGGGTGCGATCAGGCTATCAAAAATGAGGACTGCAGGTTGCTACACTGAATACAAGGACTCTGTCAACAGACGAAACATTTCTGGAACTGGAAGAAGAGCTCAAACCCATAAACTTGGACCTTGTAGGATTGAGCGAAGTTAGAGGAAAAGGAGAACAACAGCTAAGATTGAAGTCAGGACACATGTTCTATCTTAAAGGAGACAACGACTCGGCTGATGGAGGAGTGGGTTTCATAATAAACAAAAAACACGCCGGCAAAGTTGTCCAGATGGTAGCCTTGAGAGTGGCATTTCTTGTGTTAACACTGAGCACAAAATACAGACTAAAAGTTATCCATGCCCCAACAACTACACATTCGGATGAGGAAGTGGAAAACTTTTATGAAGACATTGCAGTAGCGATGGCAAAAACACCAACTCATTACAACGTGATTATAGGAGATCTGAATGCAAAACTTGGATATAAAGAGGTTGATGCTGAGTCCGCTATGGGTCAACATGGGTATGGCCAGAGGAATGAAAGAGGAAATACACTCCTTGACTTCCTGGCACACCATGGACCGTATGCAATGAACTCAATTTTTAAAAAGAGTAAACAGAAGCGCTGGACGTTGGCAAGCCCAGATAGAGTTACTAAAAATGAGACTATTATGTCATCACTGACATGAAAAATATTGTATAAGATGTCAAAGCACTGAATTAATTTTTATTCGGTACTGACAATAGAATGGTAAGTGCAAGGATGACTATCAATATAAAACGAGAGCGGGCAAATATGATCATGAAGCGAGCACCTTAAAGGTGGTCTGATGTTAAAGACCTGGGTGAATATCAGAAAGAGATAGACCTTGAAGTGGAAAACTCTGGTTTTGCGAGAAATAAGGAAGTAAATATCGAAGCAGCAAATAGAGAAATTAACATAATTTTAATAGACGCACAAAAACGGCGGTGTTCAAAAAATAAGAAGTCAAAGGATGAGCTTAGTGAAAACGCAAAGAGTCTTATGAATTAGAGAAGGGAACTAAATTCCAACCCTACCACGAATGCAGACCAACTACGAATTCTAAATAGAGACATTTCAAAAGGCGTCAGGAGGGATATAAGAAAGTTTAAATCTGAAGAAATAGAAAAGGTCATTGAAAACAACAATAGTTTGAAGGTCATTCGAAGGAACTTCTCCTCTGGTACCAAGGACATCTGTAAGCTGGAGAATGGGGCAGCCCGTACTACCTCAAATAAGGAAGATATTTTAAAGTTGGTTGAGGATTTTTATACAGGGCTATACAAAGAGGAGAAACACAATCCGCCTGAGAAGTTGCCTCAGGTACAAAACCAAGGATCAGAGGATATTCCTGATATTACCCTGGATGAGATAAGAGCGTCGCTGAAAGAAATGAAGGACAATAAAGCCCCAGGCGAAGATGAAATTGTTATTGACTCTATTAAAGCAGGAGGAAACATATTGCTTAAGAATATATGCAGGCTTTTCAGTCCATGTCTTCTGAAGGGAACAACACCTTCCCAGTGGGATAATCCACAAAAAGGGAGACATCGCAAAACTAGAAAACTATAGACCGATAAGCTTATTGTCACATGTCTACAAACTCTTTATGAAGATTATAGCTAAACGTCTGATATCTAAATTAGATTTATACCAGCCTCGTAAACAGGCGGGATTTAGAGCAGGGTATGGAACAAACGACCACCTTCAAACCATTAAGACTCGAATAGAAAAATCATTGAGTATAACAAGCCACTTGTATTCATAGATTTTTAAATGGCTTTCGACCTCGTAAATCAACACAAAAGGTTGCTAGCGTTGGCGGACTGTCGTATTGATCATCGACATACTTCCCTATTGAAAAACGTATACAAGCGGAGAATTGTATGTATAAGGTTACATGCAGACACAAATAAATTTTAAATCGAAAGAGGAGTTCGTCAGTGCGACACAGTATCTCCGAAACTGTTTACCACCGTATTGCCTTTAAAAGAGTTAACTGGGAAGAAATGGGCATAAATATCGATGGAGAGCTGTTGAGCCACATGAGGTTTGCTCATGACATTGTCATAACTGCCGACAGTATTGACCAGGCACAGACAATGGTGGAGAGCCTTTATGAAGCGTGCAAAGAAGTCGGTGTAAAAATAAATTTTACGAAAACGCAATGTATGACCAACTTTGTCATGAGCGAGAATATCTCAGTTGACGGTAAGAGTATCGAGCAGGTTGCCATAATAAATATTTGGGACACGAGATCAGGATTGGCCGAGATAATCAAACCTGCGAGCTGAACCGGAGAATAGGGTTGGCGTGGGGGGCATTTGGAAAGCTTCGGGATGTTTTAAAATCAATAAACAGACATTCCTATATGTCTCAAACGGAAAACATACAATCAATGCCCACTGTCAGTACTAACCTATGGGGCAGAAACTTTAACGCTTATCAAAAAAACGATGCACAAGCTGCGAGTTGCTCAGAAATCTATGGAGCGGTCAATGCTGGGACTGTCTCTGGGAAACAGGATACCCAATGTGACTATACGGCATAGGACGGGTGTGACTGAGGTCATAGTGAGAGTTGCAACCTTGAACTGGAACTGGGCTGGCCATTTGGCACGAACAACGGATGGAAGATGGTCAAAGCGTATTCTGGAGTGGAGACCAAGGTACGAAGCCTATCGAAACAGAGACAGACCACCAACAAGATGGACGGACGATATTAAGAGAACCGGGAAAACTGGATACAGGACGCACAAGACCGAAAGCGGTGGCAGACAATAAGGGAGGCCTATGTCCAGCAGTGGACGCGAATGGGCGTTTGATGATGATGATGATGATGATTATGTTGATGATGTCTATAAGGATGTAAGACAATACTTTTAAGAATTAATATATTTGAAGGACCCCCCCACCCAACTACTATACGAACTCACAAACATGACAAATATTTCGGAAAGACTCATACATATACAGACAAAATGGACAAACAACCCCTACAACTGGACCATACTGAATCCCCTTTGTCTTACAAGACCAACCAGACAATCCCCCTTCCGTTTCCCTACATCAACGCTACTCGAACACTTACAAACGCAACTGACTACTGGACAATAAAATAATTTTTTCTTGTCATTAGAAAAGGAAAGTTTATTTAATAAGATCATCAACCTAGAATAAGAGAATTTTCACCTTTGTTTTTTTATTTAGACTAAGACTGCATGTATTAAACAAGGGCAAAAAAACCGATAGGTCGATAGCCTTTTTTTAGAAATAAAGATGTTTACTAGTACTATATTTGAAGGAAAATATTTCAAAGAAAATAATCCATGGTTTACGTGCTTTGCACCCTATTGAAAAATACCTCGTTATTCCAAGAAGGTAAAGAGTAATAGAGTTTTGCTTTTAACACGACTTGAATATATTACATCTGTAAAAAATGTAAAAAATTCCACAAACATTTACTTCAAAGGTCGCTAATAATTAGTGCTTAAACATGTGAAACAGCGACTCCACCAGAGCTGAAAACAGTGGAAAATAACTGACTACTTTCAAGATATATTCGAATGGAGACTAAATATTCAACTGAAAGTGTCTAAGCAAGATATTCTTTGTGACTTGAATGAAAAATATTGAAAAATATGTACAATTAAAAAACAACTACAAACACTGAACAATTGAAAAAGCCTTCTGAACTAAATAAATAATATACACATTGATTAAATTCTGCTTAAGTCAAGTCAATATTCCAATTGTTATAGTCGTACGTAGGGAAAGTTGGATTTCCGATTCGATTTAAGGTTCGATTTCCAGTCTGTTGTTTCTTTTGATTTCTCCTCATCTTTACCTAAGATTATTTCTGATTTAATTGCAGAATCTTCCGTTCGCCCAATAAATGCTGTATACTTTTGTTCTAAAACGTTTTCTACAACTTGTGAGATTTACTTCCACATATCTATTTTGCTTTGTTGGATCTCATGATTATGATGATCAGACGATTTTAAACGTACAGTAGTAGTAAACATCTTTATTTCTAAAAAAAGGCTATCGACCTATCGGTCTTTCTGCCCTTGTTTAATACATGCAGTCTTAATCTAGATAAAAAACCAATATGAAAATTCTCCTATTCTAGGTTAACAATAGTAGTAGTAAACATCTTTATTTCTAAAAAAGGCCATCGACCTATCGGTATTTCTGCCCTTGTTTAATACATGCAGTCCCAATCCAGATAAAAAACAAATATGAAAATTCTCCCATTCTAGGTTAACAATGTTATTGAATAAATAAGATTTCAGTGGCAAGAAGAAATTATTTTATTGTCCACTAGTCCGTTGCGTTTGTAAGTGTTCGAGTAGCGTTAATGTAGGGAAACGGAAGCGGGATTGTCTGGTTGGTCTTGTAAGACAAAGGGGATTCAGTATGGTCCAGTTGTAGGGGTTGTTTGTCCATTTTGTCTGTAGCTGTATGAGTCTGTCAGAGATCTTTGTCATGTTTGTGCGTTCGTATAGTAGTTGGTGGGGGGGTTGTGTAGTGGGTTTTGGGGGTGTCTTATTCGTGTTATTAGTCTTAGTGCAATTTGCTCTGTTGTTTGTGTATAACGTTTTGTCCTTTCTGTTCCGTTGGTCATTTAAACGTATATTTAAGGTAAGATATTAAAAACTATTATGTATGTAGTTATAGTAATTAATTATACGACTGTTGTGCAGAAGTAATAATCAGATCTTTAGAAATATTCGGCTTAAGTCTAAAAGTCAGAATATACCGTCAAAACAATTAAACTACATGAATTTGAAAGTAACTTGAAAAGAGAATCGGCGATGGGAAATTAAAATTTTTTGATTGTTTCAGATATTGTAGTTAAAAAAAGCAACAAACAAATTGCCTACTAGGAAAATGAGTTGAAGGATACAAACGGCAAAAGACATACCTGATAAAAAATAAATTGCAAAAAAATATTGGGGATCTTAAATTCTCTACTACTGACCACAAATGATAAAACCTCAACACACACAAACACAATATATAAAAAAAAGGATAAAACAGCTGAGCGCTTGGTAAAGCCTAAATATAAATATAAAAAGTGACATAGGATGTAAACGTTAAGGTCCTGTCTGCGAGAAGATTTTCGGCAACCGTACGTGCTAGGACAATAAAATATTCAACAAGATTTGGCCCAAAGATAATTTAAAGCCGGGATAAACTGAGCCCAATTTGGCTAATAGATCTCTACTATTTGAAGAATTTTTCATGTAATGCGGAGAACACTATGGAAGAGTTTCTTTTCATTTTCATAATGAAGTGTATCAACTTCTATTGATAGTGGTTCCACTGAAAGAATTTGGCAGTCACCAGATTTGAAAATGTAAAACGAATTCCCATAGTAAATATAATAAATTTTACTCCAGCGTCTTTACATATAGACAGCGTAGGCATCATCAAACAATATTAAGATGAGTTGAACTGCAGCCTTTACTCGAGTTTTCCGTAACCGCGCAATAATTGCCTCGTAGAGTAATAAGTAAACATATCCTAAATAAATTACTTGATTGTACATATCACCACGATATCTTATTTACCTCACTAACTCCATCTACATTAAACCATTTGCTTGCCAAGTTCGAGGGCGCCTCCTCACTCTCCCAGTCGATTACTGCCGTTTACCAACTCCCTGATTTGTATTTCGCACTGAATTACTATCGACATCTGACTATGTATAATTACGGATTACTAAGTTTGAGACTAGACTTTATAAATTAATTTTAGTGGAAACTGGATCAGCTAATTTTGGCCCAGCCTACAGCATCTTGCAGTAAAAATAAAAGACTGATTAGAGATCGTTTGGGCCAAAAGAAATTACACTATAAGCTGCTTTCAAATTAGAAAATTAATCTGTTGTATTGAGGCAAAGCTCTGCTGCAATACAGGCTTAGCAACCCTTGTTAAAGGGCAATACTTTAAAGAATAAGCGGGAGTAAAATTTAATTTGCAGAAGTATTTTGATTTATTTTTGGAACGTTAGCGCTAACATATCAATTACTTTTCCATTTCAACTTGTGATATAATTACTTTTTGTTTTCTGTAAATATTTCATTCGAAGAACTTCGTTTCGCTCAAAAGCGTTCTATGGCAAATGCTAAAATGGATTATTAACTATCATAAAATATACAGGATGCTGCAAATGTACTCTGACAAAGTCCAGGAGTTACGATCTAATTCTATATACGTTCTAATAAACGAGGATCGTTAGATCCATTGTTACAATAATATATGGTGTTAAAATGTCATTAAGAAATATTGAATAATATTAATATATCCTTAATTAATAAATTCTTCAAATGTCAATAGGTATAGAATGAGTAGGTTTCTATTGAATGAAATATTTTTTGGTCCACCAGTAGGGTGCGTACTGAGTTGACTGAAATGTTCACCACTGGCTTATAAAAAAAACCTATTTTTTTACTTTCGTTGGTTGATTTTGCTTTGTAAACGCATAATTTTCGAGTAAAAAGATAAAAATCGTGTTAATGCACTTCTTAGAACGCTTACATCAACAGTTATTTTCATTCAAATTTTGAAATTATGGAGGATAGATTTCAATGAGTAAGTAGGCATAAATGAATCTTATTTAAAGTATTAACGTGTGCAAAATGATTACTCATCATTGGAGCTGTAAATTGAAATGTCTCAAGCAGTTTCCGATATATTAATACATTTGTATGTTTTCAATAAAATTTAAAACCCTCAATTTTCGTAACGATGCCCTTTTTTGTTAGAACTTTTCATCGTAAAATAATGTCAATAATCACCTCCTAAACTTTGTCGGCGTAATTTTCAATCACTTTGTACGTACGATATAAATTCCTTGCAAAATCTTGGAAATGCCGCAAAAGAAACAGCAATGTGAACAAAATGTGCATAACCAGTATAGAATGTATCAAAAGAGTCTTAAATCTACGAAATTGATATTATATTGTAAGGTCCTTACTAATTTTAATTTCTAAGATGATCGTGTATGTTTTAGGACGCGGAATTGACCCAACTGAACTCATAATATCTGATAGCAGTAGCTAAGTTTTCATGACAACGTAAATTCCTTTTTTCTTTCCAAAACAGAAAATTATTCTCAACTTTGAATATAAATAAGACATTTTTTGTTAGTGTTCTTGGTACAGTGGTTCTTTAAAATTATTTATACAGGGTGGCCCTCAAGTAATGTCGAAAAATTCACTGGCATATTGTTTGGTCAAAAATATTGCGTTTCAGGCAAATTTGCCTTATCCGAAAGTTAATAGATTCCGATATACAAGGTATCAAAATGCAAATAAAAATTTCGTTTTTTCTTAATAAATTTTTAACCGGTTTTTCTAGTACCACAAAAATTTTTGTTTGGGAGTTTTTTAGATCGGCAAATCTAAATATCCTATTGGTTGGCTTGTAGTTTCTAGAGGGCGCTGGATGCAATAGTCGGGCGCTATTTAAAACTTCAGAACTTTTTTGGGTTTTAATATATAGCTTTTTTGTTAACAATATCGGGTTCTCCAATAGTTCCGCAACAAAACATGTGTACTCGGTTCAAGTCGATATCTGTCACCGTTTCCGAGATATTTCACATTGAAACATCTAGTGATCTTTTGAACTAGCTCAAATTAGATCCCTTATATTGTCGTAAATTGACATTTTTAAAGTGGGCCATGGACAACATACATCTTACTGTCAGTTTGGTGTTAGCTAAGTGCTAAAAAATTATTTAAGTTCTACTCTTACATTAATTTTATTACAAATGCCCCGACATAACTTATTTTCGAATGAAGAAATTCGCGATATGGTATGTGTTTATGCGCAAGAAAATTATGTTGGAAGTTGAGCGTATCACCGATATTTAGAGTTATATCCTGACAGACGGCAACCAAATCAAAAACTATTCCACAATCTGTTTCAACGGCTTGGAGAAACTGGTATTTTCGTCCTAAGCGGGACATAGCGGACCAAAGGCGTGCTATTTCCGTCGGTCAAGAAGAAGTCTTAACTCGGGTGCTTGATAATCCAGAAATTAGCAGTAGACAAGTAGCAAGAACTATGCATATGAGCAAAACAAGTGTCCTCAAAATCTTTAAGAAAGATAAGTTTTATACCTTTCATTTTTCCGCAGTCCAAGATTTATCAGAACCCGATCTTCACGCTAGAATGAAGTTTGCTTTCTTCATGCGTGAACAGGAATCACGTAATCCTGGATTTTAAAAAAATGTTCTGTTTAATGACGAAGCAACTTTTACCCATAGAAGGGTATTCAACTATAAAAATAAACATTTCACATCGCCATTTCAAGCATGAATTCAAAATTAATGTTTGGTGGGGAATCATAGGGAATTATCTAATAGGTGCACATGAATTTCGTGGAAATTTGACTAGTCAGTTATACTTAGATTTTCTGCAGAACGAATTGGGAAATTACCTAGATGACATACCCCTATTGGTTCGACAAAATCTTTGCTTCATGCAAGATGGCGCTCCCGCTCATTTTGGTGTTCAAGTTCGGAACTATCTTGATGAACAATTTCCGAATCACTGGATAGGACGCGGAGGCCCAATACCGTGGCCTGCCAGAAGCCCTAATTTTAATCCAATGGATTTCTGTTTTTGGGGTTATATGAAATCCCTAGTTTATGATCCTATTAACAGGGAAGAATTGTGACAGAAAATTTTAAATGCTGCAGAAGTCTTCCGAAGCAAAATTTTTTTTTCAATACGACAATCAATTATTAGAAGGGTTAGGAAATGTATTGAAGTCAGAGGAGATCATTTTGAACAATTATTATGAAATACTAATTTTCACAGATTTTTCTGGGTTCAAAAAGTAGTTTAAAGTAGTTCTGAATACGCCTAAATAAATACTGTCTAATGTTTGTTAAGTTTTGTTTAATAGACAATTTGCGCAGCACATTTCTTTTATCTAGAAATCCAATTAGTTCAAAAAATCACTATATGTTTCAATGTGAAATATCTCGAAAACCGTGACAGATATCGACTTGAACCAAGTAAACATTGCTTGTTGAGGAAATATTAAAAAAAAATAGCCAACCATTAGGAAACTTGGATTTGCCGATCTAAGAAACACCCAAACACAAATTTTTGTAGTACTACTAAAACTGGTTAAAAATCCATTTAAAAAAAACGAAATTTTAATTTACTCTTTGACACCCTGTATCTAGGAACCTATTGACTTTCCGATAAGACAAATTTGCCTGAAACGCAATATTTTTGCCTAAACAATATGTCAGTGAATTTTTCGACATTAGTTGAGGACCTCCCTGTATATTGATATGACGTTTATTGCTAGTCCACATATTGATTTTTCAAATTAGATATTTTTCTTAAAAATTATTAAAAAAAACTCGAACTATGACTAATAATCATAGCGTAGTGTATAATTTATTGAATAGACCCATCACAAAAAATTGGCAGTTAATTTAGGTGTAAACCCTGAAACGATCATAATAAAGCAATCGCTGTAAAAGTTGGGGAATAATTGATTAAAAACCCAAATAGATTCATGTTACACACGGTTGAAATTGGCAGAATTAGACGTATAGCCAAACAGGAGGCACAAAACGTAAGGTTGAAAAAAAACTTTCTCCATTACCATAAAAAAAGTAGTCTCCGCTGATATTTTATGTGTTAATTTGCTGCTTAAGAAATGAAAGGAATTTATTTTATCGCTTTGCCGAAAAACATTCGAAAGAAAGAAACCCACAAGAACAATTACACTGAGTCGCAAGGCAGCCAAGAAGAAAAAACCCTCTATCAGCATCTGGGGTCTACATGATTCCATGCAGCTGTATCTACATTGTTTACAGTTTGGGGCAGACGAAAAAATCTCCTGTTGCGGAGGACGCACTAATGACAGGCCACCAAATGATTTTCAAAAAAGCAGATGTTTTGGATCATCTACACCGCTTGTTTTCAGGAGTTACAAGGGAAGCCACTCAGATCTTTAAAAAATCAGATGAAGAAAGAAAGAACGACGAAATGTTCGCAGGAAATTGCAATGGTCCACGGCTTATAAACCCGAAAACCCTTTTCAATAGCTGCTATATTCTTCAACCTTCTTAACTCCGAATGCCAGCAAATTATAGCATATTTACTTGATTTTTCATAAAGAATAATTTTCGTGCTTTTCACGAAAATCTTTATTTGGGTATTATATTTCGAGTTTTTAATTATCTATAATTTGCGGGTACCCGTTCATCTTGTCGATAAAAATTACATTGAAAAAAAAGTTGAAAAAATACACTAGTCACCTATTCGCAACAGTTAGACTGTTGCGTTAAATGGACTATATTTTAACCAAAAATATAATTTATCTGTCTCAAGACCAGCCACACCGGCGCAAAGTGAAGGTTTCTTTTATGTATTTACCAAAGAGTCCTGTATAATGCTTTTAGAGGAATAAAGCTAACTAATAATAACTATCAATCATCCTATAGTATATCTTTTTAGACGTACCTATAAGGGTAGTGCCAATAGGAATTTCATATAGTAAAAAAATAATAACAGGCAAGGCCCAGGTGCAAAATGTTGTTGAAATTGCAACTTTAAGTACAAATAAAATTTAAACACGAAAACACTGCAAATGGTGAAATGGGGATGCAGTTTAAGAGTTGAAAACAGTTTTTTTGCTATATGCGGCGAAACATGACCTCCTAGGGGAAAACGTTCAATGGCAGAGTTGTAGATAATAAAAAAATCTAAAACTTTTCTATTTAACACTTTCTGACATAACCCGAAATAAACCACCCAAATGGCGAAATACCGATTTTTTAGTATAATTTTTTTTTCTCGCGCATAAATGATTTAGTTTACATGGAAATTTGTAAAAGTATGTTATTTTTGGTGTTGATTAAGCATGATTGTTTAGCAGTTCAGGAGACGACTAGTTTTCGAGTTATTTACATTTTTCGAAAAAACTACCCATATCTTCCACGAGCAATTGTCTTGATGTTTTTTGTATCTCGAAAGTGTATGAATGAAGGAATTTTATTACAGTAAGTAGCGCAAACCATGTTGAAAAGGTTAAATAAATAACATAAATATTTGCTTACACATATTAACGCTGGAATACAAGTATTCTCAGAAATCCATTTGAAAAACACTCTTATGACCACTTATAGAGCTTAAAAAAGACCAAAGAAATTTGTTCCAATTGTTCCTGGAAGATAAGGGAAGTTTTTTCGAAAAATGTACATAACTCGAAGACCAGTCGCCTTCTGAATTACGAAATAATCATGCTCATTCAACACCAGAATAGACATACTTTGACAGATCTTCATGTAAATTAAATCATTTATGAGCGAAAAAAAATTTAATATTGAAAAATCGGATTTGCGCCATTTTTACGGTTAATTTCGGGTTATATCAAAAAGTGTTAAATAGAAAAGTTTTAGCTTTTTTTTAGTAGTAGTAAACATCTTTATTTCTAAAAAAGGCAATCGGTCTTTCTGCTCTTATTCAGTACATATAGTCTTAATCTAAATAAAAAACAAAGATAAAAATTTTCTTATTCTGGGTTAACAATTTAATTCAATAAACTTTCTAATTCTAATGACAAGAAAAAATTATTTTATTGTCCAGTAGTCAGTTGCGTTTGTAAGTGTTCGAGTAGCGTTGATGTAGGGAAGCGGAAGCGGGATTGCCTGGTTGGTCTAGTAAGACAAAGGGGATTCAGTATGGTCCAGTTGTGGGGGTTGTTTGTCCATTTTATCTGTGGAGATGTATGAGTCTTTCCGAAATCTTTGTCATGTTTGTGCGTTCGTATAGTCGTTGGGTGGAGGGGCTGTGTGGTGGCTTTTTGGGGGTCTTATTGGGTCTTATTCGTGTTATTAGTCTGAGTGCAATTTGTTCTGTTGTTTGTGTATAACGTTTTGTCCTTTCTGTTCCGTTGGTCATGAGTATATGTCCATAATCTAGCAAGGGTCTACAAATAGCTTTATATATTTTGATGGCGATATTTGTGCTAATTCCTCTGTCTTTGTAGGTTAGTGATCGGAAGTGTTTTTTATTATCTACAACTTTTGCATTGAACGTTTTTTGCTAGGAGGTCAGGTTTCGCCGCAAATCGTAAAGAAACCGTTATCAACCCCGAAGCTGCGTCCCCATTTCACTACTTCTAGTGTTTTCGCGATTTAAAATGTTCTTTTTCTTAAAGTTGGAACCTCACCAGCTTTTTCCATCTGGTCGTTGCCTGTAATTTCTTTATTTGCAGTAGCCTATATGTAAAAAACAATCTTTAGACTCTCATATATTTTTAATATATTGTAACAGATATGTAGCATATAGAAATGTTTTTCGGGCTTTGAAGCCGTGGTCCTGGTTCTTCCTGACGTTTCGTCCACAACTGCGGTGGACATTATCAAAGGCGATGAGGCAGTTGGCGAAGTGATCTCCCGTGCTTTCCGACTAAGACTGGTTCAACTTACTGGATTCTTTGTCGTATTTATTTGTACTTTGATAATGTCCACCGCAGTTGTGGACGAAACGTCAGGAACAAATTCCCATGGACTACGGCGTCAAAGCCCGAAAAACGTTTCTATATGTGATTTGACCGGCCGTGAAAGCCTTCATAGATATGTAGCAGTTTAAATATTTGCAGTATCCATAACCGAATAGCTAAAGATCACTCCGAAAAGAATATGTTCAATTTAATAGTTGTTCCCAATCCGGATTCTTACATTCTTGAAGGTGGATAGCTTATGGTTCGCAAATACCTGGCATAAATCGGTACTTACACTAAAATCCAACATTAACGTAATTTAGAAAGTCTTTATTCAGACCATTGCAAAATCTTCCTTATATCGGAGATGTAAATTACGTCATCAACTATTGATTTGTTCAGTATTTGGCAGGTTTCTCTACTCTCTACATATTTCTCTGAATTTCTCACTTTTGAGTCATCCGCCTAACATTTAAAGATCTCTCCCTCGTAATCTGTTCAGTCTTCCTTTGTCTTTGCTTTTAACCACTGGTAATTAAAACAGAAAATACAGAAAGCACGCAGATCGGTACTCATTGCCCATTTAATCAAACGAACTTTCAATTTTCCTTGATCTCTATACCATATATAAAACTATAGACTCATATAAACTAATCATGAATCAGCTAGGAGAAATAAGAAATTATTACGGTAGTATAAAAAACGAATATACGTCAATACACTTTTATATATCAATAATAAATCACTAATAATTGCAATACATTTGACGCTTTGAATTTTCAAGTGAATCGCTCACATTAGAATGTCATACATTTCGTGATTTTCCCCTTTGAATTTTGAATGTAAATCTACCAATTTTGATTGCAATGTTCAATATGTGAATGACGATATTAAATTTTAATGCCACATGGCAAACACGCACGAAAGTTTGATAAGGCATGATGTTCACAGAACGTTTTGGATCAATATCTAATGGATGAATATTCCTGCATAGTTGATGGACAATATAATGCATTTCTTTTTTAAGGCTGAAATCATTTAACTGTTTCTTAAATTTCCATTAGAGCATTTGTATGTAACGTTGCAGATGTAATTATGGTTTTAGTTTTCTGCAGTACACCTTTTTTCATTTACAGAATTTTACTGAAAATTTTCAGAAACCCTAAAATGCTAAAATAGCAAAAAGCCTTTAATTAAATGCATCCACTATGGCTGGCGATTTTATTTGAAATAACGTCACTTTTCATTAGCAAGTCGACTTCGCTTTTCAAACGTGATTATCACTGTTTAAAGCAATTAGTCATATCCGCGCATGCAGAGCGACCGCAGGCATGCAAGATAAATGAGACATTTTTTATTCAATACTCAATGGAAAATATATTCTGCCCTTTTGAATTTCAAATAATTGTTAAATATTTAAGCGGCAGAAGTATGCACATGTCTGCCATTGATGTTAAGGATGGCACAAATTAATTGACGTAAAATACGGAAACTAAAAATGCAAGAACGCCAAACATTCCTTGAAAGGCCATTTTAATGTATTCAATTAAGTTCATTCCTTAGGGCTAACCGCAATAAGAATTAAAATATCAAGGAATGAAAACGTAAAATCTCCCATAAAATAATTCATTAAATTTCACACAAAATAATGTCTTGTAGAACTTTAATAGGTTTTCTTTCAAGTAATTATTTTTCGAAGCTTGATAATAATAAACCCTGTACACATACCCTAGTATTCTTTCATCAGGTACAGCGGTTTTGGAAGAATAACTCATTTACTTTTTTAGTTCACAGTAATATGCATTTTAATAGGGTCTAAAAATTTAAAACAAAAATACAATTTTTATTAAAAAATCAACTGCAATGTTTACTATGGCATTATTGTTGCCGGAAAGTCCATAAAAGCAGCAGTAATAATACAGGGTCCGGCTGACCAAGATTTCCCACATCTTTAATAAAAAGTCCATTGTAAATGTTATTTCGACTTTTTATTTATTAACTGTAAGTGTATGCAATGCCAGTTAGTTTTACTCAGTTTTCAAAATTACATAGTCCAAGTTGAGACCATTTTTTTCGATACACATACTAAGTTGATTTCTAAAGGTTTTCATCACTCGAGCAGTAATTTGAGATGATATGCCTGCAATTTCTTGGCGTATTGCTGCTTTCAATTGGTGAATGGTTCGGGGATGGTGTTGAAAAACCTTCGCTTTAAGGTAGCCCCAGAGGAAAAAGTGGCATGGGGGAAGGTCGGGTGAACGCGCAGGCCACCCAACGTCTCCACGTAACGAGAACGTCTCCCTCTTCAAAAAAAATAGGGCTGTAAGGTCAGCCTTACAAAGCCAATTCATGGGACAAATCGTAACCTCACGACAAATAATTGGTTCCGCTCAATCAAAACCGCCAAACATATGCGTAATGAGCATTCCGTAACAGTTAAAGCCATAAAAAAAACAAAGCTGAAGTTCCAGAATCGTTCATCCAAGTAAGAGACAGGCTAAAAAATTCGAATATGTTTGTATACATTGCATATATGTTTCTTTCATATTGCCCCCCTAAATTTAAACAAAAAAATTGTGATTCTGCTGTCTACAATGTATCCTGAAGGTGATATACCGCATTCCAAAGGTCTTCCCAAAATAGTTTTATAATCTAACCAAATGCGGAGTGGACCCATTCGATTATCTGGCGCATAGATACTGTTGCTAGAAAAACAAGACGCTGGCCTCTTAGAGTTTTATAACCTGTTGGACATTGTTGGAATTAAAGGAATGGAAGGCTCTAATGCTCCAGAAAAAGAGTCAATGGCTAACAAAAAGTCGTAGAAACTCGGTAGAGATCTTGTCACACCGCTGATGAGAAGACGCCTGGCATTACGAACTTTGTCATTCGAACTCCGACTTGTTATTGAGAGAATTTTAGATATAAAACCAGAAGGACGCAAATCTACATCAGACCCCATCTACTTCTGGTAGGTGCACCTTTTTTGAACGAAAAAAAGATAGAAAATTGAGGGTAAGTTGCAACAAGTGCAAAAAATTCATCTGTCTCAAGCACCAAACCAAAGTATGTCCCAACTGCAGTAACTAAAGTTTAATATCTATAAATGTATTTACTTAGACTTAGGTTACATGTAGAGCTGGTTTGTATTTTTGAATAAATTTTTCGTGATGCATTTTTGAATTTTTTATGTGGGGTGCACCTGTACCCCGGGTAGCAAAAAAAGTCTATGTTCAATAGGTATTAATAGAGGGTTAATAATTATGTACTAATTAACACATTGCAAAATTATTTTCTTTATAAGTTGACAATAAATTCAGTTGAAACTTTGGGAGATGCAAATTCATGTCTTATGTATGTATGTACGTATGTATGTTAAAGAATCGTACGATTTTAGCTATATTGTTAAAGCCCAATTCATACCAAGAGGCTCTTCGCAGGGGCCCTTGGAAATTTTATATATTTCATTACTTGGAAACAATTTTCCAATACAATGTTTCAAACCAGACTATATCGAGTTACGCATACGTAAAACGGGATTAAAATTAAAATACCAGTATGCTTAACAAAGCGTAATGTTTAAAGGAATATGAGCTGAGGTAAAGTTTTCCAGTCGTAGGAGTACTATTAAAATAATTCCAGAAATGGATCCGGTTGCTTGGTGCTGAAGTAAATTTGTAAACGTTATGCAAAAAAATTATATAGCAAAGTTACCATAATTAACTGTTTTACTGTTAGTACTATTTCGGGATTTTTCATAATTCCCCTCTAAGTGAAAATATTTGGTCCGATTAAATGCGATATAATTATGATGAAAAAAGAAAACGATTGCACACGCACATCGGATGTTCTATATATTAGTTCATAAATCAAAATACGAAATATTTAGGTTTTCACAAGTTAGTAATGTATTAAAAAGCATACTGTTGTAAGCCTTCAAAATTCACGATATTTTACATTTTACAACTGGCTTCATTTTCTACTTTCTTTGCATTTTTATTAAGCACCAAACCCTTTTAATCGCCTTATTTGAATAGAAATTGGGCTTGTATTAATCGGATGATATAGGGGATATCCCATAAACGCGTCTGTTAAATGTTTTCCTGATTACACCATTTTAATCAGGTTAAAAATGAATTTATCTTATATTTTTGCTATACATTTGCTTAGCAGATATGTTTTAGTCAGTTACATTTCGTTGCGTTAAACATTGTAAATTTCAATTTAATTAAAAAAAAAAATAACAATAATCCTTTCTTTCCAACAAAAATGCGGTTAAAGCAATGACAAAATTAACGCCAAGAAAAGCAGACATAGAATGCGGGCACAACATCATAATGTTTATAATTTTTACTATAAATATATAAAAGCAGGAAAGATAAGAAAAAGAATATGAAGAACTAAGAAATAGTCACAATTATTTTAAATTATTTCATTATCTAAACATACGTTTCGATGCAATTAAGACATATATTTAAATGCATTTACAATTCATGTGAGCTAAGAAAATTTAAAAAAAAATGAAAAACTGATAATCGAAATTCAAGTCTGGAAATTCTCTTTCAATACACTAAGTTGCTCTGTGAGAAATTCGTTTAATCTCAATTTGCGATGATGGCCATAAAGTGAGCAAAATCTAAGAATCCATTTGAAGGGTTTTCGAAATCATAGACTGAGGACAGGGTATTTACAACATCTGGCCTGTCTAATCGAACAAATTCGGCTTATTGGTCTAGACACAATACAGAAAAACTGTCGAAGTAGAAAGTTCTGAATGGAAATCCATAAATATTTTATGTCTGATAAAAAAGCAAAGATAGAAATGAATAGAACTTTATTTAGAGCGTAAAGCCAAATTGCATGGATGTACACGTCAAAAGGCCATATCATATATCTAGCAAAACTCAGCAGGTTTACTGCCATCAGAGCATATACTTATAGAGCAAATGGTATCCGATGAAACTAGTAAGATTATATGGAAACAAGATGGAGTGCCTCCCTCATAATAGTTCTCTAGTGGCGCATTGTCTTAATGAATTATATACCAGATGAATTGGAAGATATGGAATAAAATAATGGCCGGGTAATAGTTCAGATATTATGCTTCTAGACAAAGAATAAGCAGCGACCCGATTCACTTTTTTATGCTGCCCGTCAAAGCTATAAAGCATTTTGTCATGTGCGTAGCTCGGAAAAAACGATGCCCGGACTGATAAAACCGACCGAAAGACTCGGAGAACAGCTGAAAACAACAACAAAACATATTTAAAGCGCTCAATGTTTTCTGTCAGATTTGGCCGTAAAAGTACGCCATTAGTCACATTTAGCAAATAAAAATAAAATCATTTGCTGATGGAGAAGTTATTAAGTAACTGCAATTGCAGAAATAGTTTTTTCGAGTTAGTGGAAGGAAAAACATTATTGCACTTTCGCTAACAAATGTAATCACGCCCAAAGCTAATCTAAATATATTTCTCAAATTCCGAGTAGCAAATCAGTACCAATTCAATGTACTTTAAAAAAACAGACTGCCTGTTTTTGCATATGCTATTTAGCGTTTTATGAATATATCGAATTTTTATAATTTGTTCCTAACTAAATTAATTTTCGATTCATTGCATAGTAAACAAAATTTCGTTCCTTTCTTGCACTTCACTTCACTGACTCTAATTCTTCATATCAATACCTTAATTTTCAATGGTCAAGTTTCCTTCCCTTTTCTTATCATGATATCAACTATATTTTAAAAAAGGGAAAGCAAACAAGTAAAGCATCAGGAACAAATAAAAAAAAGGATGGTGTTGACACGTTTTCAACACATGCATGAAAAAAGAAATGGAAAATGAATATAGAGATGATATTTATAACACTGAATTACGTTGGCTGAGTTAAAGTGCTTTGCTAAAAGGAATATATAACTTAAGAAATTATATTTTATTGTTTCTGTAAATAATGTTTGACTTGACTTTTGATGATAACTTAATCTATTAATGTCTTTCGATGTAACTCAGCATCTGAATGACTTAAATATTGAACTTCAACTAAAATGCGGGTCTGTACATAACACGTTTGACAAAAGTAAAGCACTTGCAAACAAACTTAAGAAAACACGACACATTTTCCTTGCTTGACCAAAAAAACGCATTCAAAAAAACTGAAAAACGCGCACCAAATTCAAATTCATAATTCAATTAATAGCTAAATCTGAATTGAGATTTAAACTATTTGACGTGACGTGGAAAAGGTTCCGGATGAATTATAAATGGAAATGTTAGATATACAAAACGACTCTGAATTGAGAAATTATTTTCACAATGTAGCTATAAGTTTTATCAAAATTACGTGACTTTTACAAAATTTTCACGATTAGTCAACTATGCAAAGAAAATAATGATACTTTTTGGAAGTACCTACTTCATGTTTGCAAGCAATTCTTTTCCAAAATGAAAATTATTCAGTGGCACTGGCGATTGAGGCTAAATAACATATGATTAGGAAACTGCGTGTTAGTTCCAGTGTTCTAATTTTTGCAAAAAAGGACCAACTGGTTGCAAAGAAGCAATGTCAAATTTCTCATTAACTCTTATGGGTTTTTACCCACAATAATTACTTAATATAGTTTTCTGTGTTTTTTCTGTATTTCTATTATATGTTGTATTGGAGTTATTTCGTTAATTTCATTTTTAAATATATAAATGTAGTTTTTTTCTGTGTGACCTGGGCACAATTTTTAAATGTGTACTTGTCCTTTTCTGAAAAATAGTTGCTCATACCTGCTCAGACACATTCAGCATCTTATGTTATGAAACATGTTATGTTGGAGTATGATACGTTACCATATAATGACACAAATCGGAGATCGAACAATGCTGGAAAACTATAGACCCATTAGCTTGCTGTCTCTAATGTATAAGCTTTTTACCTGAATCATAACCAACAGAATTACAAATAAGCTGGATACCTACCAACCGGTAGAACAAGCCGCATTCCGCAAAGTATATAGCACTAACGACCACTTACTTACAGTAAACTTTTGACTCCGTAGAACATTGGGCAATATTTGAAGAACTAGACAGAGCGCGAATAAATCATCGGTACAAGAACCTTCTTAAACATATATATCAAAGAGCAAATGCAAAAGTCAGGCTACACGAAGAAAGGGACAACATTGAAATCAAAAGAGGTATCATACAAGGAAATACAATATCCCCAAAACTCTTTACCTTAGCTCTGGAAGGAATTTTCAAAAAACTTGAATGGGGAAATATGGGACTGAGTATAACTGGAACCAAAATATCACACTTAAGATTTGCAGACGATATTGTTCTGTTCGCCGAGAACACAGCGAACCTTGAAATAATGATTTCCGAACTAGACAGATAATCAAATCGGTCTAAATATGAATAAAACAAAAATAAATATAATGAGCCAAGACCAAGTACAAAAAACAGTCAACGGACATATATTGGAAAATGTTCAAGAATATATATATATGGGACAACAAATAGAGATAGGAAAGGGTAACATGGAGATAAAGATCGAAAGGAGAAGGAGACTAGGATGGGCAGCATTTGGTAAATCAAGCCATATATTTAAGGATACAAAGATACCGTAATACCTTAGAACAAGAATATTTGAACAGTGTGAAGTACCGGTGATAACATGTGGAGCACAGGCCTGGACTCTCTCAAAGACAATGGTGAATAAATTGATGACAACACAAAGAGCCATGGAAAGAGTTATGGTAGATGTAACACTAAGAAACAGACAGATAAACGAATGGATTAGACAGAGAACAAAGGTCGTAGATATTGTGGAGAGAGTCACAAGCCAGAAGTGGAATTTTGCAGGACACATAGCCCGCCTTACGGAAGACAGATGGAATAGCCGAATAATACGCTGGAGACAATGGGAAGGAAAGAGAGGAAGACGAAGACCAATTATGCGATAGTATGGCGTCATAAAACGAGGGGCAGGATTTGGATGGACTAGAATAGCACAAAACAGAGAGAACTGGAGGAGAGGAAGGGAGGCCTATGCTCAATACTGGGTGCAATAAAAGGCTTGATGATGATGAATGACACAAATAATCAACATTCATATTGACTCATACTGAACTATTTGTTCAAATGAATGGAGACCAACGGTTACAATATATCGAATTAAATGTAAACTAAATAAGATGGTTTGATTATCGGACAAACTATGAAGTAGGCTTTTGAGAATAGTGGATTGGAATATTATCATTAACACAAATACTTTGCAGTCTGGCTTTGTTTGTCAGTAGAAATTATGATTTGTTTTCTACTAACCAGGATGTGTATGATCTCAAGGTGACAATGGTGACTGCGAAAAATGGGCATATTATGCGAGATGTGTGAAAGTGTATATCTCTCTACCAGTTAGCATCAGCAGAACTCCAAATTTAAATTTTCTTTCCGGGTGTCCGTTATTCCGCATGAAAATACCTCCGACATTTTTATGATGGAACGTCCATATAGGCATGGGTCCTCAATGTATTACTTATCGAGCTTATTATTAAAATTTTTGTTTTTTCTAAATAATTTGTGTACTAACATGATAAACTTAAATTTTATCTTGCTTTTGCTATGGAATATTGAGAGCGCTACCTACAGGTCTTTTCTCAAGAAGGTCATAACTTTTTTCTGCATTTTTGTATCACATTTTGTAGCAAAAAAATTAATTTTCCTAAAATGTTTGCGTAAAAAAGTATTCGTATCAAAAGTCGCCACCGCTAACCATTATTGAAATATATTAATTTGTAAATAAAAAATGTGTTATCGACGTAAGTGCCTCATGTTACAAAGCCCCCAAATAACACGTTTCGTCCAAATATCGATGTTAGATTCAAAATAAATTTAAAAATAAATTAAGTATTTTTTTTAATACCCTGTGGCTCGATAAGTAAGCTCCTAACCCATGTTCAGATAAACTTTTTATCTTGAAAACACCTGATCTTCGCCTGTGAAATGTCGGAGACTTATTACAAAACACCCAGACCCCAATTTTAATTTTTGGTATATTCATTATCATGTTTTGAAAATCTAAATTATCAAAAGCTTCTTGGGAACAAATCATTATTATTTCTAATTTAATTCTTATAAACAATGACAAACTATATAATAACTGACATTGTCGAACAAAAAAAGCGTGTGTGTGAGATCTGTGGGATATAAAATTATAATTAAAAAAAAAAACTAACCAGTAAAGGGTGTTTCTATTATAGTGGAAAACAATGAAAAATTGTATAAACACCGAAAAACACAAATTGAAGCAATTTTGAGGAAATATTGACAAAACCGGCTAAAGTGCTAAGGATAAACGTTTTCATGACAAAGAAAACTTAGATGGCTAGTTTTGTTCATTCCAAGTTAATTGGCTTCGGCTATTAACAAAACAGCAGCAATTAAGGCTCTAAATATTTGCTGAGCCAAATTGCATCTGAACGATTTAAGTAAACGTTTAATTAATTTTATATGGATTGCTGTAAGCTTCATTTCAATTTTCGTCTCATTCGACTAATTTTTGTAAAACTTGGATATGCATCTGCCCCGGAATAAAAGCTCGGCAACGGCGCGAAATCAATATTAAATTTGGCCGCTCAAATCTGGAAGGAAAATTAATCTCATTTGAGCGCTACACATGCGTAATTTCGAAATTACTGAAATAGTTGAAGCCTTCAACCAATAATTAATGGGAAACATGATTATTGAAAAAATGGCCCATTCTTCGTATCGTCCGTTTAATTAAGAAATTCTAAGCTAAACAGAGCTTGAAAATTTCCCACGTTGATTTATCGACATTGATAATAATTTGAAAGGACCCTTTCGAGCGTTGTTTAATTGTTAATTCGGTTTAATTGGATATTGGGTTGAATCACGTTCTTTCTAAAATAATTTTACAAGATACTCCTCAATCAACTCCACGTTGCTTGGTTAGGTATATTTGTAAATGTATTTTATATGTGGGTACTGCTATTTAGCACCAAATACTTAAACGTTTAACCTATTGAAAGTGGGAACTTCTGAGTTACCAAGCTTTCGGACAATTTATATTTATTAATATATTTCTTGCTTCTCAGGTTAATGCTCTAAATCGTTAAATATATTTTGAAATACATTTTATGGATCGTATGGCTTTTAATTACATATTTTTGTTACTTTTCATCGCTTAATTAACAAAGAGCGGAATATTTTGCGGGAAGTTTCTATACGATATTCAGAAAAAAGCTTTTCAGTTATTTGCCGAGGTTTCAAAAAAAGTATTCGTCATAGATTGACTCGTGTTTTTTTTTCAGAAAACTAAACTCGCGTCACAATTGAACATTTTTAATCTATTTATGAATGAATATATTAATGTTATAGTTAAGTTTAATTATTAAATGAAAGTTTGAGAATGTTCAGATGATACGTGATTTTTAGTTCCAGGAAAGAAACGAGCCAAACTCTGAGGAAGGAAATACATTATATGAGGCTTGTTTTTTTTATTTATTTACTCAATGTTATTTTTCCTATTCCACTTTTGAAAGTTTCCTAATAAACCCATCAAAACATTTATTCTAAGTTTTCAACATATTTCTCATCATAACGTGTGTCATAACACGTAAAAGTGATAACATATTATCATAATATTGATTACTAAAAATTTATGAAAAAGTGGCACCTTCCTCTGAGCCTGAGTCTGAGCACTTCTTCAATAAAATCAAAAATCTTAGGATGAAAACAAGAGGTAAGCTCGTCAGTTTTAATGTAGTTTCTCTGTTTCCAAAGGTGCTCTTGAACAAGTCGCTAGAGTTAGTGGCATAGCTGAGTTAGTGGCATAGCAAATGCATGATATTTTTGTAATATGAAAACAACCTAGATCATAATCCTAATAAGTCTCCAGACCTGCTAGACAAGCAACATCCAGGCATATAATTTACTATGAAACTAGAAGAAGGCCATCAACTGGCCTCAGTTATTTTAGTATATGGAAAAGGGACTAGTAAAGATCATAAGCTTTTTGGTCAAGTCATTCGCGCAGAACCAGAAAAAATTGCAGACTTCAAGATCTGGAAACCCAATTATTAAAATGCATTTAGAGGAAGCCATTTTTTAGAATGGCTTTTCCATAAGAAAATTAAGACCGCAGTTAAGGCGGACCATCCTGGAGCATAACTTCCCCTTTTTGTTTAAAGAGTGGGGACGAGAGTGAGAGGCTTCTAGAAACACATGATCTAACCACGATCTACACGACCAAAATGAGTGTTGAAGATTCTTTAAAAGACGAATGGCTTTTACTCAAATTTCATCAAATAATGAATCACATTGGTGTCTGCCAAATTATCTTTTATTTCAATTACTATTTATCAAACTTTTGGGTAATGAATTTAGTGTTGTGTATATTTTCCTGACTGTACTTTAATTTATTTCAACAAATTTTCCTGGGTTTCAGTCAATTTTATTGTTTATTATTTAAAATGTTACAAATACGTTTCGGTGTCTTTCTCCACCATCATCAGTTTGTCTAAAATATATATTTTTACATTCACAATTATCCTCAATTTAACTAGAAAATTTTCACAAAATACATATATCAAAATACAAATCACACACATATTAAAAGTACATCAAGAACATTGGTTTTCAGGTGATGAGTCGGGACAAACATATCTGGGAAAAGACTAGAATCTATTGTTTAGAGATTTAAATTTCATTTTAACTTACGTATATAGTTGTTTCCACCTTAACATTCAACTGGTCACTGAATTTTCCATATTTTACTCGATATCAAGCGAGCGAAACAAAAAAAACTGTTTATCTTTCGCCTTTTCTTTGCATTCTAGGAATTGTTTGGCAATTCCTCAATATCAGATGTTTACATTTCATTTACCTGGTCCAATCAGTTCATGCATGCGATCATCTAATTAGTGTATGATACACAGAGCTAAGATTGTCTGTGTCTGATCTGAAATTTATTGCATTCTGATGTTTCTTAATTTGTAACATTTAATGTAACACACTAACATGAGGAATTGCCAAGCAATTCCTAGAATGCAAATAAAAGGCGAAATATAAACAGTTTTTTTTTGATTCGCTCGCTTGATATCGAGTAAAATATGGAAAATTCAGTGACCAGTTAAATGTTAAGGTAGAAACAACTATATACGTAAGTTGAATTTAAATTTAAATCTCTAAACAATAGATTCTAGTCTTTTCCCAGATATGTTTGTCCTGACTCATCACCTGAAAACCAATGTTCTTGATGTACTTTTAATATGTGTGTGATTTGTATTTTGATATATGTATTTTGTGAAAATTTTCTATTTAAATTGAGGATAATTGTGAATGTAAAAATATATATTTTAGACAAACTGATGATGGTGGAGAAAGACACCGAAACGTATTTGTAACATTTTAAATAATAAACAATAAAATTGACTGAAACCCAGGAAAATTTGTTGAAATGAATTTAGTGATGTAAAGTATACCAGCATTCACTAACAGGTAATACCCGTATAAAGAACCCCACAAGATAAGAAACTAAAAACCATGTATATCTTTATGTTTTCCAAATCCCTATACAAATAAAAGAAAATAATATTACCTTTTCTCGATTAAATCACCAAAGTATGACTAATATGCGAATATCCAAGAAAAATGGCAAATAAATCGAGAAAAATAAAAATGTTTGATCAAAAAGAAATTAGATATTAGATTTAGCGTAGGTAAAGATATTGGTTTGGTTCTTTGATCAAATTCGATGCGAACATTCTCGTGCATTAAAAACTTGTGGTTCAAAAGACTAGAACGTTTTTACCACAACAAAATCTACGATATTTTCTTAAAGGAGCAGAAATGGAATATTTCAGTACATAAATCGGAGCCGGTTTCTTTAAGGGGCAACGTCGAACGAATTTTTGAGTGGAATATAACGGCTTTGAACCACACGAATATGCGCCATTTTTGTGGATGTCTAATTTATACCATGTGTGAAGTGGTTGGTTCCACTATTTTTGAGCTGCCTCTAATGTGGTTAGTGCACCACTGGAATCAGCTCTTCTCTCTCGCCGACACTCATTCACTCAACTACTCTCCTGTTTTCCATAAAGGCAAATCTTAAAATATCTAATAATAAAAAACCCATCGAACAAAAAGAGAGTTCCAACGAACACAAACGGCATAAAATAAGCCGCCCTATCGCAAACCTGATCACCAGAAGAGCTGATTCCAGTGGTGCACTAACCACATTAGAGGCAGCTCAAAAATAGTGGAACCATCCACTTCACACCATGTAAAGAACATTTTATGTTACAAATAGTTGCTATAACATAATGGGTTTACTTTAAAATACTTCTAGACAATTCATTTTAAAGTTTATGATTTGTGTTTTTTTTGACAATTTATTAAAAATATTTTATGGTCATTTTACTACTAATACATGTCCCAATGTGTTGAAAGTAGTCCTATTTTATTTGAAGTAAAAATATATGTAGCAAAAACACGTGTCTTCATTTATTTATTAATATTATTATTATCAACCCATGCAGAGTGAGTATTTGATTGCTTTTTTAAGAAATCTAGAAAACACCATCACATTTTTCAAATAAACCTCTTTTGTAGTATTTTAAATCTTTGAATCTGCTTTGAGTTACTATCTAAACTTACGGTGTTCTTTTTTTTTATAAATTACAATGAACTATAGCACATGTAAAAATAACTATATATTCTTGATTCAAAAGCACAGGATGTTTCGGAAAATGTGGACAGATAGTGATTAATAACAGTTATTTTGAATGATAAATGAAATTGTGTATGCTCCTACATGTATTTTCCTACAGATAAATATCAGATAAGATCTTTCATTGAGTAGTAGGTGAGCAGAACGTATTTCGAAAGAAAATCTAGAGGAACTTTGCATTGATTTTAACATTGCCAAGACAACTTTCGGATTTCATGTTTTATCTTCAGCCGGATAATAGACATCAAACGCGCATTAGTCTCGAAATTCTCTTGCACGGTTTCATTTATATCTGTTAAATCTCTCAGAGGAAAATTTTCCCATTTTCTTCTTCTCCCATTCTTTGCGGCTAATAGCTTTCAAAAACGACCAATGAAAATTTAAACTTAACGTATTTTTAAACTGCTTAATCCTCACAATATTAATTTTATTTTCAATAAAACTTTTGCTCTAAAAGAAGCTTTATTTTAACGCAAATCGCTGATACTACGTTCTATCAATTACAAACAAATGTATTTGAGTTGAGTTTGACTTGAAGGTTTTAGGCATTTTGTATATGAAATGGAAAATATTTTAAAATTAAAACCAGTGACAAACTGAGCATTTTCGAAAATTCCTTTTCGAGTTAGGTGATCCTCCAGTTTTTATTTACTCATGAATTGAGGATTTCAAGCAGTTCAAAGGACTTGATGCTGCTTTTTCACTAAAATTTTTCCTATAATCCAGTTATCTCGACATGACTCGTTTTACAGTAATTTAGTAATTCCTTGTCAAAGAAACTATTGAACTTTTTGCAAAATATACTATTACATGGGATAATCCAATTACCATTCTACAAATAGTACAAATTGAAAAAAAAAACTGAAACTGCATGATTTAAGTGCATGGCAAGAGCTGTACCTATTTGGACAATTTCAAGAGTTGAAAGGTCCGATTTTTTCCATAAAATTTGCTGGATATGTGCACGTTATTTTAGTGCGCTATATATGGCTGTGAGTTTAAACATTGATCGTTTTAAAGTATTCTTCAAACGCAGAGAAAATATTAAAAATATGCATTTACAAAACACCGCTTCTGCGTGCCCAAATTTTGTATATTGGATTGACCGGAACAAAGCCAATAAATAACATTTAATAGTTATTTACGTAACCAGTAGGATATGAATATTATTAACGCACGCATGTGAGATTTGCACCGTGTAATCACATAAGTGCGTTAATAATATAATATCCTATGCGTTACGTACAATATTTTTCTACATGATATGAATGATTATTTGAGTAAAAATAATTAGATATAAAATTTAATACAGAACACAGGTAATGAGAATTTGTATTACTTTAGCAACAGACAGGTCGATCATTGTCTAAGTTGCGTCGTAAAATTACACATTTTAAAATGAGTTCAAGGGATGATCTGCCTTCTGGCATTGAGAACGAAGCTTTTAATGCTCTTTCGGATCTTGCGCCTGATAAATCACGGAAGAAATATTAAGAAGGTTTTGATCGGACCAGATATTAATTCCATTTTAATAAAACACTAGTGCGGTAATAAATTTAAAAAAGCACTAGTGCGGTAATAAAGATCATTATGACATTTGAAAGAGTGCCAAATCATGGTCATTATATAACAGTTGTAGATAAAATTATTTAATTTGTTTAAAATATCAACTATGTGCACTGATTGATGTGTTTGAAAAAGGACTTTGAAAATAATGTAAGAAATAAATAAATAAATTCTGTTGCCGCATGGCTATTTTTCAAACAGATATATTTGCAGAAAGGCGCGCCTTAAATAAAACATTGACAGAAGTGAGCAAGTTTAATGGTATAGGGTTCAGTCTTGCTCAAAACAAATTCCGTGTTCACTGTCGCCTAGTTCTTAAGATTCTTAATATCAAGAGGACGTTCCTTAAAGGCAAAGTGTGGCAGGAACAAGTATATTTTTGTTAGTTATTTCTTCTAGTCATTTTTATTTTCAAAGATTTGAGGACTTTTTATGAGCGTTCTAAATATAACTGCACGGTTACTTTCCCGGTCTTAACTTGCTTTGCCTCAGCCTTAATAGCGCTAAGTAAAAAAGATTGATGTGGGTCATAATAAGTTTTGTTGTCAGTAGCGACAGTTCACTATCGAAGCCGTTGATCTTCCAATAGTTTTAAATCGAAAACATAAACTCAAAATAGGAGTGCTTTTATAGTCTAAGTCAATATTATTTCAAGTCGGCGAGTCATAACTGTGTTTGCCTGGATTGTTGTTTCAAAAGCGGTGAAATGTATGTCAGTACAGAATGTTGAAAATATGTTTTAAACATTATATTTCCAACGATGGTACATGGCGCAAACGTTTGCCAATAAAAAGCTAAAAGACAGTTTTTTCTCAAAGTTAAACTTGAGAAACACTCTCTGGGTATTTTTGGAAATTTCAAATCAACATAAGTTGAGTCTTCAATTAGCAGTGTATCAATGATAATATGATCTACTAAAAGTAGAAATTTCAGTTTTGTGGAAGAGGTATAATTTGAGATTCGAACAAAATGGGAGTTGCAAGCACAGCTGTATACTTCAATACATATTTAAAGCATCCATTTGAGGATTGACTATTAATTTTTTGATAAATACGCTCGCAACTTGAGACTAGGGATAACCGTTTTAAAGAAGACAGAGAAATAATTTTAAAGCGGCCGGCGCTCCCATTAAATTTATGCGATTTGTAAGATTAGATGACTTTGCGAGTAGGATAGAAACGGCGTGCAAAAATCTCTTAATTAAAGTTGCAAATAAAGTTGAACAGGCGCAAATGTAAATCGTAATGTTTCAAGCGCTTTTAAGTAAATTGCAAATATAAAAAGATATTTGAAAAATCTACAGGATATTTCACAGTTGAAGCGACAAAATCATAGAGAAGATTCCGGTGAGTAAAAAATGGACAACAGTTCATTTGAATATGTGTCCGAAAATGCTTCGCTTCCGCGATACCGGATGTTGCATTCTTGTCGGGCTTTACACTCTTGGTATTTTCAAACAAATGCGACATAGTATGGTGAACGTTTGTTGTAATCCTGTTATCATTTATTATTTTTGCAAAATGGGGTTACTTTTCTAATAAAAATCGATTTTTTCCCAAATAAATCGAGATACCGAAATAGACAGAATAAGCAATTGACAGAAAAATGATTGCTCTTTTAAACTTTGTATCAAATTTTGTGTTAAATATACAGTGAAAAAGTTTTCATTGTAAATGTCGGTGAAAGGGGTCGTAAGTTGCGCATTTTAGGAACACGACAAAAAATGCAGCCTGTATCCTATTGGTAACCTAAAAGGCCACGACCTTGTAAATTTTGAACTTCGCAATTTAAATACTTTCAGAACAATTAGGCAAAAACGAGTTTGCGGTACGGAAATATTGCGTTTTTCCATATTTTGCTTGGCGCAGTTTCCTCTAAGCTTTTGTCACCACAACTCTCGGAACACCCTGTATACTGACCTGTAGGAAATAGATAAGAAAAACATAAGTAAAATGTTTTCTCACTAAGCACTGCATAGAGATAATTGTGTGCATCTTGGAGCTGCCAGTGTTCCGGGTAAATTCCTGTTTCAAAATCATGCCCATAAAATTCTCTGCAATCTGGGACACATAAAAGTGTCATAATTTCAACAACTTAAAAAATAATACAAATTTAAAAAATCAGTGTTGTGTAATTGACTGTATAAACAAAATTTTGAATCATAAAGTTTATGTTGTTTCTACCGGTTTTAGTTAAAATGGAATGTATGTTTATGAAAAAGTAAATTTTTAAATTTTTTTCTTGAAAGCACTGGATACTACATGAAAATTATGAATCGCTAAACATCCGCAGCTTATGGTGTGTAATCTGGATTCAGATAATTCAATATTTATTTAATTTTATAATAAATAAAAATTCCAAAAGAAAACATATTTTAAATTCTCGATATAGTTTTTCATACTCTTTGTAGACGAAATTTGAAATCGACGCTAAGACTTAACAAATTTTAGCTGATTTAATTTGTTAAACTGTTTAACTGAGTTAATGTTGATAATAATCTAATGAAAAAACACACTTAATGTTGACCGAAATTTAATTTAATTATCACTCGAATCAGAATGACACCCGTTAATTATCACTCGAATCAGAATGAAACACCAAAGGCCACAGGTGACAAATTAAAAAGCAATATTAATAAGCCTCTAAAATTTTTACAACCAAATTGGGTAGACATTATAGAAGATTTATTTACCTCACAACAAGAAAAAATAATGAAAAATTTATCGATTGCGTTAACGAGATTCCACCCATAAAACATTGCTAACATTTTTTCCTTTACCTATATTATGTCCTATATTGTCATTACAATATCAGTATTCCGCACCGCAGTAACGTTTAAAGCACATATTAGCTTCCACAACAAACCCACCATTGAACAAACAAGTCAACTTATGGCATTAAGAGCCCGCGTTAATTAAGTGACTGCAGCTTGCAGACTTATTCCAACATTCTTTCGGTGCACATTTTTCGAATTAGTTTTTTGTCTTAAAAACAGAGCATTATAAAAAAACGTGCGATCGCGTCGCAGGATAGAGTCGAAGCCGCAGTCCCTCTACCGTCAAAAGCTTGTTTCGTACTGGAACTGGAAGGAATATTGTAGTCCTCACGTTACAGGACCAAGCAAAACGGCAGGACTGCTATTTGAGGCAGGATTTCGAGTCTCGTGGGAGGCCCAAACAAAACGAGCGTACGTTGCAAGGAACGCGGGAGCTGCAGCTGCAATTTTCAATAATCGATAAACGTGTTTCGACTGGTTGGATAGACGATTCATGTTGACGTATTTATGAGCACCAATGCCACCAAGATATCTTTACTAGCCGGGTATGGAGGAACAGAAGAGCGGAACTTCGATATCAATGTTTTGATTTATTGGTAAGTTCGGGTCGAAGGGAAGTGTGAACCGGATAATCTACAGTCGTACAAAGTTCATATGAATAAACATCCAAAACTTCCGGGTGAGATAACCGTTTTTAAATTAAGTTTTTGATGAGGGTTATTGTAGTTTAATAATTGCTTTTATAATCTATGCAAATTGTCTAGTTAATTTTAGGCATTTTTGAAAATATTAGAACTTTGGTATTTGATAGAGATCCAACTAGCTTATCACACGGCCTCTAAATTTTGTCGAATTAAGATCCTGTTTGTTTAAAAATTACAACTTAATTAATGCAGTAATTTTGCGTTTCATATATAAATGCGATTTTAAAGAAAAACTATTTCACAATTTTTCGGTTAAATTTCTAGTTTTAGTATGTGATAAATGCAAAATTAATGAATTAATCTTAAATAATCTATTGTGGAACGATTTTGTTCATTTACACCAGGCACGATATTGTCGACAAAGATAAATTAATATTTAAACAGTTTTATTGATGCACATTTGATTAAAGCTTCTTCAACAATTATATTCACTTTGATTTTTTAGGTTTTTAATTTATTAGATTTTAAATTCAGTGTACGTTTCTGAATATTCATTATACAATTTATATCTTCGTTATTATTCCGTTACACGTTGGTTTGACTAAATATAATTTAATTTGCAAAAAAAGTTCTTCGTTTATGGCAATTTCCCTTTCTAACCAGCATAGCTAAATTATTGAAATTCAATCAAGAAATCATATTATGTGCGCTAACGCGTTGGTGCGTCCTGTGGTTATTTCTTCGGCTGTATTTGTGTTTATACTTTTGTTCGATGTTTTTTGGTTGATCTGACCAGTGTAATAAACAACGCCTATTCATGTTGACCCAATTTATGAGAAATAAGAAAAGCCCATGGGTACCAAAATCTAAAATAATCAATAAAAAGTATGCAAATCTCTAAAAAAATTACTGTAATTCTTGAATGCAACTAGAAAACAGGAAGCTTCGGGAAAATGCGTAACACTCTCAGCTTTTCATTTTTTATAGTTTTCACGCTTTCGTTGTATTTGATAGTTTATAAGAGCAAATTTTCAAGACAATTGAACCTGCTGTGCGTTTTGGGCGTGTTCTTTATAGCTCTTATTTACTGCTTAAAGACGCATAATGTGTTTAGCATTTCCTCAAAAACAACAATGTTTACATTGCATGTTGAACATTTCACTATTTGAACGAAATATCGAAAGATCATATGCTAAGTAGCTCTATCACATGTACAAGAAGACGAATATGCGATTGTCCAGTTAAATTTTCAACTTCAGGCAAAATGGGGAGGAATTCTGCGAAAGCAAATTAGAAACCCTATATTTCTGAAGGAAATTTAACTGGGTAGCCGGATCGGTATCTTTTAGAAAATGTACTACAGCGGCTTATCATACATTAATATGTAAATCTCCATTTCCGGCCTGATAGAGCCCCATCTCAATTACCTTCACCTGTGAGTGAGTAGTATAATCCGCGCTAGCTTAAACTGTATTGGTAAAGAAGGTGCAATGGAATGGCCAGCGAGGTCTTGGGATCTGACTCCTTCAGATTTTTCTGAATGGGGTCATTTTAAAACACAACCGAACCTAATAGCGGGTATGTAAATACTGATTAATCGAGGATTAAGAACGTAGTTAAATGTTCCATTAAATGTTGGCCACTGTTTATGAGGATTTTCCTGACAGACGTTGCTATTGCTGAGCGAATAACGGTGAACAATTTCAACAAGTTCAAATAAAAGTTAAGAACGTTAAATAAAAAAAATTACCAGATAGTTCGTCGATACATTTAATCTGTTATATTATGACACCTTTTCGCTTCTAAATACTGAATAAATCTATAGATTTTACTTTTTCTTACATCGTAGGATAGAGAATTTTATTCCCTTTAAAATGATGTGTCACTTAGTGAAGGTCGGGACTTGAAATTTGAAAGTGATGGTAGTTGGGGGTGCTCACTACGCTCACTTAGACTTAAATTATACATGTCATAGAAGTTCCGTATCCTTATTTAAGTCAACCTATTTCTTGCATTTTGTTGAATTTTTCAACATTTCAATGATCTTTAAGGTGGTTCGTTTTGAATTGAAATCCCTAGATATTCCTGAATTATTCGCTTCAAAGCACTGGTTTGGATTAATTAGTTTATTTCATACTAAGTATTTTTAAAATTAACAACTTTTGGTTGTTTGAGCCCCTTTGCGCGAATGATAACCATTTCAAGCTAGCTTTTTTCAAAGTCCGAATGTCGCCTTGCTAATGCTCTACACTGGACAGTTAGCTTATTTCATTTGGCAAATTTATTTGTTTTGATTAAAGTATAAAAACATTAATCAAAACTTAATTACATTAATTGATGTGATTTTTTAATTCATTACTAAGATCCAGGATATATGTATGAAACAATGTACTTCAAATGTATTCGGGACAGAATAAGAAAATCAAATACAATTCCAAAAAATAATATTTAGTCCATGATTAAAGTATATGGATACAACGAAAATGCGCATATTACATGACCAGAATTCATGCTATTAAAACTAAACTAATAAGATAAATTACAAACTGCATCAATTCCTATAAAACACCGAAAAATAATCACTGCTTCCATACTTGGCTGGCAAAAGCTGTTCGGAAAAAACTATTAATTTAAAACGTGATAATGCATAATTTTCACGTATATTAAACGAGAAAAGCAAGGAAACTATAGATGGAAGTCATTGAGTAGTTCGACTAAAATCAATATGTAAGTTATAAGGCAACATTACATTGAAGCTCGAAAAAACAGGAAGAATACTCTCGGGACAAGATAAAGGTTCTAGTAGTAGTAAACATCTTTATTTCTAAAAAAAGGCTATCGACCTATCGGTCTTTCTGCCCCCATAAAGGTTCTATTTTACGGTGAATTACGTTTGGACCCAAGAAAAGTGTTCCCCAACTGACTAGAGAGCAGACCACAATAGTATCTAAATTGCACGCGTTAAATGAAATATTAATAATTACAGCAACGTTCGGAAAGCAGCAAATACCCTTTTATATCTCAATATAATAATCAAAAATTTGTTCGCGTTTTCTAAAATTATGTTGCCATAAGTGCCATTAGAGCTTATCAAAACGAAACAACAGCTCCCGTTAAAAAAAAGCCTGAATATCGCTGCATGATTCCTCTTCTGATGAAACGTAACATGCGAGTACGTGTAAGGGCAAATTATCTTAAATCCCGGTAGCAATGACTATATGGTTAATATCTATTAGAATGACTAGAAGAAACTTGTCAATTACTTTCGGTAAGATAAGCATGCAAAATACACGGCTTTCATAGTGGTTCGAATTATTTAATTAAATATAGGAATAAAATGTCCCCTCCGGTGTTTTAAATACAAAATCGGTAGTGGTTTTACAGATGTTGTATTTTATGGAAGAGTACTAAAGATTAGTGAATTTAATCTATAAGGCTGAAATCCGGCCGATGTACCTTATAGACGTGATAGAAAATACGAAAGGATTAAAATCTTTCAATCAAGGCTACATTGTGTGTATCTCCATTTTCTTGTTTATGTAATTTTCAGTTTTTGCTTTTTTTGTTCAGTCGATGTTTTCAATTTTATGAGCCAATTTACATATCGGTTTTATTACACTTTAACTACTGCAGAGTGCAATTGTAATGCCGTTCTATTTTTTGAAGAGAAATAGAAACCAAATATTTAGAGGTATTTGCAATTAAGTTTATTCTATTTTAGTTAGTTTTATGTTAAATTCTGCAAAAATATACGATTATTTATTTGATAGTTATTTATATATTGGGAAACTTGACTCAGGTTTAGGGAGACGCTAGCAGACACGTACTATGTTAGGTTTAGGTTTTGTAACATTTTTAGCAGTTGTTTCAAAAGATATATTACTTTAGTTTCAACTTTTGTCGCCAGCTATGATTTGGCACCTTGAGAGAAAAGTTGCATTCCTGTTAAATTTAATTCAAAAGAAATTCCTGGGTTCCAGTCAATATTATTGTTTATTAGACAAAACATTTTACAAATACGTTTCGGTGTCTTTCTCCACCATCATCAGTTTGTCTAAAATACACATTCACAGTCGTCATTAATTTAAAACAAAAGCTCTGCTAAAATATACATACTAAAATACAAATTACAAACATATTAAAAAGTATATTAAAAACATAGGATCACAGGTGATGAGTCAGGACAATCATGTTCGGGAAAAGACTAGAATTTATTGTTTAGAGATTTAAATTTTACTTACATGTATGGCTGTTTCTACCTTCACATTTGGCCAACTATTGAAAAATCTTTACTTTGTTCAATATCGAGCGAGAGAATAAAAAACTGTTTATAATATTTGTCATTTTTCCTTGCGTTCTTATGATATCACTTGCTCTGCATTTCTTCAATATATCAGGTGTTTATATTTTACGCAGTTGATTTAATTAGTGTATGTAGGTGTTCTTTTAATTAGTGTATGATATACAGAGCTAAGATTTTCTGTGTCTGATATAAAATTCATTGCATTCTGATGTTTTTTAATTTGTATCATTTCATGGATTCTTCTCTTATTATAGTAGTAGTAGTAAACATCTTTATTTCTAAAAAAAGCTATCGACCTATCGGTCTTTCTGCCCTTGTTTAATACATGTAGTCTTAATCTAAATAAAAAACAAATATGAAAATTCTCTTATTCTAGGTTAACAATATTATTAAATAAAATTTCAATGGCAAGAATAAATTATTTTATTGTCCACTAGTCAGTTGCGTTTGTAAGTGTTCGAGTAGCGTTGATGTAGGGAAACGGAAGCGGGATTGTCTGGTTGGTCTTGTAAGACAAAGGGGATTCAGTATGGTCGAGTTGTAGGGGTTGTTTGTCCATTTTGTCTGTAGCTGTATGAGTCTTTCCGAGATCTTTGTCATGTTTGTGCGTTCGTATAGTAGTTGGGTGGGGGGGGTTGTATAGTGGGTTTTGGGGGTGTCTTATTCGTGTTATTAGTCTTAGTGCAATTTGTTCTGTTGTTTGTTAACCGTTTTGTCCTTTCTGTTCCGTTGGTCATGAGTATATGTGCATAGTCTAGCAAGGGTCTACAAATAGCTTTATATATTTTGGTGGCGGTGTTTGTGCTAATTCCTCTGTCTTTGTAGGTTAGTGATCGGAAGTGTTTTGTTCTCTTTATTGTTTCTGCCCTGATGTTGGTACCAAATTGGTAGGTAGGTATATATTTTCCAATCACTTTTTCAAGCCGCTGCTTCATTATGTATTCAAAAATTTTGCTTAGTACTGGAAGTAGTGTAATTGGTCTGTAGTTGCTCGGTTGTGTATTGTCCAGTCCATTTTTGGGTATAGGGATTATTAAGCCGTTTTTCCATGTTTCTGGGATTCTGCCATTTGTGATGCAGTTGTTCAATTCAGTTAGGATCAGTTTGTGTGTTTCTTGAGTTAGGCTTTTCAAGAGTTTTGCCTTAATTTTATCTTTCCCCGTTGCAGTGTTTTTGATGTGCGCTAGGGCTTCATCGTACTCTGTGTCTGTGATCAGTTTGTAGGTGTAGTTTGGTGAGCTGTTAAAATAGTTCAAGTACCAGTCGTTGATCAAGTTCCAGTTGTCATTGTCGAAGTTAAGGTTTGTCGATATGCTGAAGGCCCTTTGATTTGATCTCTTATAATAATTGTCTTCATTTATTAATATTTTTGTGTTATCAAAATCAAAACTATGTAACATTTGTTGCGCATGTTGTGCAAATGCCGTTCCATTTTCGTTAACCTTTCTGAAGCTATATTTATGTTCGTATATTCTTTGCTTTAAATATTGTCCTGTTTGACCTATGTATGCGTTGTCACAGTTCAAACAGTCAATTTTGTATATTACATTAGGTGTGTTTAACTTATCACTTTTAGGCTTAAATTTTGTGAAACAAAATTGTTGTGTTGTGAAAAAATTCCTTTTCAATTATTCAAATTAAAGAATATAAATTTTTCTCTCTGGCACTGCATTTTAACTTGCAATTATTAACTCTTTAGTAGTTCATACAAAAACTGAATCATTTGGACTGAAGGTCCTTTGACTAGTTATCATAATCTAAAAAACCGATATTATGATAATCAACTGAAAGCAAAATAAATAAACATAAAAATAACGCAAATTAAAATCAACAGACAAGAATAAAATGTAATTAGACCCGGGTGTTGCACAACAAAAACAAACATTTTAAGGCGGTGAGTAGTAGTAGTAAACATCTTTATTTCTAAAAAAAGGCTATCGACCTATCGGTCTTTCTGCCCTTGTTTAATACATGCAGTCTTAATCTAGATAAAAAACCAATATGAAAATTCTCCTATTCTAGGTTAACAATAGTAGTAGTAAACATCCTTATTTCTAAAAAAGGCCAACGACCTATCGGTATTTCTGCCCTTGTTCAACACATGCAGTCCCAATCCAGACAAAAAACAAATATGAAAATTCTCCCATTCTAGGTTAACAATGTTATTGAATAAATAAGATTTCAGTGGCAAGAAGAAATTATTTTATTGTCCACTAGTCCGTTGCGTTTGTAAGTGTTCGAGTAGCGTTAGTGTAGGGAAACGGAAGCGGGATTGTCTGGTTGGTCTTGTAAGACAAAAGGGGTTCAGTATGGTCCAGTTGTAGGGGTTGTTTGTCCATTTTGTCTGTAGCTGTATGAGTCTCTCAGAGATCTTTGTCATGTTTGTGCGTTCGTATAGTAGTTGGGTGGGGGGGTTGTGTAGTGGGTTTTGGGGGTGTCTTATTCGTGTTATTAGTCTTAGTGCAATTTGCTCTGTTGTTTGTGTAGAACGTTTTGTCCTTTCTGTTCCGTTGGTCATGAGTACATGTCCAAAGTCTAGCAAGGGTCTACAAATAGCTTTATATATTTTGGTGGCGGTGTTTGTGCTAATTCCTCTGTCTTTGTAGGTTAGTGATCGGAAGTGTTTCGCTCTCTTCATTGATTCTGCCCTGATGTTTCGCATGTGTTTAGTGAATCTAAGTTTGTGGTCGATTGTGATTCCAAGGTATTTTACGTCGTTTTTTGGTTGTGTCGTTTGGCCGTCTGCTGTTATTGTAGGGGAATCAGCGTTGAGTCTGTGGTTTGTGAGCAGAAGTTGGTTTTTTGACGCGTTTGGTGTTAGTCTCCATTTATAAAACCATGTCATTGTGTTGTTTGTTAGTGTTTGGAGTCTTTGCGTTGCTCTCTCAGTAGTTTTGTCATGTACAATAAGTGCCGTGTCGTCTGCGTATTGTAATATGTATGCCGATCTGTCGATTTGATTTTTGTCTGGTAAGTTGTAATTGTATATGTCATGGCAGTATATATTGTAGAGAAACGGTGAGAGCGGGGATCCTTGAGGGAGCCCTTGTTCAGGGGAAAAAGAAAATGACAGTGTTTTGTCAATTCGTACTTGTAGTTGTCTGTTTTCTAGTAAGTTCTTTATGGTGTGCAGTAGATATGTTGGTGTGTGTAGTTTGTATAGTTTGTATAGTAAGCCTCTATGCCAGACACTGTCAAAAGCCTTGTTAATGTCCATAAACAGGCAAGCTGTCTTTCTGTCAGTTAGGTGGGTAGTTTGTATATTGTTGGCCAAAATAAAGAGCGGATGAACAGTCGAGTGATGCTGTTTGAAACCAAATTGGTAGGTAGGTATATATTTTCCAATCACTTTTTCAAGCCGCTGCTTTATTATGTATTCAAAAATTTTGCTTAGTACTGGAAGTAGTGTAATTGGTCTGTAGTTGCTCGGTTGTGTATTGTCCAGTCCATTTTTGGGTATAGGGATTATTAAGCCGTTTTTCCATGTTTCTGGGATTCTGCCATTTGTGATGCAGTTGTTCAATTCAGTTAGGATCAGTTTGTGTGTTTCTTGAGTTAGGCTTTTCAAGACTTTTGCCTTAATTTTATCTTTCCCCGGTGCAGTGTTCTTGATGTGCGCTAGGGCTTCATCGTACTCTGTGTCTGTGATCAGTGTGCAGGCATAGTTTGGTGAGTTGTTAAAATAGTTCAAGTACCAGTCGTTGATCAAGTTCCAGTTGTCATTGTCGAAGTTAGGGTTTGTCGATGTGCTGAAGGCCCTTTGATAGTGTCTGGCGAATGCGTCCGCTTTCTCTTTGTCTGTCTAGCGTTCTATTCCGTTTTCGTCAATTGTGTCAGTAGTGTCAGTCTTCCTGTATTGCGCCAGTTTCTTAATTTTTCGCCAGTATGTTTTGCCTTTGTCCTTCTGTATTTCTTTACATGCTTCTAGCCATTTGTCTTGTCGGTATTGTCCAATCATAGTTTTAATGTTTCTGTTAAGTTGGTTCATTGTCTTTTTTAGGTCGTTATTTTGAATGTTTGTATATAGTCTATACAGTTCTCTCTTATGTTTTATTAGTCTCTTTTATGTTTTATTAGTAAGGCGGTGATTTCTTGTTGAAAGTAGAATTAGTTAAAGTAGAAGTAATTTAAATGTAGTTTGGAATAAAACGTTAACTCTCAAGTTAAACATTAAAAAGATATGACGTCGGTAAGATGGCGATTCTTAAGACAAAAGTTTTTTTTCAACAGCTGTTTGATGAGCGAAAATAAAAGGAAAGGAAAACAAAGGAAAAGTTTCAAAAGAGTTACTCTCATCAAAAAAGCTTTGGAACTTTTTGTAATTAGTGTGAGATAGTGTCAAAATATTTTCTCACCAACTAGCAATTTTTTAGGTGCAATAAACTGCTTTTATTGTAACAGTACACATTTAATATTTCTTAATAAACCAAGTTATGCTAATTATTTTTTGCCTATGCGTATATAGAAATGCGTTAACATTTCAGTAATTAACATGAAAAGAGTGGTTTATTTCATCCCTCTCCGAATATTTTGTCAAAGTATTCCATAAGCGTCTTTTGGTTTGATGGTAATATACTCAAAATCGTACTAATGCCTCGTTCAGCGTTGCTAAGATAAAACATACAATTCTTTGTTAAATTTATTATCTTTGCAATGCGATATTTTCTTTATAGTTGACCTGCTGCTTTATGTTTGAAATAAAACAAATTTTTACTTTCAACAAAAAAAATTGGATATTTTATTACGCTTTATTTGAAACGGTGAATAGCCGTAATAGTAGATATAGTAGAAACATTTTTCGTAGTTTTTTTTTAATTTAAATTGTCCTCTTGTTACCGTTCTAGGTAAATCCATTGATTTGTTCATGAACATAGTTTATTCCAAAAATGTTGCTTATTTCTATTCGAAACAATTAAGGTTATTTTCAAATGTTTGAAAACATTCTTCTTCTTTATTGGCGACTCTGAAAATATAGCTTAACCCGAAAAACCAAAAATTTATAAGAGTAAAACTAAGAAAAAACTTGATACTTTATGCTGGAAGTTACGTTTGAAGAAAATTGGAATAAAAATAAAATAAAAGTTAAAGGAAATAAACGATTAACGTTTAAATCTATTTATCTATATCGAAAGATGGATATAACGGTTAAATAGAATTCTATCAATATTGATATCACTCAATATCGAGTAGATATGTCGCGGCATTTGATGAATGTTGTTTCCAATCTAAAAATGCAATAGAATTTTTCCAACCGCCATCGCCAGCTCTCATTCTGTTTTGTCTACATTCTCAATTTAAAAATGGGCCTTTTCTGCATAACTGAACCGCAAGAATGTCCTGCTGCAGACCAGAGAAAGGTTTTTCAATTGAAATGTTCAAAAATTCCTGCAGTTTCCCGCTGTTGGGAGTTACAACAAAATTACTGGAAGCTATGCATAGACAAACGGAATTCAAATTGCACATCCTAAAATTGTTTAGAAATTATCCAAGCCAATGCTAATAAGATTTTCATTTTGATATCCGGAGGAACAAAAATACGACTAATCCCAATTCAGCTTAACCGTGAACATTTTTTTGCAGAAATAATAAGTGGATAATTTTTTTTTAAAAAGCAGACCACAGAAATATTTTCAACTGAAATGTTCAAAAACTCCTGCAGTTTCCCGCTGTTTGGAGTTAGAACAACATTACTTGCAGCTATGCATATACAAACGGTATTCAAATTCCAAATCCTAAAATTGTTTAGAAATTATTCAAGCCAAATGCTAATAAGATTTTCACTTTGATATCCCGAGGAACAAACAATCGGACTAATCCCAATTCAGCTTAATCGTGAACATATTTTTGCAGAAATTGTGGGTAAATTTTGTCAACTTAGGTAAAAAGCCCATGTATAAACAATCGACTTAAAGAGAAAAAGTTTAAATATAGTACAGTTTCAGAAAAAGTTGCGCTTGCAGTATTTACAGACACTACAATTTATGTATGTATAATTTTATTATCAGAGCTAGTGCTTAAAATACACTACTTTTATGTCGTTAAAGAATTAAAAAATACCATTTTCAAATAGTATTTTGATATAAAAGCAAAAAAAAGCAATTTTTTTAAAATTGTTAAAAAAAAGCAATTTTAAACAGAATGTCTAATTAGATACCCAAATTTGTAACAATTTATTTCTATTCTGAACGTCTTTGTGGTTTTTGTATACATTTTTTTTGGGTATATTTTTTTGGTGGTCGAATTTTTGGTCGAAGTGGAATATAGTGGAATTCTAAACTAGATTTCGAAATAGCTGCTTCGCATTTAAAATGAGAATGGCAGAAGTATTTGAAGTCAGTAATTTTTAGAAAAGATTAAAGGCAATTAAGAATGTTTTTTATATACTATGTGATATAGGGTCATCATAGAATGGGAAAACTGCTTTTTACAAACCCTTCATAATGTCCAAGGTAAAATGGTGGCCCAATAATACACCTTTCAGGTCATTTAGCGATTCAGTGGAAGGTCGTAAACTGTATCGAAATAGAAAAATTTTACGAATCCAATGGGTTGTTTACATATATTTAATTAAACGATTCTATTTCTGCTTTTATACGCGGCATTTCCACATTTGTCGCGTTTTTCTGCAGGTTGTTGATAAATAATTTTGAGCTTGTGGGGTTCGATACGGCCTCTCCAACCATTTCTATTCTATTGCTTAGACACTTAACCCTTTGTATAAAATGCTGCTAGGCCTAAGAGATTAAAATCATTAAAAATCTGACGTGAATCTCTTGAAGCACCTCCGACGGCTACTTGAAAAACGCAAGCCGATCTCAAAAATTCATTCCCAGGCCACTAAAGAAAAAGGGGTCAAGAGCTGCCTTCCTTAGACTTAGCAGGAATACAGCAACTCACTTTAAACTTTCTAATACCGCGCCGGCATGAAAAAGAAAGAAAATAATAAATCGCGAAAAAATCCAATAAATTGAGAAATCACAGTTGGCTTAAATATGAAATGTTTTAAGTAAATTATTGAAAATCAAGGATCAATAATTAACTTAAATGTTTACGTTCACTTTCAAGTAGTGAAACAAACTCAACATTAAGATGAAAGAGAGTTAAATTACACCGACCTACCAAAAGATCTTAAAGAAACAGTGATGTCTTGACACTGAGTCTGTCCATCCTCAGGACTAGAAAATGCAAAAACCAAACCAATTAATAGTTTGCGCATTTTGAAAACACTGCAACTACAAGAATTAATATAAAGCTCGACAAAACACACTAAAAAATTAAAGGATTGCATAAACAACATTGGAAATATAGCCCGAAAGCGCACGTTCGCGTCAACCACAAACATGTTTTAAACATAGCATTTCTACATATAGTAATTATAAAAAAAAACAGATAAAGCGTTATTTACGAAAATATCGGTACAGACACTATATTCAGACTATGAAGGCTTTCACAGCTTGCCAAGGTACCGGTTGGACGGACGTGGATCGATCATGTTCATGGCAAATCTGAGCGAAACGTCACGAAGCAACTCCAATGATCTGACTTATAATTACAAGTCCCGAAAACTTTCCAACTGAGTCAGTGTAATGTTGTTTTTTCAGACAATATAATCAGCATGAAGATAAATATAGGCGATTGTTAGTTTTTAGGTACAACATTTAACTTAACAAAACTATTCAAGTCGAACACAACCCATCGCTGCTGTTTCCGATTACGCAATCCACTCACAGTGTTGTCTCTCCCCGATAAAGTAATTAAAAGAATCCTATTAAATAGGAGATGAGAAGCATTGAAGTAATTCGTTTTGCGCTGATGTACGAGTGGAGAGTGTTAAATAGCTTGAACTTTTTCAGGAAAGATTTTGATAAAAATAAAATGCTTTGCAGCGAAGGAAAAATCCTTTCCTTTGAACGAATATTCCTTTGACCGAAAATGAGATTGGATAAGTTATGGACTTATAAATACATTTTTTAATTACTACCCAGACGCTTTCAGATCTATTTATTTTCTTTCTACGAAACTGCAATCTAACTAATAAACAACTTGACTGATTGTTGAGATTTACAATGATTGGATTACCAAAACCCTAATGAATGTTTTGTAAATAATCGAGTAACAAATGCATCAACTAATTTAAATTACGGTTAAAAAACTGGCAGATAAGGCAATAAAGAGATCGTAGGGTTCTGTATTAGTCAATTAATGGGAATATATTTATTATTAGTGCGAAGGCATCAAGACCTAAAAAAGCATAAACATATTTTTTTCTAATATATGAGAAGAGAAGATATTTTGTCAAAATATAGCTTCCCATTTAAGATATCCATTTACAAACGTTTGTGTTGAAAGTTAAATTTTAATTAATGGAACCCTCTCTAAATTGCCCTTTTCACTGAAACTCTCAACAATTTCTTAAACGAATTGGATCTTATGGGTCGCGTTAATCTGAACTTTTAGCGGTATGGAGCACCTGCCCTCAACTAAATAGGTATTCATCAACTACCAAGTACAATATTTAAGCATCTTCTTCTTCTTCTTCTTCAAGTAGCACTACAACCCTACATGGGTCTTGGCTGCAAACACAATTTGCCTACATCGACTTCTATCTAGCATTGTTTCTTGTTCATTTTCAATGCCCATCTTCCGCATATTCGATAGAACATTGCCCCACCATCTCATTTTAAGTCTTCCCGGTGCTCTTCTGCTCATCGGTGCTTCCTGCCACGCTATTTTCAGCCTTCTGTCATCCGGTGCTCTGTATATGTGTTCTGCTCATCTCAATCTTTGTGACTTTGCTTCTCTCACAATATCTTCCAGGTACAATTGTTCTAACTCCGCGTTTGTTCTTATTCAATATTGCCCTGAACTAGGATCATGGGTTGGTTCATATATTTTTCTAAGTATTTTTTGCTCGAATATTCGCAGGACGTCTTTGTTTGATATGGTTAGGGTCCACGCTTCACATCACCGTACATGACTACCGGTCTTATAGTAGCACGGTACAATTTTAGTTTTGAGGATCGCGACTATTCTCGATTGGAACAGTTCTCTTAGTGCATAATAGCATCTATTGCCGCTCTGTATGCGGGCCTTCGTTTCTTTGTTCATGTTGTTGTCTGCTGTGATGACTACACACAGGTATTTGAATTCTGAGACCCGTTCAGAATTGTAGGTGTCAATGGTTACATTTTGTCCCAGTCGATCTCTTCCCTGCCTCCGGGAATTGAACATGTATTTTGTTTTGTCTTAATTAATACGTAATCTTACTGTGTCTGTGTCCATTTCCATTTTTCCAAAAATCTCTTTGGTTGGTTGGGTTTCAATGGTTGTTTTACTGACAAGATCTATATAATCTGCAAATACCAGTATCAGGTTTCGTCCACCAATGTTAGCCCGTTGGATCGCTGCGTCCAAAAGGATATTGAACAGGATTGGAGACCAACTATCACCCTGTTTCAGACCGTTGTCCACCACAACGTTTTCTGACATCTTCTCAGCTTTAACACAACACCGGCTATCCTTCATGCACAGTTTTGTAATATTGATTATTTTCTTTAGGATTCCACATTCTGCCATGGCTGCCCATACATGGTCTCTTAAAACGCTATCATAGGCTTGTTGGAAGCCGATAAATAGTTGGTGGAGGTTCTTATCAAATTCCCAGTATTTTTAGAGGATTTGGCGAATAGTGAAGATTTGGTCCATCGTTGACCAGCCAGGTCTTAAGGCGCACTGATACTCACCTATCGATTCTTCCGCGTATGGTGTTATGCGGATTAGAATCATGTTTGCAAGCACTTTATATGCGGTGTTGATGAGAGATATCCCTCTGTACTTTTTGCATACCTGATAGGTTCATTTTTTATGTAGGGGTATAATAACACTCTGTTTCCAGATTTCCGGTAATGTTTCGCTGTCCCATATTAGTTCGATTAACTCATGCATCTTTTGATAGAGTACTGGACCTCAAATTTTCAGGCATTCAGAGGGGATAGTATCATTTCCTGGCGCTTTGTTGTTTTTTAGGCGTTGTATCGCCTTCGTGACTTCTTCTATTGTTGGTTTCTCGGTTTCTATTTCGGCTGGTTAAATACACCGGTATATCAGTTGTGTCGTCCTATGTTACATTGAGGAGTTTCCGTAAATGTTCTTTCCATGTTTTTAATACCTCTGTATTGCCGGTGATGAGTTCACCATTATCTTTCCGTATTATATTACTTGTTTGCGGTTTAAAGTCAATTTTAATTCGAGATGTTTCTTTAAAGAATGTCCTGCTGTTGTCCTGCGTGTCATCCACTATCTTCGATGTCTTGTATTTGTTTCTTCTGATGTTCTCTCTTTTTTCCCTAATGAGTTTTCTTGCTCTACGTCTTGCATTGTTAAAGTTATCTATGTTGTCCTGTAAAGGGTCTTGTAACATTTGAGCCCTAGCGCGGTGTCTTTGATCCTGTACGTTCTCACAGTCCGTATCGGACCAGTTGTTTTTCAATATTTAAGCATCAATGGAACGAAACCCATGTTTAATGGTCTTTTACCGAAGCCACCGAGATCACCTGATTAATTTCCGCTTCATTTCTTTTAATGGGGTTGCTTAAAAGAGCACATTTAGTGAAAAGGTAAACCAGCCAAACGGTTAATAATACGTTCACGTTAGAAATAAAGATATTTACTACTACTACTACGTTCACGCAATAATACTTAAGGCAGTTCGAGCAATAGAAACAGGTGCTAAAACTGTGCCGATCATATAGATGTTGTATTTGAACATATTTTAAGAAGAATGTCGTAATTTTCTGTTTTTCTTTTCAGCTTGCACTAGACTGTTAATGTTAATGGTTCATAACTCCATTGTTTTTAATTCCATATAAAAAATTATTATAAGCTTTCTTCTATGTATAAATGTAAAGTTGAAATAGAAAAAAAATTATATGCAGTTTACATTTGCAACTATTGCGTTCTTACTTCAAAACGTAAATACACGACGCTACATTGATTTTTATTTTGCGGGATCTTAATCAGCGCCAAACATACTACCAGTTAGCCTATTTCAATTACTTTGTGTCTTTCGTAATAACACAGTCAGCAATGAGCACCTTTCATAGCAGCAAAGCACCCCTATATTTTAACACATACATACTTGGTTCAATTAATCAAATTGTCTCCAACTGCTTTCATGACGTTTTTGTTCTTTGAATCTATTACATCGGACTTAAATTTTGGCACCGAATTAGCATTCCAAAGAAACTTCTTCATATTAGAGCTGCGAGTTAAAATACAAGACAGATAATTAGCCACGAATTACTTTTTGTTGAATAAATTTGCAAGTCCACAGCTTAACCGTACCAGCAAATGTTATGTATAATAGCTAGAGATACTGGACTATTTCGGAAAATTGAGCACAGTGTGCAATAAAAATATATTATTGTGTATAATAAAAATAATATTAGCGATTAGCGTTTATAACGCTAATGGTATTTCAACCAGTGTTTTTTGCACTACATCGACTGCCCAGTTATATTCGCCTTATCATATAGATGTGCATTTCAGCAAGGACGCAATTCAGCATCTGTATTATCTATTGTATTCTATTGTGAAACCGTATTGTTTTCCTTCTTATCGAAAATGCAGATTAACGCCATTCTCATCCTGTATTCTCTCGAATAAAGACGTTTTTTTAAACAAGTTCTTCTGTTATTAAAAAGAAATATTACTATTTTAAATGTGTATTTTTTAACTTGATATTGAGTTAAACAACGACACAAAGGCCAGTCAGAAATTGTCGTGGTTTTTGAGACCTACGGCCCTTTTATCATATGCACTATTTATTTATTTGATTGTCTGACTCTTTGAATTGGAAAATGTACATCCGCTCCCTGAAATAATTAGAATGAACATCAAACACTTTATTACTAATAGTAAAAAAAAACAGACACTGTAGTGCAAACTGTAATGCAATTTAAATCTCACATTGCTTTTTTAGTCGTAAATCTATTTTGATCATTTCGTAGTGCCAGTAGAGGCATATTCATGTATAGGAATAAACAATTTGAATTTTATCAAAAATATTTTTTGGCTTGTAATACAGGGTGAAACCAAGAGTAGTTTTTGATCTAAATTTGTGAACACGCTGTGAAAGAAAATAAAAGCGCATTGCAATATATCTGCACGCGATTGATAAACTTCATTTTTATTTTAAATTTCATTTTTTGATTCATGACAATACATCAACTGTGAAAAAAGGTACAATTAACAGAAGAAAACATTGCATCATTTTGTTAACAAAAATTGTAACTACTTTCAGAGCTGATGTATCTTCATGATGCAAAAAACTTTTAAGAAACTATGCAGCTTAACAATCGCATGCAGATATGCCACATTTCGCTTTATTTTCTTCCTCAGAGTGTTTGCAAACCACTTCAAGCTTGTGATAACATTCATATTGGTTTATGGTTGAGACAAAAATGCCTACAATAGCCCGAAAAATTAATCAAAATCGATTCAGAACTGTAAAAGCTAAGTAAGATTTAAATAAATAAAGCTAAATACTTATTGTGTCCGGATTTTTTTTGTCCAGGAGTGTATATAATATGTGAAAACGGACAGTTATTTCAGTTCACGTTTGCCTATAAAAATAAGCTGTTGCCATCAAAAGTAGGTATTCAAACGAAATTTATAACGTTAGAATCTCAGCTTTAAAAATAGCATGCTATTTTACAAATTCATTTGCTTATTATGGGTAATTTTAAAGTAAAGTAAAGGTGTTTAGAAACAGTATTACACCCCTATGAAGTTTTTAAACTTTCAAAATTAGAAACAATTCGACAAACGGCCGGATGGGACCAACTCGAAATAGAGTGCGGTAAGCATTTACCTAGTAAAAGCTGAAATATCTGAAAGTTATATCACAGCTTGTATATCATATAACATGATATCTAAGCTGCGCTTATATTCTATAGTGTTCCAGATTAGTACCTACTTTTAAAATTTATCGTTTGACTTCAGATGGATGCTCTTTCAAATATATCATAAAACGAATTTTACTGTATTTATTTTTCTATAACGTTTTCTTATAATCACAGTATTAATGTTAATTAAGTTCTAAAAAAATTTAATGACAAACATGAAGTTAAATACCAAATAAACAGAAATGTTTGCACTTTCGTGGTGAACACTTTGTATTAAATGAAATGTCTACGTCTCTCAATCTATGTTTATTTAGATTTATTTAGTTTCGTTATTTTTAGATAACTGATAAAATTTGGTAAAAGTTTCTTATCAGATTTTTTACAATTTTTAAATTGTACACTTACCTAATTTGTACCTAAATTAATTTTAGTTTACTTAAATATATTTAGACTTTAAATAATGAAGTTCTAATATAATATTAAAAGTCCCGTACTGAAGAATAATATACTCACGTAAAGTTGTGGATCGTTTTCTAGCATTCAAAACGACTCAAATTTGAGTTAAAGTTGTCTTCAAGCCTTTATTAAAATTAAAAACGGTTTTTTAAGATCTTGATAATATTTTGGGATATAAATTTTTAGTTTACTTAAATATATTTAGACTTTAAATAATGAAGTTCTAATATAATATTAAAAGTCCCGTACTGAAGAATAATATACTCACGTAAAGTTGTGGATCGTTTTCTAGCATTCAAAACGACTCAAATTTGAGTTAAAGTTGTCTTCAAGCGTTTATTGAAATTAAAAACGGTTTTTTATGATCTTGATAATATTTTGGGAAATTGTTCAATAAAGATACGTAGTCCGAAGATTTGTGTTAACACTGGTCTGTAACAACTTTATGAATGAAACAATTAGTGCTTAAACCGGTTTTCTGTAGGTATTGAAAATTGTTTCTAAGGTAAATCTCCTAGGTATATTAGAATCTAATTAAAGTTATTTCTTGTATTCTCAGCTTTTTAAACAAACTTGTTTTTATACATGTTCAAATGCATCTTGACAATAGTGCGATTCGGAAAATCATTGATCCATTTCCACGTCGGACGAAAATCTGCTCAACGTTCAGCGACATAAATGGTGAATGAGCCAAAAGTATGGCAGTTTCGCCATACCTCGATTTTCATGTTTTATTTCTTAACAAAATACACTCATGCTCGGTTTAGCATCGGAATCAATCACGATATAACATTTAAGCGAAACTCTTTGCTTGATGGAAAATTTCTGCGTTCATGCAAATGGGTGTAAACTACATTTCTAAAAAATATGCGTGGAAAACAAGCTGATGGAAATCATTGCCTACTAAATAATTTACAAACGATACATACGATCTGTCCAATATGTTTTCAGTCTCCTTGAATCTGGAAAACACAGGGAAATTGGTTTAGAATGTATTGGAATGAAACATCTATTCAAACTAAAGGATTTTTTTTATAAAGAAACTGCTCGACAGTATATATTAAATACAATTATAAGTCCTAAAATGACTGGAATAAAACCACGTTGGTGTCGAAAGACTTCAACTTTCCAACTCTGGGATGTGAATTATCGCTTGTGTATTCATATGGTATAAAATGGCCGTTTTAAAGAGGGTTTTTAAATTGTTTGTTTGTGTTTATTTGCCGATTTTCGCAAGTACATGTACCTACAATGTTTCAACCAGATGGCGCCACGATCAGGCGTAAATTGATTTTATACAATATGGATCTGTTTACATAGAATTACGGTAGAATAGGGGCCTGCTGATATTAAATGGAACCCAGAATAAGAAGAATGTTTGCTTTACGCTTCAACTATTAGCATTTTTCAATGACTTTGTAGGATCTTTTTAGGCCTATCTTATCTCCGAAAATAACGTTATATAAAAGATGCGAATGCACTCGAATGATTAAGCAAATATGTATGCTTAATATTAAAAAGCAGAAAATATTCTAAGTAGGTACCAAGTACCTACACCTTAAGTGCTCTAAATATAAGATTAAAAATAACAAAAACTATGTTAGGTAAAAATTACGTTAGTTAAATCCAACTAAAATATTGACACATGACTATTTAAAAAAATATTGGAATGCATTTTTCATGTAAGTTTTCGTATTAACTTTGATTTTTGTACTTTAAAACGCTCAAAAACAATTTTTTTCTCGAAAACCTGTTCACCGGCCAATCTTTCTGTCATATGAAACAAATAATCCGAATTTGGTCAGGGTTGAGAAAGAAGCGTCTGAAATTTATACTTTCACTCTATTGAGAAGCAGAGATAAAATCGTCTGTGCAAGTTTGTTTTGGTCTGTTTTCATAGCAAAAAATCATGAATATGTAAACAAATATACAAGCACAGAACAGTACTTCTTAAATTTATTTTAAGTTCTGAATTGCGAGCTCATTAAGAGTTGGTACAGCAGGGGGTCGCTCTTTTACAATATACAGGGTGCCTCATTTTAAAAGTGGCTCATTTTAAAAGTCAAATATCTCGTACAGATTACACTCTCGTCAGATTAATTAAAATGTTAAGAAGCATTTGTCTTAGTTTTCTAAACTTACCTTTCGCTTGCGATGGACGAGTTTCTGGACATCGATTTGGGCGACATTTCGAAGTCGCTGTCCGAGCGATAGAGGAAACTTTCACGACGCTGTGGTAAATTTTGCAGAACCAATCCAGCGGATGGCGAAGCACTGCCGTCCAATGGACTGCGACCTGGACTAGCTCCATTTTCAACATCAAAACTGAAAAAACAGAAAAATAAACAATTACTTTTAAGTTTATTGCCTAATCGAAATAACGCGACGAACAAATGTCAATTGTTTGGTGTTAATTACAAATATGTTACAATGTTTCCAGTACATACAGTTTTATGAGAACGTGTTGATGATGGTAGAACGAAAATAATACAAATATATGATAAATCGTTAACTGGCAAATTCTTCAATTTTGGTAGAATAACAAGATGCGCTGAATTATGGGCAAATAAAAAGGTTTTTGCAAAGACGTGCTTTCCGTTATGTTCGGTGGTGTTGACGACCTAAGACCATCGTTTGGAATTTCTTTGATCTTCGCATAGGTTGAAAACTTCTGTTTTTGGATATTTGTCATTTCGGATTACTGGTAATCGAGAACTGTAAGCATCTTTGTTTCACATTGAGGATTTTGATCTCTGATTTCAAAAGCATTGAATTAGGATTTCCTTAGATATTAAATGAAGCTGACAAATGTTTATAAATTGAGATGATATCTTGCATCAACTGTTGCCACTTTTAGCCCCTCAGCATAGCTGTAGTTATTTTTTTGAAGTCGACAAAGGCTTCTGCCTCTGGAGTACAGATAATTATTTCGTACTTTACTCCTATTTCCTATTGTTTTCCAGATAAATTTTGACATTATTATATCAAAGAATGAAAAAAAAGTTCTTTTGCAAAAACTCTTTTGCAAATACTTTTCAAATACCAGAAGAATTTTAATTAGAACTTTAATTAAGTATCCGATATTTGTTCGGTTTGCAACATAGCAAACTTACATTTTATCTTGGCTGTTTTCTTACGGGTGGCGGACTTCTACATGTCGTTTTCTCTTGATCTGAAGAATTATAACTTTTTCGTGCATGCTTGAATCACATTTTTTAATAAGAAAATCAAATCCTCTATCACTTTTACGTAAAAAAGATAAATAAGCTTTGGAGTGAAAACGGTTGTTAGTAGCGACTTTTGATAATAATAGTTTTTTTTTACGTAAATGATAAAGGAATTGATTACTGTGTTAAAAAACATAACTCTAAAAGAGAAATACATGTAGGTAGCGCTCTCTGCACGTAAGAGCAAACCCAAGATCAAACTTAAGTTTCTTATGTTACTAAACTCTCAAATATCAAGTTTCGTTCAAATATCGATATTATATAAAAATTACTTTAAGAAAGTTAATGTACATTTTTAACATTCTGTCGTTCGATAAGTAATGACTTGGGGACCCATATCTACATGGACTTTTAATTTAAAAAATACTTGAGGAATCACCCTGTGATATATCGGAGACTTATTAATATCACCCAGTATTCTTTATGATATCATGTCGACCAAACATGGGCTGCGATGTATTTCGCCTTTATAAAATTGGTTTAACTTACGACTTGCTAACTTACATTTATGTATGAATAAGTTTGTGTTTAGAATATTCAACAACCCTTCTGACGCTGTTTAAATTGCCTTTTTACATTTTGGTGCTGGTTAATCGCTAATCGAATGATGCTCCTTGTCAGCTTTCTAATGCGTTGGAACGGAAGAAGTTTATCTCCTTTAATTTTATATCTCAAAGACGCCATTCTCTCATAACTGAGTCACAATATCGAGAGCCTTTAGTACTACTTATTGTTTAAATACTTTATTTTTATTCAATTGTTGATATTGAGTGTTAATAGTAGGTATACGAGAAAAAATAATATTTTTTTGTTAATTATACGCAATGATTATCTGCTATCAATTACCATTCTGAGTTAATTTTGGCGTAGTACATTCTAAATATAAGCAAATTATTATTATTCTCACTTGTCTGCTGGTGAGGCACATTTTCCAACTTTATCAGGGAGTTTACGACTATTGCTTGAAATTGCTCAGTCTTTCAGGTTTTAAGCCGTCTTGGAAAAGAATTAGTAACTGGGGAATCCTCAAAGGTGATTCGCTCGAAAGCTTACATTGAACTGACTTTCAAACTATACATAGCTCATGCTTAAGTGTTACCTGATTAATTCTTAAGAAGTCACCACAAACTATTGTATTTGTAGTTGGCAATAAAAATTATTGTTAAATTAAAGTAACAATACTATATTTTTGAAACCTGAAATTGAATATTGAACCTGCCAAGATGTTCTAGGGACAATGCTGCATTATATTAAAATGGATCTATGCTTTCACCCTTGATAAAGGTCTGAATAAAGAGTCAAAATGTCGACCGTTTTCAAAAAATGAAAACGATTTGAATTTTATATCCCCCAAACCCTCTACCAGAACAGGCAATATTATGTGAAATACATATAAACTTATACTCTACCCTGTTAAAATTTCTGAATATTTATCATGGCAGATTCCCTAAGGTGTGTGTTTTTCATATGCCTAAGTAGTAAATTTTTGAGCTCGAAAGTAATATTTTCAAAGCAATTAATTTCCAAATTCGATAATCCAATATTTGCATATCATTTTGAAATATCCTGAATGCCTATCGACGTCTAGTCTTCTTTTGTAGCATCAACTATTTTAAGGGGTGAGAGAAAACGGGTTCAAAGTCATTATGAATTGTGAAGAAAATACCTACTTCAAACTTAATTAAAACTTTAATGCTGCGTAAGTTGACTAAATAAAAAAGTTCTCCCAGTTGGGCGTTTTTGCTAATTCAACCTTAATCTTGTAAATTGTTAAGGGGTCTGCTTTTCTAAATGTTTAGGCAATATTAAGGCTTGTCAAATCAGGCTTGAAACATTTTTTTCTAGTTACATTTTCTTGTTAGTTGAAAAACGCATAAATATAAACCTGCGTTTACACTCATTAACATACATTAATAAAACAACATCAGAACCGTTTACAGTGTAATTTATTCAATAACATATGTATCTAACTTCTAACAAATCGTTTAACGCAGTTTATACCTACTTGGAATTTCTGCCAGGAATTTTCATAGGTTTCCGATTCTTCATATTCTTCACTATTTGGGCAACGGACATCCTGCACGGAAACACGGTATATCCTCTATGCAGTTCCAATAAATGGTTTTGCTTCAATTGTAAACATATAAAAACGCCATACGACTTCACGACAAAGGAACTGTTTGCTACTGGATGCTAAACCAGCATCCAGATGTATTATCACGCCGGCCAAAATAATATCTTTAGAAGCAAATTACTATGATGACTAAATAGTTATAGCTGAAGCGATAAAGCACCAAAGTAAAGTATTAAAATAGCAAGCAGGTGTAGGTCCCGTCACATTTTAAGGTAAATGTTAATAGTCAATGCTAAAAACTTTAATTACGAAAACTAAGATTTTGCATAAAATAAACTACAAAATACGAAACATCAGGGCAGAAACAATAAAGAGAACAAAACACTTCCGATCACTAACCTACAAAGACAGAGGAATTAGCACAAACACCGCCACCAAAATATATAAAGCTATTTGTAGACCCTTGCTAGACTTTGGACATGTACTCATGACCAACGGAACAGAAAGGACAAAACGTTATACACAAACAACAGAACAAATTGCACTAAGACTAATAACACGAATAAGACACCCCCAAAACCCACTACACAACCCCCCCACCCAACTACTATACGAACGCACAAACATGACAAAGATCTCGGAAAGACTCATACAGCTACAGACAAAATGGATAAACAACCCCTACAACTGGACCATACTGAATCCCCTTTGTCTTATAAGACCAACCAGACAATCCCGCTTCCGTTTCCCTACATTAACTATACTCGAACACTTACAAACGCAACATCTTATTTATTTAATAGTATTGTTAACCTAGAAGGGGAGAATTTTCATATTTGTTTTTCATTTAGATTGGGACTGCATGTATTAAACAAGGGCAGAAATACCGATAGGTCGATAGCCTTTTTTAGAAATAAAGATGTTTACTACTACTATTGTTAACCTAGAATAGGAGAATTTTCATATTTATTTTTTATCTAGATTAAGACTGCATGTATTAAACAAGGGCAGAAAGACCGATAGGTCGATAGCCTTTTTTAGAAATAAAGATGTTTACTACTACTACTAAACTACAAACTATTCACCGGGTAGCTGAACAGATTTGTAGGTTGTATAACTTTAGCTACATATTCTACAAGCAAAAACAAGGAAAAAAGTTCAAATTAATATAATTTTGTAAACGCTTCGTTTCGGGGATACAAGATGCACAAGTAAATTCAAAAAGGTTTTTACTCTTCAGCTCTTAGCGCTTATAATATTTTTAATTCAAATTTCAAAGTTTAGCTCACTTATTGGTGTCGGCATCCTTAGATATGTTACAAAAAGAAATGACAACTAAACTGAACATAATTCAAATATACCTGGATTGAAAATTAGTATCTAGTTAAAACAGCTGTAAGTATCTGGTAAGCCAACTGAGCCATGTTTACAAGAAATTTCCATTTTATTTTTGCTGATAGAATATGCACTTAAAATTATTTTCGGATCAGTCAGTAGGTCAGTAATCCACCAAGCCTCGAGTCGTGTAGCGTCTACTCAAGATCATTCGCTTTCCAACAATTGCCTCGTTGAGAGAAATTTTTGTCTTGCACTCTACCCAAATTGGTTTTAAAGCTAGAATCGTTCTCCTAAGTACAGCTGTTAAATATATGATGTGTAAATTGTCAAGTTAATATATTGTTTTTTGAAAAATTAAAGAAGCGTGTCGTTTTGTGGCTATTAATATTATCACTATTAATTTAAGAAAAATATCTCCGATAGTTGTAAAAACCAATACATTGCACAGAGAACAGATTGATTCAGTATAAACTTCGGTACCCAGATTCTACCATAAAAATTATGAAAGAAAGTAACATAGAGATTATATTGTCATTTCTTTTAAATAATTGTGTTTAATATGTTGTATTTATTATATAATTATGTTCAAATAAAGTTTGAAACGGTGCCACCCATGGCCGTAGCGAGGAAGAGGCAGGGAAGGGTCATGCCACCCAAATGAGATTCGAACGCCCTTTAAAACGTTGTGCCACTTGACCCTCATTCCGATTTAAGATTCTAAGGGTGACATCTACGCCTCCTAGGGGGTTGAAACAAGAAGGCTAAAAATATTAATTTAAAAAACATAAACCCCTTACAAATAAAATTGACGTGTCTTTCCGATTTTTCGTATTTTTAACTGTAAGAGAGATATTAAGGGTGGAAAGTTTTCAAATTGACACCCCGTATAAAAATTAAAGTAATTTGATTTATAGATTTTTGCAGTGACTGACAATTGCAACAAAATGCAAGAGAAAGGAATTATTGTACATTCCAAAAGCAATTCAGTTCGTTCTTAAACCACACAGTGACAAACAAGCTTAACTTATCAAAGTATCTAAACTTCAACGTATCTTTTACAACAAATTTTCGAACTAAATTTATGTTAAAAATCATTGATTCGATTTTAATCCTAAAGTTGAATTTAGCCCGCATATTTTTAATACATTTTTTAAATAATTCGGTAGATATCCTGCTTATCACAAAACTGTTAATCTTTATCATGAAATCTACCTGTTCTAATTTCTAATACTACAGCACTACAGTTTTGCGGTACGACATCTAAAGCCTGTTATAATTAAGTGTGGATAAATTACGCATTACACTATCGGATAGATAACGTCAATTTTCATCGAAAGGTAGCTGTCGCTTTATAATGGCTCCTGATAATGAACCTTTACAACATTTGTCATTACATCAACAACTTATCCATTAGGGGGCATAAAATGCCTGATTTATTGATTTACTAAGTGTGAAATTCGAGCAATGACACGGTACAAAAGTATATAAACAAACGTGATAGTAGTGTGTGATGTAAGCAGATTACGTAAAATACTGTTTAGGAACATGTAAATAATATATGTAGATATAAATATAAAACTGAATTAGTAATGTCTTAATTACAGATTACTTTTAATACAAAATTAAAATTATTACAAAATATACGAATATTTTTCCATCTTTTTTCCGGTGTGGTCGGTTAATCAGAATACTTTATGATTTTAGAATTTTTATTTCATCTTAGTCGTTTTACAGATTGATTAATTACCTATTTTAGAAGATGAGAAGATAATCGGCGGTCTTTTTCAACCGACGGTTCATTTTTAACCAACGGTTGACTCCATTTGTGTATTATAACAACTACTAAGCATCGGGTTCGTATCGGCAACCGCAAGTTGACTTGTATTGTTTAACGTTAGCCACATTGCGTGAACAGCAGAGAACAACTCAGTTCTGAGAGCTGATGGTGCTTGTGCTGGTTTATAATATTTGGTTACCTTGTGTTTTTATTTGATTTCTGGAAAATTTCAGTGCATAAAAAATGTTTGGAAAAGGTAAAGCAATAGTACAAATATACCGACACATACTGCCATAGACTTCTGGACGCAACTATGTCGTTGAAAAACGCAATTGAAAACAAAAAAAACGGATGCAACCACGTGGAGATAAGTTTTTTTCATATTCAAATTATATCAAAAAGAAGATGCCAGAAGCGAGGAATTGTACCAAAATCAGTTGAAAATCTAATTGAATACCTTACCAAATCAGGCATTAGAGAAAATAAAGCTGGAATCGGCAATTATGGCAATACATTTATTTTTTAGAAAATGTGACATTTTACGTAATTTACATTAATATTACGGGTTCGGGCGAGCTGATTTGTAAACGTAATTAAAAACTCTAAATCAAGAGTTTGAAATCACTGATTTAACAGTGGCCTTCTGTTTTTCCAATTTTCTATTTTTCTTTAAAGGTTTTTTCTGCCTTTAATATAAACTCGCCAAAAGTTGTAATATACGGACCAACCCTGTCCATAATTGTTTTGACATTTCTATTAATTTAAACTCGATTCTTCTCGGTCCTCAACTAAATTCATAAAATATAGTAACATATTTTATCTTTAATTGTTACTTATAGTAGTAGTATTGTTATAATATATTATACTACCGGTCCTAATTGTGCATCAGTAAATTTTCAATTTCAGCTTAAAATTCTATGCGACAACAATCATACGACCATATGGAAAATCAGTATAAAAAACATAAAAATTTGGTCTTTGATAGCTTTGCATTGCAAAGTCAAAGGCGAATGCTATGTTCAAGTTCTATTTTTTTTCAAATCACCCATTTTTACCCATGCTCAATTTTAAAGCTCAGTCATAATAAACACATCTTGGATAATTGAGATACCTAATGAAATGCGGATTTCAATTAAGTAAATATATATCCTGTTTCAATAAACTGTTCTTCAGATAATCATACATTGTTTTTTATTAAATAGGCTAGCTTAATCTGAGATTAGTAGAACATTTGACTTACAAGTAATACTTTAATGATTCAATAACCCTAGATTAAAGAATGGGAACCAACAAGTAAACACGATTACTTAAATTATATCCAAAGTTCTAAGAATGATCTAATACATTTAGCAAATGAATTGCTCATAAAGTTGAATCGTTAACACTCATTTGCGGACAGTTTTCAAAGCACAAAAGTAGAAATAGTTTTCTTAAGATATGCATTCCGCGTTGATTAACTTCAGCTAGACCATAGATAAAAACTTAGACGATTTCCAATTGGTCTATTTACGATATTACGATTTATAGACATTCATGACGCTTTCTTTTATATATATTGAACACGAATTTAAAAGTGTTTACGTAAGTCGTTTACCATACAGGGTGGCTCATTTCAAAAGAGCCAGTCAAAAATAACAAATACGAGAAAATGTTTTATTCAAATGTTGTGTAATTACTAGGGGAAAGCCCGAAGGTAAAATCAGCTTTTTTATAGATGGCGCTATTAACCTCAGTTATGTCAGACTTGCAAGACAATTTTCAAGTTCAAAGTCAAATTTTTACATGGTTTGGTATATTTTTTACTATAAAATCCGATTCAGCATTTAATTCTAAATGAAAAAGTATTAAGGTGCATATAGGCTAAAGTTTATGCATTTAAAAATAAAACTTGAATTTTGTATTTTTTGTTTTCTGCCATACCCGAAATTTTAATTTGCAATCAAGTGTGTTGACTCGTATGTAAAAATCATATAAATAATAAAAAATATAATATATTTTTATTCTTTTTAATTAAACATATTTAACGGGGAAACGTTTTTGAACAGTTTTTCATTTAGTGAGCATTAGGTAAGAAATATACTAATCCATTTACAATATTGAAGTTGTTCCCCACCTGACGTTAACAGCGCCATCAATAAAAAACTTGAAAATACATCCGGGTTTCCCCCTAGCAATTTCACAACATGTGTATAACACATTTTCTTGTATTTGCTATAGTTTACGAGATATTTGACTGGTTTTCGTAAAATAAGCCACCCTATATAGGTTAACTTCGCCTATTGGAAATTGACAGATTGAAGCAGCTTTTGTAAATATAGTGACTATTGAAAATTCCTTTTTTTGGTATCACTTTTTCAATCGCCACTTCTTCAACCCGACTTATTAACAAGCTTGTAGCAAAATCGTCCTCCTACAACCTTTCCTGTGTCAAACTATCAAAAACGTTTTTCACAAGCTCCTAGATGTTTGCGTGAATTTTTTGTCAAACATTCGCAATTACAGGGTGCTTCATCGCATACTGTATCACGCGTTAATTCCTTATATACATATTCTGGTTTTATAGCATCAAACTTAGTCGTTTGATAGATGAGTGGTATGGTGTTTAAGAAAATCTGTGAAACTGCCCCTGGCCTAATGGAACATGCTATTAGAATTTTGTTAAAAATTCCCATACATTATTTCCGAGTGCTAACCAATTGCTTTTGTGCACCGTGACTATAAATTATCGTAAATACTATAGCTGTACGGGACGGGTCAGTTTATAGAACGTTGCCTGTCAGCACGAAAATGTTATATTAAGTTAAAAACACTTTACATGTTGATATACAGGGTGATATTATTGAAAAATTATAACATTCCCTTTGATATTCCAAAGCTGTTTTTACGGTTCCAAGAGTGCGTTTGGGTAGAATAATAAAACTTATGTTAAAACACGGTTCCTTACCAATTTGATTTTCCCAATTTTTTATAAATATATTTTAACCCCTTTTCTGAGCTATTGCCTTGTAACCCTTTAAAATACTCTCGCTGTAAAGATGGAAGTAACATTTAAATCCTATAGCATTTCAATGGAATAATCGTACCACCGAATCGAAATATACCATTGAATTAGTGTGTACCAAAAGCTTGTAGAATTAAGTTGGGCACAGTAAGTATTATATCCTGTAGAATCTAAAGAAGCTAAGATTATCAGATAAAAATGTCCCACTTTGATATATCATCTATGTGTGACTATTGAAGTATATTACCATCAGCAAATGTTTTGGATATAGGTACTTGTAGCTTTTCTTGTTTCCAAGTTTTCGAATTTAAATGGCACGTGACATATCTAGTGATAGAACATGTTTTTTCCATCTGCATTTTCGATGAAATAATCAATAAAAAAATGGACAAAAAAGTACATTACGGTACAAGAGACGAAAATCGCAGTTCCGCCACAGCTTGAAGTTGACATCATCAAAGCAGTGGCGGGCTTTCGTCTCTCGTACCGTATACTATTTTTCTTGATCCGCGGTGGAAACTAGCCGGGAAAAGTATAAGGTTTTGAAAAAAACGGCTTTGAAAATGTTGTCAAAACAGTCAGCTGGCAGTCAGTGATAAACCGCCAAGCTGTCAGCGTGCGTGGCGAAAGTTATTACTTTCCACACGGGATGCAGAAAATTTTGTTCGGCGCGTTGATTTTGATGCTCGTACGGCTTTGAAAATGTTGACAAACCGTCCAAAACGAGATATCAACGAAATTCGCCGTTGCTAGTTACCGAGTCAGAAAGGTGCGTGGCAAAAGCTATTGTAATGGGTAAAAGTGATGCTTTTGCCATCGAAAACAGTGGCGCAAGTACGTACTTTCTACCAAGTTCCACCACTGCTTGAATTTGACGTGAAACTAGCCGGGAAAAGTATAAGGGTTTGAAAAACCGGATTTGAAAGTGTTGTCAAAACAGTCGGTGACAAATAGTCATTCTGCCAGCGTGCGTGGCGAAATTTATTACTTTCCACACGGGTTGAAGAAAATATTGTTCGGCGCGTTGATTTCGATGCGCGCCGTTGCTAGTTACCGAGTCAGAAAGGTGCGAGGCGAAAGCTATTGTAATGGGTAAAAGTGATGCCTTTGCCATCGAAAACAGTGGCGAAAGTACGTACTTTCCACCTGGGAATCAAAAAACATACATTTTTATTATCTTATTATTAAATTTTATTATTTAATTATTAAATCGATAATTTTATCGAAAGTAATAGGATGCAGAAACCTGGAAAAGTATTTTGAACTTAAATACCTTAAATATCCTACGTTGATTGATCAAAGATGTTCGATCCGTTTTACAAAACCCAAAGCAAATTTGCGTATAACTGCTTGCGATTTATGTGAAGTTATTTTCGTGCAAAACGCGCATAGAAACGTTAGTATAGTTAAAGTTGCTAGAACCGAACTAATAAATATGTAAAAACAGATCGTTTAAGAGAACGAATAATTTTCCCACAGAAACCAAAGTCAGAGACAAAACAATTTTATAAATTCATTTATATCACCTAACGAACAAGTTTAGAATGCTTTGACCGAAAAAATCTTAAGGATTTTAAAGGATGCTCATTTCATGACAACTTTTTACTTGGTAATTTTAGTTAATTTTAGTAAAGTATCATTTCAGAAAGTTTGCTATCAAATTTTGCATGCAAAACTATTCAATTAACCGTTAATCGTGTTAAACAATATCTAGAACAAAAATATTGAGGACTTATCTGATTTTATCTGGTTTATTAATGTAAATGTAATGTAATGGTGTATATGCTTGATAAAAATAAAAGCTACTTCTCGTTACTTCCCAAGTGTCTTTTTAGTCAAAATTTTAGTCGAAATATAATATGCGGTGTTTCATTTTACGTCTGAATTCCGCAGAAAATATTAATTATTGTTAATTTTACATGGTCTATGATTACTTTTCAACAGACAATAATTCTGCAAAAAAAGGATGCTCCACATTAATAAAGAATTATTAACAGTATCAATACTAAAATGAATTAATAAAAATTAAGTGTCAGTTTCTGTTTATATGCTATGCCGTTGCAGAAACCAACTTCTTCGCAAACTCCACATTCCGGCAAAATTAAGGGATCGGCCATAATTCAACAAAAGTTTAGAGTCACGATTGTAGTGAACCATTTATGGGATTGCAACTCCTTTCTACCGAAGTGTAGCTTAGTTCTTGACGAATGAACCTGAATTATTGTAACTCTTGACAAATGAACCAACGCATCCAATACAGTGTCGGAAATAAAGTATCGAATTTTCAAACATTTTTTAGAATTGTATATTTTCCTGACTGTACTTTAATTCATTGTGTACATCATTCGACTGTACTGTACATTGGAATTTTTTAGAATAGATCAGAAAACAGAAAAGCTATCAACCAATTTTAGTCCGAATATTGTTATGCAGTTTAAATAATCTTGTTTTTCAAACTTTAGTTTCAATGCCTCAAATGCTTTGGAAAAAATATACACGGGTTTATAAGTTTAAGTAAAACATCATTCCCTGAATCCAACACATTTTGAAAAATCTGACAATGTTAAATGTTGGTCATCAGCATACTGGAACGTCCAATTGTGTTTTCATAATATTCGGGGAACATTTTTTATGGATGTTCTTAAATAAACTCCCACTTTTCTTATGAATGCAATGGGAGAAAACGATAAGACCAAAATTATGTGTAAAATTTTATCCATAAAAATTTTTTGCTTTACGGTGTGTCTTGCTTGGAACGGCCCATGCGGACTAAAGGTTTTAATACTCGGTTCAAAGTTTGTCTAGATTTTGAAACGCGACTTATCTGGACATTTTGTGGTAAATAACGACATGATCTGTGTGTCCTGTCCGCAAGAGTTCTGTTACGTTCACTGTAACTTATGACAGCAATCAAATCATCTACAAGGATAATATAACGCCAATATAGTTTTTGGTAAAAAATGGGCTTGACTAATGTCATTTTTAATCTACTCCTAAGTATATATTTCTCACTCGAGAAGAAACAGTGAAATAGACAATTAAAATTTATTTCGGAAAATAGAAATTGTACAAATAGAAGTATATCGGAAAAAACCTTAGAAATTTAGCTAAAACTTAAAAATAAAACAAAATCGACACTTTAGGCAAGACACCGATCCTTTTGAAAATTTCAGTGTGCTTTTCCAGATTGCATTAGACAGGTTAAAAAATATTTTAAAAAGATTACAGACTCTGGATAGTTGATCGATTACCTAAATTCCCAAGTTAACCAACAGGATCCATTACACAAGAAGAGTTGTGGATATAGAAAAACTCATGTTACAATAGCAATAGTCAAGTACAAGTATTTCTCTGTATACGACTTACGGTCGAGCATAGTGACACATGTATTTTTCCCGTAAATATCTAATGGTTACTACTTTTGTCCCTCGAAGGGCACCTTGTGAGCAAAATGCAAAACCACTAGATTTCCTTAAGTATCAACAAATAGGAAAAACTGTGGCGGAAAACGACTGAAGCTCTAACAAAGAAACGAAACAGGTACACATTTATGCGACAAAACACGTGTTAGTTTCGCTATAACCATGTAGTCAAAGCAGATAAAAAGCTTTTTGTATTTAAACGATTTCACCAAAGAACCAACGTTTTCCAATAAATTCGCGCACTAATTTCAGTGCATTAAACAATAAGCACTTGCACTAGAAACCTCCGACAATCCAACGCGCACGATACCGACACGAACACCGCGCGATCTGCAACTAAGTCTATCAAAAAAATCGTAGAGATAAGATAGAGATAAGTAAAATCTGAACAATGTATTCGTACATTTATGGACTAATTTGCGTGATGTTCAAAAAAGCTAAGCGTACGATTTTCGTACATCAACTAAGGTGTTGGTGATGTTTCATTGGCATTCGATTACATGCACGGTCCGTTGATCTGAAAAATTGTTCGATGCTTTTTATTACTAGTAAACCGCACAGTTGCCAAGTTTGTAAACATTAGATATTTTTATAAATAAGACCTGTAGGAAATCCCACAATTAACATCAACAGCGATTTAACGTAGGCAAAATATAGACCAGATGCGCCGCTTTTGGTTTTGAGCAACAATAGTTTACTCGGAGTATAAACGGTTTGTTGTTAAGCAGTAACTCAGTCGGAAAAAGATTCACTGAGCGTTCTAGTTAACTTTGGCGCTACAAATAAAGAAATCCACCAAGTAATATTTTTTCTATCTGAAATCTTGTCTAAACAAAGAGCCAGTTACACTAAGTAGCCATTTTGAAAGTTCAACATTGTAAATACTTTAAATTCTTTGACCAGAATGTCCTATTTCATTTCCTGAATAAAGAATTGAAGAGTCGAAGCGTGGCCGAAATGGAAAATCATTAATGGCTGTAAGTCTCTTCAAAAACGAAGCGAAAAATGTAAAGAAAGTAAAAAATGTTCTAAATACTGTTTTAAATTTCTATAAAGGTTAGGAATATGTTCAAATCTCGTTTAGTCGACATCAGCTATATTCAAAATATTCCGGATTCTAAAAGTTTATCTGATCCCAAAAATATAATAATATTTCTACGGAAATATGCACCATTTTTACTTGCCGATCATAATTCTATGTGATATTGATTACTCATTTATCCGGGTAAACATAAATGTGGATAATTTAAAAGTTTTAAGTATATAAATTTCGGTTACCCGACTTTTAAATGCATATATAAATTCTAGATTGTTGAGCCGGATTCGTGTTTTCAATACCTTTTTGTTGGTTCGTTCGCCTTCGAAATTTTTGTCAGACTTTTCTCACGTTTTTTATTAAGGACTAATAAATAAAATAGTGCTCTTATTTCACAATAAAGAACGAACTCTTTATCGAAACGTAATAAAGCACTATCACCTTCAGAGTATCTTACAACACTTAAATTCAAGCTGAAAGAGAAATTTCCAATTAGTAAATAACTTAATTTAGAAAAGTTCCCTTGACACTTAAGAAAGAGTCCTCTAACAAAAATTAGAAATATTGATCAAAATTGACCAAAAAGATAAAATAAAAGAAAAGCAGAAAACAATAACTGAAAACTGCAGACATGCCACAGATGATGTTAGAAGAGAAAATTCCAAGAAAATAGCAGATGAGATCGGCTACATCTGTCAACACCTTCAGGATTGCCAGACCGTTGCTAAAATACTCTTTTTGAGGCACTTTTTGATAAAGACAACAAAATTGCTATCAAAATGTCAAAGTAACTTACTAAATTAATCTATTTTCTAGTTGCAATTTTCTCTGGCACCTGGTGCCAAGAGTGTTGTAGGATAACTCATAAGGAATTCGTTAATTATTGTGAAATAAGACCAATGTTTATTAATCCGATATAAAATACGCAAAGAAATATGTCTTTTTCCAAAGACAAACATTTTAGGGCCGAAACATTCGATAAAAATGTTTTCAAAACTGTAAATGCGTACTTTTCTAGACTAATTGAAGAGATAAACAGCCTTATATTTTTAGATTTTAGATGTGCATCTAGTTTAAAATTTCTACTGCTCTTCGATATTCAGTTGATCCTTACAGTTGCAGTAAAATAATATTGTTAAAGTTACGTAGACATTAAGAGATTTTAATATTAAAAATTTTTAATATTAAAAATTCAAAAAAACGAAGAATACCCATCTAATAAGCGTCTACGCCCCTGACATCACTAAACCAAGGGAAGAAATAGAAACTTTCTATCAAAACCTACAGTCGGTGCTCGACGACATTGGCGCCCACGATGAAGTTATAATCTTTGGAGATCTGAACGCCAGAATCGGTAATGAGGTAATACCAGGCATAAAAAGTCGATATAATGAAGAAATAAAAAACGAAAATGGTGAACAATTAATACAGCTTTGAGCACAAAGCGAGTTAAGAATAAACATTACTTTTTTCCCGCGTTAACCACAACACAAATACACTTTTGAAAATACACGCGGCCAGAAATCCATGATAGACTTCATAATCACAAACAGAAATATCAACCCACGCAGAATACAAGACGTCAGAACCTTAAGCTCGGCGAATGCCGGAACCAACCATAACCTTATAATGGCCAAGATCACGATTGCTCTTCAGCGAGTAAGGAGGGAAGCTCAATGTGGAATCGCTATCCGATCAGTCGACAAGGCAATTGTACCAGCAATGACTGGAAGAAAAAATTAAAGTATGCACGGTACTAGAAGAAGACGATGTGGAAACCGCATGGAAGAAACTAAAGACAAATATAATAAAATCTCCGGAAGAGACACTTGGGAGAAGATTCATCAGAAGTGATAAAAAACCGAATACCAAACCCTGGTTTAAACAAGAAATTAAACTACTGGCTGAGGAGAAACGAAAGGCATATCTAGAATACAAATCAAAGCCAATCAGATACAATGAACACAAAATTGTATTGAACATAGCATTGAACAAAATTGCATTGAACAACTCGTTGGAAAACTGAAAAATCGAAAGTCGCCGGGAATGGACGAGATAAGGGATGAAATGATTAAATACGGAGGTGATATGCTACTAGACCAGATACATGCATTCTTTAACAAAGTAATGCACAAAAAAGAAATACCAGCAGAGTGGAAATATAGTGTTACCATACCAATTTTCAAAAAGGGATCAAAAACTGACTTAACTAACTACAGAGGAATTGACCTCCTAAGTGCAATCTCGAAACTCCTTACGAAGATCGTTGAGGAAGAAGTAGCAGCTTCTGGAAAATGCGAAGAACAACAGGGATTCAGAAAGAACAGATCCACTATTGATGCAATATTCACCATCCGGCAAATAACCGAAAAAATTATACAATTTAATAAACCAGCTTTAATGTGCTTTGTTGACCTGACTCAGGCTTTCGATAGAGTAAGACTATCCGACGTCGTGCCGCTTTTGCAGAAGAGAAATATTAACCGCAACATAATAACAATTATTGCGGAACTCAACACAGACAACCACACTTACATAAAAGTTGCAGGCAAATTATCTGAGAAAGTACCCATATCAACTGGAATAAGGCAGGGAGACAGCTAAAGTCTTGCATTATTTAACATCATAATGGACGAAATTATTGCGGAAGTCAATAAGGTCGGCAGAGGGTCGATGGCTGATGAGGAAATAGAGGTGATATGCTATGCCGACGACGCCGTGCTAATCGCCGAAGCTGAGGACAACTTGCAAAGGCTTCTTTATAAGTTTGAACGGATGGTGACCAGGTTTGGCATGCAAATATCCACAACCAAGACACTGTCTCTCACGGTATCAAGGGATCCGAGATTGCGATGCGTTAAAGATGCAAGCTTGCCATCAATAACAAGAGCGTCGAACAGGTTATGCAGTTCAAATACCTTGGGGTCAACATAACAAGTAGTAGAGACCTAAAAGAAGAAGTGAGAGCGCAGACAACAAAAGCAGCCTTGATATCGGGATATTTGAGAGACATAATATGGCGAAATAAATATATGTCTGTGGAGAGTGGAGAGCAAAGCCAGAATATACAAAACCTGTGTTACACTTGTGATGACGTATGCAGTCGAAACCAGAGCGGAAAATGCCCTAACTAAATGGCTTATAAGAACAACTGAAATGAGAACATTAAGATCTATGGTGGGATGTAGCCTACTAGACCAGGTAAGAAGCGACGACATAAGAACTAAGTGCGATATCCAAGACGTCGTGAGATGGTCTCGCAACAGGAGACGAGAGTGGAGAGACCAAGTTGACAGGATGGGCAACACCAGACTGCCAAAAATTGCCAGAGAGGGAGTACCACGTTCAAAAAGACCCCCGGGACGACCACCAACCCGCTGGTATGAAAGCTGGAGTTCAGCGTCACAACTGAAGCTATGATGTTGATGAAAAACAGGATATAATCCTAATATAAGAGGAAGAAGAAGAAGACGAGATACAGTGATCTGCACTAATATTTCGGAAAAACATTTCAGCTTTTTTGCACTGCTGCGAATTTCGGTGGACGGACACTTTTTTAATTTTTTTCAGTTTATAAAAATTATTATAAGATAATTTTTTTTATTTTTATTAAATTATTTCATTTCGTTTTGAAGATGCCAAGAGTATCAGTAACTCAACGTCTAGTTTTATAACCAAAATTACTATTATTATCATAATCCAAATAGCAGTTGTATACTGATAATATCAAAGCCCAGGAACAGTCAGTGCCAAATTTGAAGTTTCTTTTATTACCAAATTAAAACATATTTGTATATTGATCCCACTCTAAAACACATTGACATGAGCATTTTAATATTCACACTTTTAGCACACTTTTTGTGTTCTTCCAACTTACTTTACCGATTAGTTCAGAAATAATTTAGACTTGATGGACAATCCAAAACTATACACGGCTTTGCATCTCTAAAGTCCTGAGCTTTAAGTGAATCATATTCACGAGCATTTCCTTCGGCAATCTACGTACGTATGGAACTTTGGTTACAAAACCATTTAAAGGCAATCTGTGTTTGTTCAAGTAAATCAACAAGCCAAAAACCTATCTATTGAATCTGTGCGGCTTAAATGTCTTTAAATTCCGGAAAAATTGTCTGTAATATTGACATTCATTAATAAAAAAGAATAAACAATCATGCATTAACCTCTTGAAATTATAACTGAAAGTAGGATTCGAGACTCCACGGCATTAATGCTGACAAATATAATGATTAATCACCAGAATACACTTGATAACATTTTCGGCTGATTATAATTCCAGGATTAGGGCAAAGCAGGGTTTAGTTTATTTTGGGGTTTAATATCGTAAGTTTCCCTATTGGATCTAGTTTGTTAATCAAATTGTCAAATATTTTTCAGATTTTATCGCTTCGCTTTTTACTTTTTGCGATTAGCAGCTTTTAAACCATGACAAGTGATGTCGATATAAAAATATATTAATCTATGGGCATGGTACGGGTTCTTTTTACGTTCCCAATTTTCACACAAGATGTAATTGAGAAGTAAATTCAATATTTTTTGCAAATTTTCAAAATTATGTCTGGTTTTGATACTATTATTAGAAATCTTATAAAATTGCAACGTCATTGAGTTCTCGAGACAAGCCGACTATGATAAGCGTGCTGAAAGCTATTTAAAGTGTAATCAGTAAAACTGTTCCAAGTTTTAAGCAACTGATTACATTGTAGGCAATGAAAACTTGTTAAGAAAGTAAGGTTTTTTTAATTATCATAACCAATGCAAAGCGATAGTTCTTAATCACTCTGCTAGAAAGAGGGTTTTTGGTAACTTTGGTAAAAAACTTGTTAAAATGGCAAACTCATATCTTGGTCTGTTCCAAAGGTAGTGTCGAAATGTAATGTATTTTTTATTTCTCCATGCTCCGAGTATTTGACAAAAGATATCTTTCAATTATATGATTTTGAAGATCTGTCATAAAAGCACTAATTTTATGGTCACAGGTTATCATAAAACCTCTGATATATAAATCGACCCTAAAGCAATAATTAATAGAAGAGAAGAAGGAAGCAGGCGTGTACACACTGATGAAAATCCAATCAAACGAGAAGTTGATTTTGTAATAAAGTATGTATATTTTAATCAAGGGTGTGGTTTAATTCATCCCTTGAATATCACTTGTGGCCAAGCGCTTTCGACATTCGCATCATCATCAGGGCCGCTGGAAGACATACAAAAGTAGCGATTAGCACCTTTGGGGAGTCAAGAAGATGAATAAAATAAAATAAACTAGAAAAGTCATTGTTTGTCATGTTGCATCAACTACTTGTCAAGTCATAAACGTACATCCCAAGAGTGCAGAAAAGGGGCTTGCCAACCAACGGCAAGGCGGTCAGAGATTTAAAAGGAGTTACAAATACTAACATTAACGCATTAACAATGAAAATTCAAATTAAAACCTTAGAAACTATTAATTTTATATTTATGACTTGACAAGTAAGTTTCTACTTTATTTTATTTTATTTTATTCATCTTCTTGACTCCCCAAGAGTTCTAATCGCTGCTTTTGTATATCTTACAGCCACATCTATCTGGGCCACAATTAATATTCAAGGGTTGAATTAAACCACACCCTTGATTAAAATATACACACTTTATTACAAAATTAACTTCTCGTTTGATTGGATTTTAGTAGGGCAGAAAGACCGATAGGTCGATAACCTTTTCTAAGAAATAAAGATGTTTGCTACTACTATTACTATATTTTTTAACATTCCGTTTTCTGTAGGTCTGGAGGATTGATAAATATGTGTATTGTTTGCTTTATAGATTACATTCGGATAATGCTTCGTTAAGAGTATATCAGGTGCTTCAATATATATCAAGAAATAAAATATAGATATTAATTTTTGTAAAACTGCAAGATATATTTCAATAAAATTTAGAAATATTGGACTAATTTTTATACCAAACACCTATTAACTTTATCAAAAGTTAAATATTTTAATTAACGAAAATTGACTTACTCTCTTGAAAAATTGCTCTGAAAATTTGCTCTAAACTTCAACCTTTTGGCGACTATTTAATTTTATCAATAAATCGATAGGATAGTAAAATTTCTATTTTATAAAAAGCAGTAAAAAACAATTATTTTAGAAGAATAGTGCCACTAGTTAATAGCTTAACCTGCAGTTTCGAACTTTCAATTTAAAGAGACTTCATCTATTTCGTGTTCCATTGAGGTGAAAGTTTCCATTGGCCTGGAAATTTGAATTGTTATCGATGCAGTTGCAATAATAGCTGTTTTCCGCTCTTGCGATATGGACGTGCCAATTGTGACGCTAATTGGGGCATGATTTCCGTTCTATGTCGTAATTTGAACGTGAGTTAAAATTTCTATTTTTGCGTTTCGTTTTGTCCATCGGACATATGCTCTAATAGAGTATATTGAAATCTAATTATGTTCTTGAACATTTAGTCGAGATACCGTGGGGGGCAATAAAGTTTCTATACCAGCTTAACTGACCATTCCAAAACATTGAAATGAAAAGCTGTGAGCTCCACACCTCCAATATGTAATGAGGTTCTCAGATCTTATGTTTTGCTGATGATCTATTTAAAGGTCAATTTGTAAGTGGTCACTTTTGAGAACAAACCCAATTTTTATGCTTAGATGACTTAAGATTACTGCATGTACAATTCGTTATAAATTATTATAAATAAATTCAAGATATTTTTCAGCTTTTTTAACATGCATTTTAATAAACATGCACTTTGACTATTTTACACATAGGCTTGGATTCCTAGCTGTAAAGTTTCTTTACGTTTCGCTTCTTTACTTTTCATCAATAAATAAAACTTATTTTCATAAATCGAGTGAATCGTTGCTCTATTATGCCGCGTCCAGACCTAATGAGCCCAGCCCGAGCCGAGCCTGATCCGCGGCAAATTCCTTTGATATTTCGGCAAAACATCGACTGAAAATCGATCGTCTGTCGGTGTTTTGACGAAACGTTAACGGAATTTTGCCGGGGCTCAGGCTCGGTACCATAATGGTGCGCCCAGACCTAACTAGTCGAGCCCGAGCTGAGCCTGAGCCGTGGAAAATTTTCTTTGATGTTGCGTCAAAACACCGACAGACGATGGATTTTCAGTCGATGTTTTGCCGAAATATCAAAGGATTTTGCAGAGGATCAGACTCGACTCGGGCTGAGTTCATTAGGTTGACGCGGCAATAGATTGAAGATTAAGAGAAGATAATCAAGAGCAAGACGAGAAAGACCACAAGTGTTTCCATAGAGAATTACATAATGTAAGAGTTGATTAATGAAGTGGAAATTGGTGAGTACATCCGCATTTATTAGGGATCTATAGAACCTTTTTTATCTCTTGAAATAAATATTGGATCCTTTTTCCATAAGTATTCTAAATATAATTATCTGAATCCTGACTGGAAGAATACCTACCTATGTGCCAAAAAAAATTAAGAAAATTTGAATTGTATATTTTCACTTGTTGCCTTTGTGCTCATAAATTTAAATGAACCAATTCATTTTTTGAAACTCGTGTGTTCATAATTAAGCATTTTAAAAGTTTATTACCCCTCATATTATCAATATGCCACTCTGTATATATCCCGAGTACACTCAATCTTATCTTACGTGCAAAGATGCGACTATGACGTCAATTCAAGTATTGTGTATTTGGTATATGTGTATATACTCATGTGTTAATTTAAATTAAATGGTGCTTGCAAGATTTCAACATGGAGCTTAATTAATTTGCAGCCAGTTAATCAGGCTGTTATCATTGCACTAGAGCTTGAATCATCAGAGTGTCACTTTACGTGCAAATACTATGTGTAGTCAATAAGTATTCATTCTTAAGCTGGGTGTATTTTATTTTAAAATTTTGACAAAACCTTCATTTGGTTTCTGATCTGTATAATTCCACTAATAAACTCTGTATAATTCGTGCTGCTACCACTGCTTACACACGTTTGTATTAAAACAGATAGTTGCAAATCGATTCTCCACTATTGTTTAATGCAGTTGAAAGGTGAATAATTTTTTTGAATTGATTAAGAGGTAAAACAGAAAACCAAGCAATAAATTCGCATTTTTTAAATGGAATACCATGCTGTATATTAAACCACTAATCATAGCACAAATGCACTGCATAGAAAAATAAAACCAAAAGTATCTATGAACATGAATGATACATAGATATTAAAAAAGTATTTTACTCAACGTTTGATTGTTGTTTTTTCACTACTGGTTGATGGTCTACTTTATTCATATTTGTATAATTCTGATATTAATAATATTTGTCAATATTTCAACTTAATTGGATCTGATCAGATAATATACATGGTCAGTGATTAATAAAATACGTATTTCATTTGAATGTTTCGCCATCACGATGCCTTAAAAAAAATTCTTTCCGCTTTCCCAGAGAAGAGCCCGTACAGCGAAATGCATTTTGTATCAATATACGAGTATAAGTTTGTCAATATTAGCAAACTTGCCAATAGTGTACACGTGAGTTGGAAACGGATTTATATAAGTTGTTTTCTTACGTCTTATAGAATTAATAAACATTTTAAAAAATATTCGAAAACACGAAATGCATTTAATAAAAATACCACCGGGGTGTTTTATTCGTAAATGTAAGGATGGTTTTATGTATTTAATATTATCCTCCAGCAATATAGTTGTTCAATCGAATATGAAAATTCGAAATTGAAAGCATTTTTCCATGTGAGAGCTGTTGAATTATTTTCCTTTAACATCACTGCATATTTAATTGAAAGAAATCGATGATCAAATAATTGGAAACATAATTGTCAACCTTGATACAAACTCGTTAAATTGTCGGTATTAAAGGTTTGTATTCTAAAATTTCAAGATCCGTTTTATTAGGAAAAGAACTGACTGGCAAAGATATTTCATAAACATGTTGGAGCCAGTTAAAACAATGACGTTTTAGTAAAAGTCGCCTTTCTGTTGACAAAAGAATATATTTTTTGAAAGTAGTGGCTGCAGCAAATTAATTTCATAATTTTCTACAGTCTCCTTTTTTTATCGCTGTTTGTTCTTACACGTCGGTAATAAACCGCAGCTAAAGTATATGGCCATAATAATATCGTTGTTTTCGCAATAAAAATTCTTTCAAAACCAGATTCAATTAATTAAGACGTGTCGCTTTTTTGTTTATTCTCCTAATAGATTTCTCAGGAGCTGTTTGGAAACGATTTATAAATAACCCAATTAAAATCTATGAATTAACCTTCCAGTTGTCCTCCTCCTGTCATAACTCAAAGGAGACCTTTTTATAAACTTCCTAATCTGCACGGCTCGGGCTGACGATCTTCTCCTCTTTGACAGTCCTTCTGAGTATCTCCTGCTGTCGTTTGACGCTAATGATGTGCGTGTGGAATCTGATGAGTCGACTTCGTGCTCAGGAATGGCTTCAGAATCTCTCCTAAAAGCAAATTAAGTATTACGTATTTATATACAGCAGCTGACTTGCGTTACTATTTATATAAATGCGAAATTGATTAATGATTTCAGTAGTTCTTTAATTAAGTTCAGTTTTACTTTCTGACCGAATTTAACTCTTTGATTTAAAAACAAATAATTATTTTTGACAAATCCTATTGGACTCTAGGAAAATTTAACCGAATATCATCAAAAACTCGCATAATTTCTGGGTCAAGTTTGAATATATTTCAAATAAACATGCGGCTACGCTCCCCAAGGAAGCGAAAGTTTTGAAATCTCTAAAATGCTCAAACCCAGAGGATCTGAGTGAATATGTGCGAATTTGATGCTTTCCTGAATCAATGTCTCAAGGGCTAGAAAAATATTCTAAAATTGGGCATTTATTCAAGCGTTCTCACGATTCAAAAGTTGAATGAATATCTTGAAAACGGTTCATAATCTTAAGTGTTAGAATAATTTTGATACAGCGTACCATATTTTCACTACAAAAATAACACCATGGCATTGTTATTTTCAAACATTATCTAATGTAAGAAAATGATATGTCAAAATGAAAAGCAGCAACAAGTTTGATGATGAGGCAGTTCGCAAGTTATCTTCCGGTACAACATTTCAGATAATTTGGCATTCGCTTTGCCTTCCAAACTGCATCAAAGTTTTAAAATGTATAAATTTATGGGACATTTAAAAATCGCTCTTAACGTAAGTTCCATTTGGCTAAAGCCCGGGAGATTTTGGAATTAAAATCTTGTAGCAATTAATTATTTAGATAGAAATAAGCCAGGCGCTTACCCTAAAAAACTTTGAATATACGCACACGTCCGTTCGCTACAGTGGTTTGCGTTGAGCTCCTTGAGCTTAATTTTTTTTGTTAATTCAAGTAATAAAGGTTTATTTCATGCTTCCTTTTGGAGACCGTAGAAATCATATATGAGGAACTTTTTTTCCAGTGCCTTAGGTTTACTGCGTTTATTCTGTGGAACAGTTAGACTATTTTATAATGTGGCATTCTTTAGTTCCGACCAGAACCAACTATAACGTTTTCCCTACCGTATTTTAATCGTCTCTTATCTAGGGCTTTTGAGCAGCTATTTCCAAACTTATTTCACTCTTTTTTTAGGCCCCGATATCACCATTTTCATACTTTCCATAGGTTTTTATTGATTCTTTTTCAATCGACTCCACTTTGATATTTTCGATGACTTCTGTACGTTTTGGTTTAGTGATTATTGATTTGTATTTCGTTTTGGCTAAATTTAAGAGACAGTTACTTCCAGTCATTGTAAAAATCAAAATTTTGTTATCCAAAACGTTGGAAATATTTTTGTTGGTCAGGTTATTGCTTGTTTTGAATTTATTGAAATTTGCTTGACGTCCAACATTTTTCTGTTGAATATATTATGTAAAGCTCGTTCTGAGCAGAAATATTAACCAGCACATCTTTATTTTCATTCATAAGTGTTTCTCCAGTTAAATGAAAATTTTCTCTTGCCTCATTTCCGATTCCGTCTTTAAAATAGCCCAACAATATCATTGCGAATTCTTGGTTTGTATAGAATTTTTTTGCAGGTCGATCGAGAAATTCTTCCTCACTTCTCAACGCTTGATGAGGTATGAGGGAGTAAACATTTATGAAATGTGCAACCCTGTTTTCTTGAAGGCTGTTTGTTACTTGCAGACTCGTTTGTTACTTGTCTTTCATGTAATTTATGTTGTTTATAGTTACTTCAAATATCTGGGCGATCAGTCGGCCAACCCCTGTGGCAGCTTTATCATTTTTGACCGTTTTCACTATATATTAGAAACTATTCCTCCTGCTATGAGTTTCCTTTCAGTTTTTCTAACTTTTTTAACTGTTTTTTAAATCAAAAGAATGTACAGCTTCATTCACAACGGCATCCCTAAATTTAGTTTACTCATCAACATAAATACGTAAGAAAATTTCATAATATGAAAATATAAAAATATTCAACATTCCGGCAAAGCTTCTTTTCGGAATGAACCTCCATTATCTAGACAAGTCGAAAAATCGGTTGAAAATAATTGTCTAGGCAAACTAATAATGTTCATACAACGTTCTGCAAACTGCTTTTGGTCTAACGAAAGTAGGGCTTTACTTCAAAATAAGTTGCAGCTAAATTTTAAGCTTTAATATGCTTAACAAGGTAACTTTTGGTAAAGACCTTCAGCTTTGTCAATACTGTACACTCTTAGCGTGGACAAAAGTGCAGGCTGGCCGGAGTTTTACAACGGCGGTTCTCGTCTTTTTCCAATCAGAAATACGACAAAAACAGCATACATATACAGTTGAAAACATCGATCTTATCATTTTAACGGTTCTAATGCAATCTTTTTCTACGTAAATGTGGCAGATTTGTCTTTCCTTTGAAATCTGGTATCAAAATAATATAGTCTTCAGCATGAAAATAATTTGTGTTAAATTGCCCTGTCATCTAGCTGGAGGAATTGGACAATTTTCACAAACGAATATTTCTTTCCAATTTGCAAATGCCGTTGAATGTTCTTTAATACTCGATATCCCATTTCAAGTAGGTACGATAATTACATAAGATCTCCGAATTTAACAATTCATGGATAATAATCATCACAACTCAATTACGAACTGATGTCAAAAGAAATGCAACATACGTCTTAGAGACGTGAAAATTCTCCATGTGAAACTACATATCAACTATTAATTAAGAAAGTTTCTTCCCGGGAAAATTATATCCAGTTTCTGTGAACAGGCGAAATGTTGATTAAATATGTAAGATATGTTTCATGAAAACAGCAAAGAAAAGTAACATTTATATCATTCATATATCATCATTTTATATCAACATCATTTTATATCAACAATATAAAATTATTATGTATCAAGGTTTATTAGCGTATTGCATAAGGATAAGTAAATACTGTGCCTTCACTTTTAAAACGTTTAGCAAGATAAGAAATAAAGATATATCTCCTTGCAACCTGTTTCATCTTCAATTTGAAGAACTCAGAAACGAAAATTTTAGATTTACCTTGACATATCTGACGACCATAAACTTGTTACGCTAGCTCTTGAATCAATCGATCTTTGACCAATTATTTCATATCGTCTAGAAGAAGTGGAATATGAAGACAGGCTAGTAACTGAAGGTCTACTTTCATTACCAACATCTACGGAACTCTCTCTCGAAAATGCCGAGTATCTAAAAATGAAGACGGAATTAAAAACGTTATTTTATTTCCACTAAACGCACTTCTAATTGCAGTTTTTGTAATTTTGTACGATAAATTGACGTGTGCATATTACTTTACGTCAAGAGTCACTTGATTTTGTTAAATAATTCAAGCAGCTATAATTTTAAACTTAATTTTTCTGGTCACTTTAAGATGTACTTAAAAAGTTGGGCGATCGAGTAATTTTTGTCCAATACATACATTTTTTTCTTACATATATGTTATTTTTACATTAATAAAAATTAATTTTACGGGAAGGTGACTTTTAAAAACTAATTTCAAGTTTGTGGTAATTTTTCTCTAAGTTATCAAAGGTAAATGTCGACTAAATGCTGTTATGGTGCATTTTAGAAAGTTCGAAAGTGTGGATATTTCAAAACTTGTCTCAACAACACCTGCTTTAATAAACGTAGGACGATAACTTTTAAAGTTGCTCAAACCAGGATTTTGTGGAAAAAGTACTGCGGGCTAGGAGGAAAAGCATTTATGGGCAAATAAATCGTAAAACTGTGCAAACTTTACCTAGATCGACTGTGGCTGTCGGTGGACATTCTAGTAACGTTCGAAACTTCAGATAAAAATTCTCCCAACTCTGGGCTGGGCGTTGGAGAATATGCGGGCTCAGGTGAAGCACTGTAAGATTGAGATCCATCTTCACCTTCCTTATTTTGTTCATTATCCTGCCGCTCGTAAGGAGATGATTTAGTTTTCTCCTGCACTACTGAATATACACCTAAAATGGTATATTGCAAATAAACGTGTTGTTATTATTAACGTTATTTTATGTGAAGAACGTAACAAAAGAGTAATCCTGATAACACATTTTTATTTATCACAAAAAATATACAGCGGCTAACAAAATAATTATCACTTAGTTGTTGCCAATAATGGGAACAAATAACGCACCTTTGTAAATTTGTTGCTGCCTTAACGAAGCCAAAAATTATTAAAAAATTGTAATCAATATAAATTCGGGGATAAACTTCGGCGTTACAGAATTACACGAACAGTGAAAAAACATCCCGTTTCAGTCTATTAATAAGCAAAAAACTGCAAGGGTTAGTAAATAACTCGAAAAGCAACTATCAAAGTTGAAGAATTGATCCTTTATGAAACTACGCTTGATCAATGTTAGACCATTACCAATAACGGTATAAATTATAACAGTTAAACCCTTACCATTATAAATGCCAGAAGATGTAGTGGGATACTCTTCTGGTCCCATTTTAAGCAAAGAAGCAGCAGAATATTCTCCAATGTTATTTCTGATAAAACCCCCCTCTTCAGGAGTCAAGTTACGGGGGGGCGTGACCCTACCAGTCACCGACTTGGTTATATTTCGAATAAGGGACCATAGCATGAAAAGTATGGTCAGCATCTCATAGGACGTTTCGTCTTGTTTGCGCTACATCATCATAGATCTCGAAAAGTGCTTGAGGAAAGGAGGAGCATTTTCTCTGACTAAAAGCTGAAATATATGTAAATGAATATAAAAAAGTTCAATTAATGCAATTAGAGCTAAGTGCCTGGGCTTGATTAAATGCTTGCGTTGCTCCTAATGGAAATCTTCAACCAATTAACTTATTTAATATCACTTTAAAATCATCGGGAAGGTGAATATAACTTCTGAAGTGTAGCGGTATGCGCCAAATACATGTGACTTTTTTTCGTATTCTTCCAGAAAGGCATGGGAAGGGGTTAACATTTGATTTAGTTCGGTTCTCATTGCATTAAATCCAGTATAGTTAACGAAAAACACGGTATTAATATTTCGCATATGTAATAAGTATGTAATATTATGTAGAAAGTAAAACCAATAAAATTTTAAAAACGAATAGTGCTGGTAGAAGGAACAAATGAAAAGACAACAAAGAAGAAAAATAATCAGCTTTATACAGTCTCGTCCTACTCGCCAACCCGCTAGGCAAACGTGGCGTGTTAATGCCAACCACCTTCCAACCCCATGGAAATGTCGACTTCAAAAACAAAACTGCCTCAGACGGGTAGAGCAAGATGCTCGCATTCCCGCACTGAACCATCAGTCCGCCTCATGTATTCTGGGGGAGGCAAAAGTTCGAGACGAATTGAAAGGAAAAAGAAGACCTTAATGGTTGCCGCATACAACATCCCAACTATGCGACTAGAAGAACATCTGGAGGCCCTAGAAACAGAGCTTGGAAACATCAGCTGGGACATCATAGGACTACGTGAGACAAGAATGCCAGGGGAGACATCTACCGTGCTTAAGTCGAGACCTCAACTTTTCCAAAGGAACTCCACCGACCACCATCATTTGGGGGGAGTAGCTCTTCGCGTCCACGATAGACTCAAACAATAAATCACCAGCAGCAAAGCGATATCAGACCGAGTTATCTATATTGGGCTAAAGCTAAATGCAAGACACAGCATAAAGATCATCCAAGTATGTGCAACGACATCAGCCGCCGCAGAAGAGGAAGTGGAACAGTTCTACGAAGATATCTCGACTGCTAAGAGCTTGGGGCTAGCGAAACTTACGGTGACTCAAGGCGATTTCAACGCTAAAATTGAAGACAAACAAGTGAGAGACCCGGACAACATTGGTTCATACGGCCTGGGCACGAGAAACGACAGTCGCAGTTACTATTAGAATTCATAAACAAGAAAGTGTTCTGTATGAACACTTTCTTTAAAAAGTCCAAGCAACGAAAGTGAACGTGGAGAAGCCCGAACGGACAAGTAAAGAACGAGATTTATTATATCCCCACCACAGCAAAACAACACAGTGCGGATATATGCAGCAAAAATATTGATAAATACTCGGCTCGAAAAGATACGGCCTATACATACTTAGAGTGAAACTAGATCTGCTGACAGTAATGTCAGTTAAACACGGTGTAAATTTTCATTGCTTTAATTTTATATTTAAGTGGTCTTTTTTGAGATATGAATATTGACCTATACGCTTGCTTTGTAGACTATCGCAAGGCATTTGACTGCGTTAAACACGAAAAACTAGTGGAGATATTGACATCTACAGGTATAGATAATAGGGACATTCGTGTGATTGATGGTAATCGGAATAAACGGCAAAACCTCAGAAAACGTCTCGATCATGAAAGAGTGAGGCAAGGCTGCGTCTTGTCACCACTTCTTTTTAACATATACTCAGAAGCAATATTCAGAGACGCACTTGACGAAACAACAGGAGGATTAGTAGTGAATGGGAAGGTAATCAATAACTGAAGATTCGCGGACGACACCGTCATCATAGACATCAGTACAAGTGAATTAGAGGGAATGATTCATAAAATAGTCAAACAAAGCGCACAGTATGGTCTTTGACATATCTAAACATATCCAAAACCAAGACCATAGTATTCTCCAAAACACATAAAAATATCACATTAACCATAAAAGGCAAATATGTAGAGCAGGTCGTCTCTTTAAATACCTGGGCACCTCGATAGATCAGGACTGTGACCCTAAAAGGGAAATCAGATCCAAAATAGAACAGGCGAGGAAGGTCTTAGCTAGTATGAAGAAGGTATTTACTAGACTGGAATTGAGCTTGGAGCTTAGGACACGCATGCTCCGTTGCTATGTGTTCTCTGTCCTTCTATACGGCAGTGAGAGCCAGACACATTATCCCATAACGGAGAAGATAATCGACGCATTTGCGATGTATCTCTTTCGACGCATGCTCAGAATTTCTTGGACACAGAAGATAACCAGTATAGAAGTTGTAAGACGTATGAACAAAGGAAAAGAACTACTACAGACGATAAAGAAAGGAAAACACAGTATCTTGGACATGTTATGAGGGACAGCTGATACGAAATCCTGAAGTTCATCATCGAAGGGAAGATTCAGGTGAAAAGATCCATCGGAAAACGCCAGAACTCATTGCTAAAGAACATCCCTTAGTGGTTTGGGCGCACATCCACAGAGATCTTTCGAGCATCTATTTCCAAAACCGCACTGGCCATTTGGATCGCCGACCTTCATAAGGAGACGGCGAGATAAGAAGAAGTAGAAGTCTTTTTAGTCAATAATTGGAAAATATGTGTCCAGTTTCAGTTCAAGTTGACGTAATATTTTCAAGCTTAAACGTCGTAAAAACTATCTCTACTATTCTCGTTTCACGTGCTTCTCCGAATTGCACCGGACCTATTGCCTATTTTATCTAATGGAGCTTCCTAAATTTCCGAAATTTAAAAATTAGATTTAAAGTTTGAAGGTTTACTATAATTGTAGTGTGTTCATTTGGTTTCAGCATTAATATATTGTTTTCGGTTTTCTACTTTTGGTAGTACGATTTTGGTAGTACGATTTATGCAATTAGTAAACTTTCTTAGATGGCATTGCAAAAATCGAACAAAGTTCAAATTGGCAAGCAGGGTATTTGCAGCATTCCCTGAACATAGGAGAGAGAAGAAAGCACATAAAAGTTGCTGTAAATGACAATATTTCAAAACCTTCTATTCTGAACCTAAAATCCTCTACCTATTCTGAACCAAAAAAGTTAAAATAATTGACCGAAAACGTGTTAATAGAATAATATCAGCACTATTTAAGGCAACATTACCAAATTTTGAAAAATATATCAATACGATGTCGAAAGAGTAAGAAAGTACTTGCCGAGAATTTTGCGATGTTATGCCTTCAGTGGTTTGCTCTCCAGCGTAGAAGCATGGACACTTAAACAGAACAACATAAAACAAATCGAAAGCTTCGAGATGTTGTATTGCCGGTGGCTACTAAAGATACCATGGAGCGATCAAGTAACAAACATTGAAGTGCTGCAGTGGCTGAATCAAGAACGCGAAGTCCTAATAAAATATAAAGTTGCGGTATATGGGTCACATAATGAGGGGGGAAAATATGCATTACTAAAAAATGTAATGCAAGGCAAAATTAAAGGGCAAACAAGCGTTGAACGAAGAAGAGTTTCATGGTTGCGAAACCTAAGAGAATTGTTCAGCTGTAGCTCCAACGAACAATTTAGAACCGAATTAAAATATTTTTGATGATTTCCAATCTCCCATAGAAGTGGCACCTGAAGAAGAAGAACTAATCAAATTAGTGGCCATGTTGAAGGTACTTTAACGTGATCGAATAGTGGAATATTGGTATTTGTGCTTTCGATTTTAATTAACGACATCTATACCAATCGTAAATTAAGATTTTGCCTCAAGCATTGTTAAACATAACGGCTTTTCATTATACTGACGTTCCATATTGCTTCCATATATCTTATTAATATTGTCTTTCGAGTTCAATAATTTAATAAAGTTGTCAGGAGGACTATAAAAATGCGTTTATCGGAAAACAAATCCGCCCAATTCTTTGATCATGCTGTAATTACTTTTATGCTATAGTCTTCTTCGCTAATGCTAAGGCTAATGCTATAGTCTTCTTCGAGTATAGCAAGGCTGTACTGACATAGCAGATAATTAGCTTAATTTGCATACCGTTTAAATTTCCCATAAATGGTGTAGCCGAGCACAGATCGAAAAATCATTAGATTAAGTCAGAATTTAAAGCAAAAATTAACTATTGCGTTAGGTCAACTATTTATTATAATAAAATTGTAATAAAGATCTTATTTTCAGTAACAATGTCTAAAAGAAATATTACGATGTGTTAATTAATTATTCTACAGTGTTTATTTAATGGTTAATCTTTTTTCAGCAGGTATAAAAGATCAGTGTCAAGAATAATTGTTTATTAAAACATAAAATAAGTATAAAAGCTGAAAGTACATTTTTCTTGATTTACGCACGACTAACCATTCAAAACGCAGATTCAAACGGGGTGCAAAGATAGAAGTAACTGGTAACATTGCAGTCGGCATCAATTTAAACAAAATACTTATAATTTCTTTACTTACACCATGAAGATTAATAATTAGATTATACACTTTAAAGTCGAGTTTTGATACGTTTTCCCAAGACTTGCCTAAGAATTTGTATTAATATACAGTACATAATCATATTTTAATTGCTTCAGAAAATTCACTGAAAAGGCTGTACATGTAATTGGAAAAGTCTTTCAAATCCTCTTAACAGTCATGACGCTTCCCGGAGAGTAGTTTTATCGCATGTGTAGCCTTTTGCGAACGATGTTTTTAAGAGTTAATCATGCTTATCGTTAAATAGGGGAATAGGAAAACCCTCTCTGGAGGAATGTTGACCTTGTAGTGGTGAGAGGGCTAAGTAACCTTTATCCAGGGAGCGATGTCGGCGATAGCATAGCTATCGACAGGGTCACCCATGCCGATAAGGTATGGAAGAGATGAAGGTGAAACCAAGATGATTCCCACGCCGCGTCTGACCCAGAGTGGGCGGCTGAAAACAGCGTCTGATCTCCAGGTTAGGAGCGGCTGATACAAAACTCACCAAGACGCCCGGCAAGCGTGGTGTTTTAATTGCCAAAACCTTTCAAAAGAAAATATGTCGAGCTTAAAACGAAATAAAGTAGCCCAGGTGGGAAGAGGTACCTAACAATCCCACATCGATATCTCGGTCAGCCTCGTGGATTCTGGGGGACGAAAAAGAACGACATTGATAAAGAAAACACAAAATAATAATGGACCTAACAAAGTTATAACGAATTGTTTGTTAAGCATTGCAACTTACAACACAAGATCAATCGGAACAAAGGAACGTCTGGTTGAATTAGAGTACGAATTGGAGAAAATAAACTGGGACAAGACTGGGAGGAGAACAATGCCTCCATTTGGATTCAGGACATACTATGTTCTACAGAAGGAACGACGATGATAGCAATGGAAGAGTTGGAATATTAATAAATAAAAAACTGTCGACAAACCCGAAAATCCTGAAACCAATAGACCAAAAACAGAAACAAATAGAGACAAAACACCTCCTAGAGAAAAGGAGCAACTGATAACCGAGGGTAAAAGAGACACTATTGAATACACAGAAACCCACAAAGCAGCAAGAAAAATGCAGAAAAAAAATATACTAAAACAGCAGGCGGAACAAGTGCAATCACTCTAAGAACCGAACAAGGGACTAAATATATGTAAGACATAACACACCTAAGAAAGAGATAACAAAAATAAAAGATGCGAAAAACAACATAGTAGAAGACAGACAACAGATACTAAAAGTTGCGGAATCTTTCTATGGAGATATGTACGAATCCAAAATGACAATCACAACGACAAGAGGCGACAAAATTCGAATAGTAAATGTCAACTCACAAGAAATGCCCAAGATAGATATGGAAGAACTGGAGAAACGGCTATCCCAGATAAAAAGGGCAAAGAGGCAGGATATCAAGACGAGACAAGAACTAGTGGAACTAGTCAATGAGTGCCTAACAGAAGAACATATACCCAAAAATTGGGAGAATGCTGTAGTTGTTCTGATCTACAAGAAAAGTGACCCGACTGATATCCAAAACTATCGATTGGAAGTACATCAGAGAGCTATGGAAAGACGAATTTTAGGAATTTCCCTGAGAGACCACAAAACAAATACACGGATAAGGGAAAAAACCAGTCTTCGAAATAATAAAAATTCGTTCCCTAAAATGGCAATAGGCAGGACACGTGACCAGACATACAGAACACTGGAGCGGATATATCACCAGACGGAGACCTTGGGAAGAAAGCAGAAGTGTTGGAAGACCCCAGCAAAGATGGTACGACGAGATAAAGAAGGTGGCAGGCTTAAATTGGTATCGAGGTGCGCAAAACCGAAGCCAATGCCCAAATTTGAAACAGGCCTATAACCAAAGGATAGAAAAAGTAAATATGACACTTCTGGCTGCGCCCCGTTTCTATACTGGGAGTTTCACCTTTTACTCTACGTCTACCTTTTTGGGAGTTTCAGAATCCAGGAGAGGAAGATTTAGACCAACAGCTACGTATCCACACAAACTGTTCAGCTAACATTTTAGTCAAAAGAAAGGGATCACCAAAATCCCATACGACAGAGCCTGAAATATCTGGTGACTGCAACTATGGGAGTCAGGGAACCAAAGTAAAACTTCTGCAAGAAGCTTCTCCTCAAGACGGATATTCCCCAGTTGGAAACAAGAAAACGATTGAATCGAACAGTCTGGAAACAAAAGGTTTTACAAAAAGCGGAACAACACGCAAAACATTTTTTCCTTTTTTCCAAGTGTAACGAACTAAATTGAAAGGCTGGTGGGATAACTACGATCTACGTAACGTACGAACTTTTTTTACTCACATCAACTGAACACGACGATGTAACAGAGCGACCACCTTGCACAATCCCAGCATAAATTACAGCTAAGCACGAGAAATTGCATCAGTGCAATGTGATGTTTCATTTCCAATTGGTCCGTGGCTTCCATTGGATGGCATGTTTAGCTCCGACCTTTGCCTTTCCACTCAAGATCATAAACGATTTTCACAGTTTAGAACAATTAAAGAATTTTCTTCTAAGAAGTGCGGATTCAAGTAGACAGTACAATACAGAACTCAAAAGTTCCAAACTAATAAATAATTAATTTAAACTTTCTCAAACAGGAAAGCTATTGAGAATGTTTGTTTTTGAAAATAAAAGACCGCCGATCAGTAAATAGCTGTGGCAAATTGTAAGCAAAATTTACTAAACACTAAGGCCGGTTTTCACCAGAAACAAACTAAACGCCGCTTAACGAAACTAAGTTTAGTAAAACGCAGTTTGAGAAAGTGGAAACACTGGCACCGTTGCAAAAGTGAGAAACAGTAGGAGTGTCTCATCGCAGTAACGCATGTCCAGGAACCATTTGGATCTAACCAACTCTAAAACCCGAATTCTCTGCCCGAACTAACCTTCCTTTTCTTAAATTGTTTTTGTTTATGTACGGTTTGTGCATTCGTGTATGGTTTATAGCTATGGTACACGTTTTCCATTTGAAAAGTTACTTAAACAAGAAGAAAATTAATTCCTGCGTATGCCGTTTCAGATCCTTATGAAATTCATGAAATAAGCAGCGAAAGAGTACTTCGGTGGTGAAGGAAGGGTTTTACTGGGTAAACAGCTAGGCTGGAGTGTCACAATACCCAGAGCGCTTGAATACCAGCTCGGTCGAAGAGCTAACCCAACGTACAATTCGGTATTCAATGTGCTGCAACCGCGGCTTGAAAAAGTGATTGGAAAATATATACCTACCTACCAATTTGGTTTCAAACAACATCACTCGACTAGTCATCCGCTCTTTATTTTGGCCAACAACATACAAACGGCTCACCTAACTAACAGAAAGTCGTCGTGCCTATTCATGGACATTAACAAGGCCTTTGACAGTGTCTGGCATATGGGCTTACTCTACAAACTTCACAAACTCCACACACCAACACACCTACTCCACATCATAAAAAACTTATTTGAAAACAGACTACTACAAGTACGAATTGTCAACACATTATCTTTTTCTTTTTCCCCTGAACAAGGACTCCCGCAAGGATCCTCGCTCTCACCATTCCTACATAATATATACTGCCATGATATCTATAATTATCACTTACCAGACAAAAACCAAATAGACAAGTCAGCGTACGCCGACGATACTGCACTAATAGTACACGACAAAACCACTGAAAAAGCGACTGAAAGACTCCAAACACGAACGAACAATACAATGTCATGGTTCTATAAATGAACACTAACACCAAACGCGTCAAAAAATCAACATCTACTCACAAACCACCAACTCAACGCTGACTCCCCTACAATAATTGCAGACGGCCAAACGACAGAACCAAAGAATGTCATAAAATACCTAGGTACCACGATTGACCACAAACTTAAATTCACTAAACACATACGAAACATGACGACAGAAACAATCCTTCACACAAGGATTGTGTGAACAAAACACTTCCGATCACTAACCTACAAAAACACCGCCACCGAAATATATAAAGCTATTTGTAGACCCTTGCTAGACTATGGACATATACTCATGACCAACGGAACAGAAAGGACAAAACGTTATATACAAACAACAGACAATACATATATACAAACAAATGAACAACAAATGAAATATACAAACAACAGAACAAAGAAAAGTGAACTAATTCTTAATGTTTACTACTACTGTGCTGCAACCCACAAAATCCCCAGTAGAAATTTGCATGCATCCTGTGGCATAAAACCGCAAGACACCAAGAAGTTGGTGTATCGGAGAAACGCAACTACGGACAGGACAGACATAAAGCACATGAGCACCAATAAAATTATTACTTATCGTCTGGAAATTCCAATTTGTTTTCCATTAGTTGTAAAACCAGTAAAACGGTTGCTTTTGAAAGACGAAACCACATTTCAAAATCTTTATCATCTAGATTGTTGAAATGGTTGTGTCTTTGTTTTATCGATCTGATACGCCTGACAAAAGACTCGTCGGTTTTTTCGAAAATTAAGTTATAATCTGGTCGACGTGCCATTAGTGTTTTATTATTTTTCGATCGACCGACAACAACGATTCTTTTTAAACGGCGTTTAAGGCTATAAACGGCCAAAATCGGGCAGTTCGTTTCTTAAACGCAGTTTAAGCAGAAACCACGTTTAACGTTCTGATGAAATCCGTTTCGCGCCTCTAACTGAGTTTAAGAGCTTAAACTACGTTTAAGATCGCGTGGTGAAAAGCAGCCTTAGTAAGTTCGCTGGGTTTAGCATAAACGGCGATTAATAATCATATGAATATTGTACAATAAGTATATTGTTTATTTATATGTTTAATTGGGTAGATCACTGGACAAATACGTAGAGTATTATAACGAAATAATTCTACTAGCTTTAAAGAAATTATATTATAATTGTCGGAGACATTATATTTTAAGACCATGCGTTAGGCAACAACCCTTACCGGTTGGCGGGTTATTTAGGTCGCGCTGTGCTAAAAATCTTTACCTCAGTTCGGTTAAAAATAAACCAGGTATCCCAAATCCCAGCAAAAGAGACCTATTTTCGACCGTTATTGGACAGAATGGCATACAAGACGTTGAAAGAGCAGTGTATCTGCAAAGGGCGCAACACTCTGTTAATTCATTTGTACACGATACAATTCGTATAGTTTTTTTGAATTAAAATCCACTAACTCATTACTAATTATACAAACGTATAATGACAGTACTAGTGCAATAGTACTTTAACAGTATACAGATCGTATGAAAGTTCAAATCAGTGCAACGCAACCAATCAGTGCAACATCAATAACAGTGAACAAGTCGGTCACGTAGCTGGTATGTACTATTATGTATACTATTACATACTACTGTATGTATGTAAGTTGTAGAGCGGAAAGCTGCGAAGATATCCAATTTGGTGCAGTGTTTGTGTACCTTTCACAACATTTGACAATTATATTGAGCAGGCTGGTTATCGGCTCCACAACAAAACGTTGACTCAACCATCAGATAGACTCTGATCTGATATCAGATTCTAACAACAAATCAATTTTGTACCCAAAAAGTTACCGTTGACTATTGAAAATTCAGCTGCAACGTATTGTTTAGCCTTTAGCTTTTATTTCCCTTTAAAGAATTTTATTAAGATCCAAGGAGTGTGAGTGACGAATGAATGACGTAGTTACTGTAGGATTTGTATTCTATTACCAATTAATTTAATTTGAGTAATTATATACATTTTATCCATTGTCAGGTAGTTTGATTGTAGGAAGGACCATCAAAACTTGAAAGAAGATCAAATCTAAATATTTATCCGATTACCCGTGTTTCGTTTGATCTTTATAAAAGTCAGAATAGCTAACTTCTCATAATACAATAATTGTATATTAATTAGTCAATCCGTGTAAAATATTTGAATGTTTCCATAATTCAACCTTTTGTAATATTGGTTGAAAAACGAAATATTTCAGCTTCATTTTCATCACAGGTTTATGGAACGTACGTATGGAAGTAGAACCATTAAAGATCCTTCAACTTCTATCTGCTTACTAGATCTTAGTAAACTTAAGTGTCTATGGAGCATAGGTTATAGAGAGTCATTAAAAACTCCATTTTTAAGAGGAAAGTGCTGTATGGATGCGAACCTTGGCAGCTTACTACCCACCAAGAGTGGCAGTTGCCTTCTCTGGAGATGGACTTCTGGCGTAGAGCAGCAGGGAAATCAAGGTTCGAGAGGATAACTAATGCGGAAATCAGAGTTATCATGAACGTCAAGACAGACATAATAGAAGAAATCCAACGAAGATAGTTGATATGGTACTGGCATGTTGAGCGTATGGATGACACAAGAATTCCCAAACAAATCCTCAGATGGACACCAACAGAGAGAGGGAAAAGAGAAAGAACCAAACGACATGCATGGATGGAACAAAAAAAATCCATGTCGAAACGAAACCTACAACCAGGGCAATGGGAAGACAGAAGAAGCGGGAAGCGAGGAACCGGAAGGTGCAAGACGCTATGACTTCTGATATATATATATATATATATATATATATATATATATATATATATATATATATATATATATATATTTTAAATCTATACAAGAATCAGTTTTCTTAAAGCAGCAGTTAGCTGCAAGATTTAAAATTAAATATTAAGGTGAGCTAAAGCAGTGCTTAGGTATGAGAGGATAGACACAGATAAGAACATAATTCAGATGGATCAAGAACAGTATATAAATCAAAATATTAGAAAGATTTGATATGAGTGATGGCAATCCAATAGGTACACTAATGGATACAAGTATATGCTTTCATGAGACAGATACCAATGTCTGTAGAAAGGATCTGCCTTATCAACAGCTATTCGGCAGTTTAATGTATTTGTCTGTATTGATTAGACCGGATATCACTTTTGCTGTGAATCTTCTTAGCCAGTTTAATAATAGTTATATAGAATCACACTGGAAAGGATAATTCTAAGGCAGTTGAAAGGTACAAAACCTTTATGTTTGCAATATAAAAATGACGATTTGGACTTGACAGGTTCTGCTGATTTTGATTTTGTAAGCAATGGTCTTGATAGAAGATCATATACTGGTTTCGTTTTTAAAGGTGGCGCAGTTTCATGGGAATGTAAGAAACAACCTACAGTAGCTTTAAGTAGTACTGAAGGCCAGTTATTTTAGAGCTTTCTTGTCAGATTTGTTGGGTATCTATAAGTGTGTTAGAGTTTACAATGACAATCAAAGTGCTCATAAGTTGGCTATGACTCCTGTTTGTCATAAGAGATCCAAACATACAGATGTACAACATCATTTCATCCGTGAAGCTGTTTCAAATAAGCTAGTTTCAAATAAGCTAGTAAGCTCTTAGGAAAGAGTGTTGTTTAGATAAGTGGGAGTGTGGAAATTATCTAATGCACCATTCTTCCATGTATGCTGGGCAATCTATTGACAGTACTGTCCATGTCAATCTGTCTTTCTCTTGCTACAATAAAGTAATTATTTGACCAAGTTTCACAGGCGAACTATCATATATCTATATCATTTTACTTTAACCCTTATCCACCTAATTTTGTTTATTATGTATATGAAATTCGTATCGGCACTAACCTACATAAAGCGTTTTGTTTTCAGATATATGTTTAAACATTATAAAATCGTTATTTTGATGTCTCCTAACACAATTTAGTTTGGTGTGTCTTTTTATGGAATGCTCTGCAAACATAGAATTATTTCAGTTATTGCATCTATATTTAGGTGCTCGAAAAAATTGATAATACAATTGCTTTAAAGCAAGCCGCTTTTAATTAATGGGGAACCCAGCAAATAGTCTATCCTTTCGAGATTGCTTGTAATTTTGTGCTCCATGTGAACTGAACTGCTTGGCAAACACAAAGAAGGTAAATCTCATTAACAGCACCCCATTCAATATTAATCCGTTAAAATCCCCCACCAAAGTAGAGTAAAATTTTCTGGAATATTGAAAGTAAAGATGTAAACACAGGTAGGTATTTTTGCTTTAATGTGCTCACTCAATTCCATTGCTAATTGGTTTTAGAACTCGGTGGCTACGATAAAGGACTTAAGTACTTTTAAGTCTGCATTGATAAGTTTCAGTTGAGTTTATTAATGTATGTGTGCCATAATTTGCTAAAAAATGTAGGCATTAAAATATTTTGTTTTTTTTTTTAATTTAAATTTTTTTTTTATTAAATCAGCATTAATTTTTTAAATCTCGTATACCCCAAGATCTTTTCTCTTCATTAAAATTTTCCTTAAATTTTACTTCATCATGCCGATATAACACAAACAAAAGATATATTTAATTTCAAGCACAAATATTAGTTATAGCTTTAATCGTTGATTAGGTCAATATTGGGAAATTCTCGTCAAAACTTTGCCCTAAATCCCACGGCGATTCCAAACTGTGCTTCGCACTAAAACTTTCCCTTCAATGTTTTCCTTTGACATTCCAACGGTGTAAGCAGATTATCCACCCCCATGTCGATTTTAAGGTTTACTAAAAATGACCTTAAGCCTCACGTGGGACTTGGATTTTAACTAAATAACTATTTGAAATTGGAAATTTGTAACTCGGCATTGAAATTCGAATGTAACTATTATTAGTATGTGAAATCTAAGCACTGAATATATTTTTGAATAACACACATTAATATAAGTAGACACAACATTTACGATGTACTAAAATCGGGCACCCCATGGCCTATAAGCAGCCAACAAAGCACGAGGCATGGATAATACCCGCCGATATAAAAAACATAATAACATCCTGACCTGGAGTGAAGAGCTACAGCAACAGAGAGACACAAAACAGCAGCCATATCATAAATGGCTTAATACACAAAATACAGAAGATAAAATCACTTACAAACGAGAACAGGCAAAGTTTAAAAACATGATAAAACGGAATAAAAACGACACATGGGAAAGAAAATGTAAAGAGATCGACAACTTCATATGAGGAACTAGATCGTCTGAAGTTTGGAAACTAATCAGAACATTAAATACTGACACCGTAAATAGAATAAACTTCCAGCCCATACACATGAATAAATGCCACCAACACTACTCACAACCACTTAAAGAAGAAAGAGCACCATATCTGGTAGCATCTCCAAAAACATACCGAGTAGAGGGCCCACGAGTAGCAATTAACGAGGATGTGGAACGTAGTTAAGTCAGTGAAGAATAACAAGGCCAGCGGACCAGAAGGAATACCCGCAGAACTGATTAAATGGGGGACGCAAAAACACATTCAAGAACTCTTTACTAGATACATGAATGGAGAGAGAGTACCTCTGGTGTGGAAAGAAGCCTGGATTACTCCCATCTACAAGAAGGAAAGGAGAGATGAATGTGCCAACTATAGGTGTGTCTCCGTTACCAGCACCATGCGCCGTCTCTATGAAAAAGTCATCCAAAGTTTAAAAGAAGAAGAATATGAACACCAATAAGTTGAAGAACAGGCAGGTTTTCGAGCGGGACCTCATCCATATATCATATCTTCCGTCTGACCCTACTAATCGAGGAGAAAGTAGCAAGAAACGGAGAGGTGTACCTTCTGTTTGTGGATCTTACGAAGGCATATGACACCGTTCCCGTACAAAAAATATGGCAAGTAATGGAGAGATCCAGGACAAGTTATACATTAATAACAGGTGTAAAACAACTTCATGTTCAAACAACGTCAAAGGTCAAACTAAATGGTGAAATATCAGAAAGTTTTCCAGTTACAAGGGGTTTGAGGCAAGGCTGCTGTCTGTAGCCCACATTGTTTAAGATATACGTCAATGAAGCAATAAGGAAGTGGCGAAGAGCATGCAGCGGAATGGAAATAACGATTAATGAAGATACAACACTGTATTCTTTACATTTCGCAGATGACCAGGTTCTTATAGCGCAGGACAAGGAGGATCTGGAATTCATGACAAGAAGATTATTTAAAGAGTATGAAGAATGGGGACTGTCGGTGAATCGATCGAAAACAAAATATTTGTGCATCGGAAACGACAGAGGTAACCTACACCTAGAAGAATACGAAACTATAGGAGCATGCACCGAATACGTATATCTTGGAACAAAAATTGAGACTGGAGGCCGTACAGAGAATGAAATAGAACAACGCATCATAAACGGGAAGAAAGTGATCGGCTGCCTAAACTCCATCTTATGGTTAACATATTTATCCCGAGAAAGGAAACACTTCCTATACAACTCCATCTTTACGAGTCTAGTGCTGTATGGATGCGAAACTTGGCAACTTACTACCCACCTAGACCGGCGGATGCGATCTGTGGAGATGGACTTCTGGCGTAGAGCAGCAGGGGAATCAAGGTTGAAGAGAACAACTAATGAGGAAATCAGAGTTATCATGAACGTCAAGACAGACATAATATAAGAAATCCAACGAAGACAGTTGATCTGGTACGGGCATGTCGAGCGGATGGATGCCACAATAATTACCAAACAAATGCCCAGATGGACACCAACAGAGAGAAGGAAAAGAAGAAAACCCAAGACGACATGGGTGGATGGAATAAAAAAAGCTATGTCGGAGCGAAACCTACAACCAGGGCAATGGGAAGACAGAAGAGGATGGAAGTGAGGAACCGGAAGGGGCAAGACGCTATGACACCGGATACATATAGATATATGTCATCTAATGTGTTTAGAGATTTCACAAAGTTTTTATATATCTATAGTCAATCGGATGCAATCGTATTTTCCTTTAGACTACTAAATACGTACTTTAAATCGAATATTTCCAAAATCAGTAAGTTCTTGATATGGTTATTTTGGTGTGAAGCAGAACAGTTTTTCGCTACTAATTACAAATCAACTTGGAACAGTTCATCATTCGAATGTTCTGTTTTTTCAAACATTTTTCTTTAAAATTCTTCATTAAATCACATTTATACAACTGGTCAAACTGCTACATCTATTTGTGTAAAAAAATATATTTTTTCATATATAAACTGTTTTACTAACGAAATGTTTTATTTATAAAAATAAAATAATCTTAATTATTTTTCGTAAACCTTTAATCAAACTTGCAGACAATTTCAAAAATCAATAAAAAATTTGTGCTGTGATGCTTCGGCTTTAATACTTGCTTCATTACATTGCTGAAGTTCACAGAAAATCAGAAAGAGAAGTTTTTCAACATATGAGTTATTGCTGAAGGTAAATCCATGGCGGATTACTTTCTACACAAATATTGAACGATATATGTGTAACAAAGGGATTATTAAGATCAGTTCGCCTTATGTGATGTTTAGCAAGACGTATCAAGCACGTCACAAAAGCGGAAAGTCGGGCTACATGAATATATTATCTATTACATTTGAGTGAACTGAAACGACGGCTGAAGTAAAAATATGTAGGATGCTCTCGAATATGCCGTGCCTATTTTGTGAAGCACAATTTAAAAAGTGGAAAATTGCTTGCCGTATAAAGCGGACGCCGTACGTTGATAAAGACGCGCTCCTAAACAAGTATATACTTTATGTTCCGGAGTTGCTATCCGGCTCGAAGGACCAAATGTTCCGGAGATGCTACTTCTTCGAACCTTTGGATTGCACCACCGGAATAATTTGGATAGAACTTTTGTTTTACTCGAAGGACCAAAGGGTTTGAGATTAGTGTTTGGTGGGTATAGTTGGGGCAGTCGAGGAAATAATAAGCGTTATGGCCTTTTGCCAAGTGCGAAACCAGTACTGGTAACCACCGTTTATTACTTCAGTGTACGATTGGGCTGGGCAGTTCTACCTTTGTAGACTTGTGACTATTGAAAGTGTGTGGCGAAGACTGTCTTGAGATGACTACTGGGTGTAGTCCCGAAGAGTGTGTGCGGAAGACTGTCTTGAGATGACTACTGGGTGTAGTCCCGACAAGTGTGTGATCACGACTGCTTCCAACAAGGGTTTTCTCACGACTGGTTTCCGACAAGTGTGTGGCGAAGACTGTCTAGTCCCGACGAGTCTATATCAAAGACTGTGTGGAGATAATGAGATGACTACAGAGTGTAGTCCCGACGAGTGTGTGATCACGACTGCTTCCGACAAGTGTGTGTCGACGACTGTTTCCGACAAGGGTGTGGCAAAGACTGTCTAGTCCCGACGAGTCTATATCAAAGGCTGTTTGGAGATGATGAGATGACTACAGAGTGTAGTCCCGACGAGTGTGTGTCGACGACTCTCTAGTCCCGACGAGTCTCTGGCGACAACTGTGTAGTCCCGAAGAGTCTATATCAAAGACTGTGTTGAGATGACTACTGGGTGTAGTCCCGACGAGTGTGTGATCACGACTGATTCCGACAAGTGTCTGGCGAAGACTCTCTAGTCCCGACGAGTCTATATCAAAGACTGTTTGTACTTTTTCGTCCCTTCTTTCGACTCGCGTGATCAAAATTAGAGAAGCAGGGTGAGGGAAAGATGTTTCCCACGATTTGGGTTTCGGCCCCTTGGATGGTCGCGCCATTGGAATGTGGGCTGATTCTAAAGGGTACCAAAAGTATACCTCCCGCCAAACGCTAAAGTGTGATTTCTCACATCCTTCAAATTTAAGACAATGGTCATCGGTCAGCTCTGACAAGTGAGCCACTCAAATGAAAACAATGACCACTTATCTACAGGATGCTAAAATTGTCACGACTATGATAAGCTGGAGAATCAACCTTTCAATCGCTAAACCCGGAAATAGCCCTTGTGGTGACCGTCCCGAAGATCTTCGACAGGGGCGCACCATTTTCGGAATTAAATATAGAAAAAAGTCACAAGCCCAACAAATCTCTACTACAATGTTCAAATGTTATTTGAACACTTTATTTGAGCCTATTTATAGAATAGAAATTATAGAATATTTTATGTATTTGGATATACTTTTAAAAAGCTCTAAATTTGCCTAATAAAACATATGTTGAAATTTCACTATTTGCCTGCATTTTTAAATGTTCATTCATCATACTTCTATAATAGAAGTTGGGCTTGATTTTTATAAAAGAATGAACCAAATTTTTTGTTTATAATTTATATTTTTGTAATGATAAGTTTCAAGTTCAAAGTAATTTTTATTATGCTAGAAGTTCACTCGACACGTTTGCTAATATTGCAGCCAACTTACTTTATATAAACCCTTATCTCTGTTACGCTTGATATAATATTGTAAACGTATTTCGCAAAGGTCCGTTTGAGTTTCCAATGAGGATTAGTAGTTTGAAGTTCTAAAAATATAATTGACAGGAGTTCAAACGGAAATTTCTATTAATAGTATCAACAATGAATCAATAAAATTAAAAACCATTCACGTTTACTTTAGCCATGGGCAAATTATTTCAATTTGAAATTTATTTTGGATTCTAGAAACAAATCTGACGCAAAAATAGAGACACATAATTTAAAAGGGCGATTTATTAGCCTATGAACAGTTCCAACAAATTGGAAAAAACAACATTCAATTTCACGAAAAGCAAGCCCTATACATTCCAGTCTTGCTTAGTACATATTGCAACAGTACATTATATACCGAGGTCGAGAAATAAGCTATTATATACCGATCATATAATGTGCGAGGTATATAGCCTTCTCGACCGAAATATATATAGAAATTTTTTCACTACTAACGTGGATCATTGCCCGAATTGATTTAATTAGATTTTGAATTTCCCATAAAATTTCTGACGTGTCGCAATATTTGATAGCCTGATGTTCATTTGTTTGTAGACTTGACGTTCAGTTGTCAAACTGCCGCAATATAATTGGTCGGTCTCCAGAAAACAGTTAAAAGTTCTATGAAAAACTTCTGGAAAAAGCGAAAAGTTAGTGAATCTTAAAGTTACAGTGATGAGTAGAAGTGGAAATGGATGGTATCTCACTTGAACTTAGAACGGTGAGCAATCTAAACCTAATGAAAAACTTAAACTTCTTTCATTATTTACCTAGGGACTTTTTTATTATTTTTTTTTGACTCAGGGAGAGATACGACTTCTTACTAGGGAAATGGAGTAAATAATGGTGACTTCTCAGACACGTCAGAAATTTTATGGGAAATTAAAAATATAATTAAATTAATTTAGGCAATTATCCGAGTTAGTAGTTAAAAAAAATCTATATATACTTCGGTCACACATTATATCCTTGGGGGTTCGCGCTTCCGATACGCAGGATATAAACGTGAACGGTATATAATAGCTGACTTCTCGACCTAGGCATATAATGTACTATTACAACGCATTGGTGATAATGTTTAAGACTGCATATCACATTTGTTATGAGAACTTAAGAATTTTCTATAGAAAACGTAGACGGAATCTTGGGGATGATTCAAATTTAAAGTTTCATATAAAAATCTCCATGTAAAATGAGCGTTTTAAATAAACATATTTTATATGAATAAGGGGCGCTGTCATGTTGGTTTGACCTGGAATCTTCGAAGCTATTTCATATCTATTTATCAAGAAACTTATTGCAGCCGTATTTTATAGTATTGAACGAACATATCTATTTATTACGTCGGGTCAAGCGAGGGCAGATAATATTCTTCTACGAGTAGGAGAGTGGTCGCACAAATAAATTATCGACGAAGAATCGTCTTTTCACAGGAATATTTGCATTTGCCATATTGTGAGAGCTTTGAAAGCTCCGACAGCTGAGTACTCTTGCGATAAATCTGCCAATGTGGCTTTATGTATATTATTCGAGGTTCTAAAGTGGGCTGAAAGTAATAAAATATTAGGCTTAGGCAAAATTCAGCAACATATGCAATTTAAATAAAAAATTGTAGTTGCCGAAGGATGAATGAGAGTGAGCTGTTTCACGTATTCTTTTTAACTTGCGTGATACACAATGCACTTTTCCTTATCCTGTACTAACTGCTATGGATAAGGAACTTAGGTTTTTATGCTGTCATGCTTTAAGTCTTTTCAATACCCATCCACAGGTGCGGAAATAGCATCCAGCGAAGACGGCAAGCTGAATGTTACAAAATAATTATTCTTCTCATTAGGCTTATACATAAAATTCGAAAAATATGTTTGAATTGCATAGTGCATAAAAACTGTTAGGTAAAATAAAGTTTATATGTACATGCAAACTTTAAAATTTAGGATTTTAATGTCTGTTCCTATTGTGTGGGATTTTATGCAAATAATAAAACTTTCGCCCGTACCAAAAAATGAATTCAACAACGCTCCAACCCAAAACTACAGACCCATTTCTGGATGCCCGGTACTGAGCAATTTGTCTTAATACTTTGTTAAATAAACGCTGCCCGAAATAATAAGAAAACGCATAGCGACATACTAATTTGGCTTCATGAAAGTACTAAATAAACTGTTCATCTTAACACGCAACCCACAGACAAAAATCTCTAAATCAGCAAGAGACTCGATGGACATCAACACGGATTGGCACGTATGGCAGAAAGCACCACTCTACAAAACACATAATTTCACGTACCAAAGAACCCAATATACATTGTCAGGGACCTACGTGACAACCGGCAGCAATAAATGCACATTAAGGACACATTTGCGACTTTATATTCCCCTGAGCAACTACTTTCACAAGGGTAACCCCTTGCGACATTTTTATACACTATACTTCATTCCAATGTATTCCTGGGTTTTCAGTCAATTTTATTGTCACTAATTATGGTGTTATGTGATGAGCCCTGCGTTTCGTCCCGGGTCTACCTATTGGACTCGTCAGTAAGGCTTAGGTAGACCCTGCCTTATACGCCGGACATCGGTTATACGCGTTCGGACGTAAATGAACCGAGCCGGTGTAGATCTTGTGCGGTGAGATGTTGGCTACCCATGTTGCCGGTGCTGCCACTCGTTCCATTCTGCTTTTTTTTCCCAAGCATCTATCTTTGCAAATTAAAGTACAGTCAGGAAAAAGAATATACATACACTATACTGTCATGACATTAATAGTCCGACAAGTCAAAGACCTAACAGACATATCAGGATATATTCTACAAGATGCAGCCGACACTAAACTGATGGTCCAAGACAAAATCCACTGACAAACAGAACAACGGCATGGTTCTACAAGTTAATGCTAAAACCAAACCGCACAAAAAATAACCTCCTACTGACAAGCCACTGTATCAAATCGGACTACCGACTAAGCAAACAAATGATCACATCATCGAACCAAAAGCACACGTAAAGTATAATGACAGTGCCATTAAGTCTAAATTTGAATTCAGGCGGCCATAAGAATACAAAAAGCGAGCTGTCGACCATTAATGGATTATGAACAGATTCTGAGAGCAAACGCAACAGAAAAAAACCAAAGACTACATGCAAAACACTACACCAATAGCACCAAGATTTATTCCAAAACTAACACATTTTCAAAATTACTAAACGAATGAACCAGTATGTCAAAAAATTAAAACGCTGAAACAGTCACAGACAAAATGGAAAAACAATCGCGAAAACTGGATATCAATAGAAGGACTATGCCCCACAAGAGAAACTAGATAATCCCGTTTCGTTCTCTTTTCGATCAAGCTAACTGAGCAATAGCTGAGTGCTTTTTGCAATAGTGAAGTATGAAAACTTCAATTATTGCGCATAAAAATTAGTTGGTCTATAGCCAAATTCTGTCAAAAAAAATATATTGTTTGTTGCTGTTGTTAACCTGTAACTACCCGCGCTTTAGAAAACTGCTTGGATTCTCGCGCGGTCTATGATGTACACCACACATATGAATGTGCAATTGAGTGGATAGATAAATATAGAGGAGTAGGAAAACATGTTGCCTTGATTTTCTATGCGGTTTTATGCAAATAGAATATACAAAAGACAAACACTTCAACAAAGAATGCATTAAAACAATTACTAAATCACTTAAAGTTAAAATCCCACATATGTATGGTGAGTTTGTTTCATTCTCTGATTGATTCGACATTTTTGCAGGAATCGCATGTAACAGCTATTGTCATGTGTTGCTTGCAAAGTGACCTGTCGCAACTTCTGCAGTTAATTGCGTTGCAACAATTGCATTATAAGACAGTTGACCATTGAGGCCTGCAATGTTCATCAGTTGAAAAAATGTAACCATCTTTACATAACTCCTCTATTTAAGTTATATTTTATGTGTAAAATTAGGTTTAATACAACAGGATGGGCAGAAAGACCGATAGGTCGATAGCCTTTTTTAGAAATAAAGATATTTACTACTACTACAACAGGATATACATTTCCACTGTCGTGCATTACTGAGATCAGAATGACTGCTCTATTTTTTTCAGTACGTAGGAAACCAATGTTCACATTTTTCTGGAACCAAAGAACAAAGATTTCACAGGTCTGCTTTTATGAGACAAAAAACACTTTGCCTTTATTTTTCGGTATTTCGTGTAATTTTAGTTTGTTGAATTGAATAGCCGTCATCACACGTTAAATTTTCGATTACTACCTTTCGCTTAACTCAGCAAAGCGATGAACAAGCGCCGTAGGTCTGTTTGGCATGCTGCAGGGAACTTCGAGTTGCTTACCGCAATAAACTTCAAACACACAAAAGGTTTTGTACCGTACAATACAAAAATTTTCAGTAAGTACTTCGCCGGTTTGGTAGGAATATATTGCAGAAAACTATAGCATCTCATAGAAGGCAGCAGAAAGCAAGAACACAATTTTCCTAAGATCAATGTTTCGGCTATTTGTAAGCCATCTTCAGAGCTCTAAGGGAAGAGCTCTGGCTTCAGTCTCAAATTTAGTAAAAATCGTCTGATAGTCGTCAATAAAAGGTATTCATTTAGTCATTAATATTAATCCGGCGGTGGTACACTGGGAAAATATTGCGCGATCAGTACACTGGGGTATCCAATTTTTAGACGTATTTCAAATGACTTCAAATTTGGGAAAATAAGAATTTGACATTTTCAAACAATTATTAGGTATAATAGGATAAATAAAAAGGAAAACAAAAGCTGAAAAGGGTTTATTAACAAAAACGCAACAAGTTGTTTAGGAAATTCACATTTTCATATACAAAATAGTGCACAAAACTAAGATCACAGAACAGAAGTCAAAATGAGTGATTTATGGTAAACTGTCTCATTTTAATTTTAAGGCAAACAATCAACATCAAAACACACAAAAAACTAGGTTTCGGGAAAAGCGTTTCAAGGGCTACCAGAGGCCTGACATTAATCACATGTAAAACTACAATGTTCCATGCAAATGTAACGGCAGCATGAATAGCAAGTGTAAAATGACTTCCTATCGGTTTTTCCGGGACACAAACAACATCTTTTGGAGACCTTTTGTCTTGTTACAACTGGGTTACTAGATATCTCCTGACCAGGACTTCCACTAGCTGCAGCAATTTGCCTGCGAAGCTCCCGCCGGGCGTCAGGATTTTCTTGTCTTTGATCTCTGTATTCTTTGATAAGAGATAAACCTGGTTCTTTAAGAAACTTTCGACGGGGCGTTTTAGCAATTATGTTAAGATTATCACTTTTCCATATAATCATGGCATTTATCGCCGCAGAGTTGAGAATTGAGTAAAATAACGTGAGAGGGCATTCCTAGAGACACTGTAGGCACCTTTGGTGAAGTTATAAAAAGTGATTACTTCAGGTTTCTGCACTTCATTTGTATCTGGATCGATCTTGTTGTTATGGTGAAAAGTGGAAAAAAGAAGAATATTCTTTCCTTTTCTAGGAATGTAGGAAATAAGCATAATGTCGGACTGAAATCCAAACATGGAACTTCTTTCTTCTCTGCCCCGTACTGCCAGCATCGCTGAATGTATCTGGCGTTTATTTTTTCTTACAGTACAAACCGCGGTGAGTTTATACTCTTTCAAACGTTTTATGAGAAGTGGATAGCTCGCAAACCAATTATCAAAAGTTATATTTTTTTTGGAGCCTCTAACTGGTTCTAAAAGTCGCAGAACGATTTCATCTGGTTTATTACTCAGACAGAGAGGTCCCTCCGGCTGCCGACCAGCTTAAACTTCCAAGTTAAAAATGTAAAAACTTCTTGCGTCTTCAAGTGCAAATGCTTTAATGCCGTATTTGGCCGGTTTGTTAGGAATATATTGTCAGAATGCGCACCGGCCGCGAAATGCCTCTAATTTCTCGTCAATTGTCATATATTCCGCCGGAGTGTAACATTCCTGACAGTGAGATACAAACCTTCCAAATATGGCTCTAATAGGTGCTAGTTTATCCACACGTCGTCTCTCGTTCCTGGTTCCTGCGCAATCAAATCGCAAAGAAGCAAGTAAAATCTGGAATCTTTTCAAAGGCATTGTGGATCTGAAAATATCTACGCCAGTTCCATCACTGGCCCACAAATCCTCAAGATTTTGTCTTGATGAACGAAATAGTCCAGCAAGATATAGAAGTCCTAATGCGGCTTTTCAGTTCCACTAAGTCAGTATCCCGCATCATACGTTTATCAGTGTAATTCTGTGACTTATGATTTATCTTTTCCTTTGTGTTTTTGACAATATTATCTAGCATTTTATTATCCAGAAACAATGTCCATCATTCTAATGGCGTCATGGCTTCTTTTGCTATTTTCTTGGGACCAGGCAGGTGTGTTACTATATTTATGCTTCTAGTTCTGACTGCGTCATTTCTGGGAGACTGTACCCACTTGGTTTTCCCATCTTTAGCGCACATATACTGGCGCCGAACATTATTGGAAGTTGTAGGTAGATCATTTGTTGTAGGATTATTGAGAGGTTCATGGTATTCATTTTCCATTTCGTCTGACGGCTCAATCTCCTGTTCGCTGTCTGTGTTGGACAACTGTTCACTCATGTGGTCTGGCCATTCTCCATCCGATTCAGATCCCAAGGGTTCCTCTCCCTGCTCAGGTTTATCATCATACATTTCCCACAGTTCAGCCAAGGTTTCTGTTCGCTTTCATAGGACATTTTAAGTCAACCTAATTAGAATAATATAGTGTTAAAAGCTTACTGTCAAGCAAAATACAATAAATTTACCTACTTGGCTTTATAAAATCACTAAAACTGAGCTAATTAAACAGTTTACACGTATTTGTTGGTTTTCCCTTTATGTCACTACGTCGAACGTTACTAGTACACTGGGGTGTAGTATACCCCCGGCATCTTCAGTTCGATGCTAAATGACTACTATAGAGCTACTCCTGTCAATGGCGGCCTGTATCAGATCTAATTCGAGGGTACATAGGCGCTGAAACTGATCGGATTGCAGGTTTCTTTAAAATTCACAATTAACTTTGGCTGGGGTATGTCATACCCCACCGTACCAACGCCGGGTTAAAGAAACGAAAAAAGAAACTAGCTTAAGAGTAAAATCAAGTATAACGTACACAGGTCAAAAGTAAAATTATTTAACAATAATTACAGTAATTTAAAAAACATAGTTAACATATCATAAATAGTAATTAAAGTCATTATGTCATCGACAATATAAATTGATTTTTTAAGTTATTAGCATACAAAAACCGAGAAACTGATATAAAGCAAATCAAATATTAAAGAAAAAAATGAAAAAAACGAACATAGCGATGTGGTTTAAATGTGAATAAAAAAAATTTACAAACAATGACATAAAGAAACATCTTTGGTATCGAAAAGTGACGCAATCTTAAATTAGGTCACTTACAAATGAAATTAGTGTTATATTTGCACATAAACGGTAACATACCAAGGCAGGGGTTGGCAGGTATATTTTTAGAATTACTAAGTCTGGGAACGTGTAAAGAATGTTTTGCTAATAAGGAAATACCTTCTTTATTAATCTAGTTTTATATTTGTACAAGGCCTAATTGTTCAATTGTTAGTAGGTGTAGGTTAAAATTTGTAGTTAAAGTTTGTAGGCTTTGCTTAAATTTTCAGTGTCCCTTCTTAAATTCACAGTGATAATTCTTGATCAAAATGAATTCGCTTAATAGTATTTTTCATAAATGTGGATGATGGTCTAGAATTTTAACAATATTACATTCAAACGTTGGTTATTTATTGATGTTCAGCTAATGCGATGGGGTTGGTAATGTTAATCTTTGTTGAGTCTCTTTATGTTATAAGATTCTTTGTCGATTCTAATCTAAGTATTTTGTGATAAGTTAATGTGGTTTGTGTTGATTTATTCTCTGTTGAAATAATATGTAGAGTTTCGTTTAAAAGGGACAGTGGGTAATTGTTAATCATTAAGTACTTTCTAATCAGGTCATCAATATTCCTGCCGGGTAACTCTGGACTCGATGGTTTGATCTATCTATTTTAAAAAAATTTTAAATTATGTTAATACTAACAGTAATTTAAAAATAGTTCTTAAAATGTTGGGTTATGGTAATAATCAATTAAAGCTGTTCTCTCTAATTGAATGATTCGCACTGACAATGTTGGCACTTATCAGTGGAATAATCTAGGGACTCACAATTTATCCTTGTGACGTAACAAACACGATAAAGAGGCTATTTTTCCAGGGTGGTTTCTATTTTTTCTCCGTTCTGAGCTTTAATAAGACTGCAACTACAAAAACACGATGATTGCCTATGAAATTATATATTAATAAAATTATTAATGTTGGAACAACTTTCACAGTTTTTCTAAATATAATAAAATCAAAAAAATTTACCTTATAATTAAATTAGTGAAAAATGATGACGGATTAATACCAAACTAACTAATAGCGCAAAAATGTTCAAAAAAACACAGTGTCCGAATGTCTCAAATGCAATGGTGATATCACATAACACTACCGCCAGCCCTTGACGGGAAAAAGTTGGCGTCCAAAGGGGGAATTAAGTTTAAAAACTTACAATTTTGGCGTCAAGCAATCTTCTGTCCGTCAGCCCCCAGAGAATTTTATTTTGTACGACTTGCCTTAAGTCGGTCCTGACGAACTAAACCTGTCGAGCCTCGAGAGTTGTCTGGTACTACACCAAATTCCAGGAAAATATATAAAATATCTTCAGGAGTTCAGAGTTGTGGGTTCTGTACGGGGTTGTGGTTCCAATAACTAAAGGTACTACGCCCTTTATTGCACAATGAAGTCACTATCGACTACAGGGGCCCGTGTCAAATTAGACGCCGGGTAAACCAAAAACCTAATGGGTTGAGAGGGTACACACAAGTGCCGGTGGGGTCGAAGTTTCGGGCTCGATTATCGAATGCGAACTACCTCGAGAGTTTCTTCCCTGTCCGCCTGCAAAGGCACACACACATTCTTCAGGTAAATCTTTATAACATCGGGTGGGAGAGGCGAGGAAAGAGGAAGGACCCAGACAATTTTTATGGGGCGCCTATTCGAAGGGAATTTAGGGTGTTGAAGCTTCGTTTGTTGCAAGAAAGTCTGCAACATACTCCCCCCATTGAAGTCTCTTCAATTAAAAAAAATTGAGAAAGCAAACAATACTAACCTAATCAGATGGTATTTGGCGCTTTTAATAGCAGCCGTTGTCTAATCAGCTTTCCTGTAATTATGACTGGAGCGAGTAAACCAAGCGGGTCAAAACACTGCGCCACAAGTGAAAGAATGGATCTTTTTGTCAATTTTGAAAATTTTAAGTTTTCGGGGACAGAGACACCCAAGAAATCATCTTTGGTATTCCAAAGCGCTCCCAAGACCTTGTCCGGACTTCCATCAGGATTTATGTCGAAGTTAGTTGAGTGACATTTGGGTTCCTCTAACACTAAATCAGTACAATTAGTGCGCCATTTGTGAAGAGTGAAATGGTGTTTGTTCATAAGAGAGGTGAGCTCATTGCGTAAAATTTTCAATTCATCCAAGGAATCGGCCCCAGTAAGGACATCATCCATATAACATTGCTTGAGGATAGCCTTTGAAGCCCGTGGGTATTTGTCTTCATTTTTCAGCGCAATCTCTTTGAGAACACGCGTAGCCAAAAATGGAGCGGAGTTAGTTCCGTAAGTCACAGTAAGCAATTCGACACATTCGAGATCTTGATTTGGGTTGTCGCGCCAGAGAATGTTCAAAAGAAACGTTTGAGTAGGGTTTACTCTTATTTGTCGAAACATTTTTTCAACATCGCAGACCAGAACAAATTTAAAGGAGCGCATGCGGCACAGAATGTCATAAAGGTCCGGCTGAACCTGATAGCCTTTGAACATTAGGTCGTTTAAAGCATAACCTGATGAACTACGGCAAGAGGCGTCAAAGACAACTCTGAGTTTAGTTGATACACTGTCCTCTCTTAGGACAGCGTGATGCGAGAGAAAATATTTGGATTCTAGCTGGGAATTAGTCAAAACCAGAGGAACAATTCTTGCGTGTCCTAGGGAAATATACTCGTCGATGAACTTTTTGTACTCGAGATAGTACCTTTCATCCCGTGAAAACCTTTTCTCCAAATTCGCAAATCGTTTCCGGGCAATAGCAAAGGAATCACCAAGCTTGAGGTTTTCCTTAGGGGATTTTAGGGGAAGGTCAACCTGGAAAGCTCCATCATCAAGAATCCGTGTTGTTGACTCAAAATTAATTTCAGCAAATTGATCGTCCTCGGAAATGTAGTTTCCAGAGGCAATTTCTTCAATGGACCAAAATCTAGAAACCAACGTTTCCAGAGAGGAATTAGTTTGAGTTAAGAGGGACACATTCAAATTGGAACACGACTGTACCCTCTTGTAAATTGCGGGTGATTGAACATACGACCCTCCCATAATCCATCCGAGCTGAGTATTTATCAAGGTTGGCAAATCTTTACCTAGACGAATTACTCCTTGTGACAATAGGTCGTAGTATAAGTCTGCCCCCAATAGAAGATCAATTGGGGCTGGATTCATGCACATCGGGTCAGCCAAGATCACTCCTTCAGGAATCACCCAATTCTGCACCTTTATCTTAGTTTGGGGTAAAGAAGAAGTAATGTCTGGCAGAATAGCACATGAAACAGTGAATTTATGGTGTGGAGAAACATTTGATAGCATGATAACATCTACCATTTTTGTGGCAATACTATCCGATAGAGCGATTCCTGTTATTTGCATTTTCCTATTATAAGAGAAAAGTCCAAGACGAGTTACCAACTCTTTGGTAATGAATGAATTCTGCGAACCATTATCCAGGACCGCACGAGCAGATATTAAATTCCCAGATATGTCATAAAGTGAGACGACCGCTGTAGCCAACAAAACTTGACTTTTTCGGGTAGATAGAGATGTGAGCGCAGCACCTTGCGTGATTTGCGATTCGTTAGGGACAGAAACTCTTGTTTCATTAGTAGAGGATGTGGTGGGTTGAGCTTGCTGGAAATTTGAATTTCTTTGAGTATCCAGGGAACTCGAGATGTAAGTGTTCGCATTAGCAACGCGAGAAGAGTGATTTTCAAAATTGTGAGCCGAGTGGCTACCATGATTCTGTCGCGCAGAATAATTAGCTCCAATATTTCCATTGGATTGAGTTTGAGTAGACCCATGTTGAAATGGTCGTCGGTTTGAACCTACATCATTGTTTGTAGTATTAGTGTAGGAGTCATGAAGAAGTGTATGGTGTTTCTTGTTGCAAATCAAACAACCCTTTGTAGTAGGACAATTGTTAACTGAATGTCTAGAGCCAAGGCAGTTAAAACACAGTCTAGAGGACACAACAAACTTTCGTTTTTGACTTAATTGCAACTGCTTAAATTGATTGCAAGTGTAAATTTTGTGACTGTTTTCTTTACAATATAAACAATAAAGTGTAGAGTTTGACGGTGGGTTGATAGGAGAAAGTAACGATGTTCTGGGGTGGGTTTTGGACTTAGGACAGGTTCTTGTGACTGTCCTTTCTGTGCTAGCCAAGTTTTCTAAGATTAAGCAGCGATTTTCCAAGAAATTTAAAAACTCTCCCAACTCTGGAAGCTCACCTAAGTCACGCTCGGACTCAAAAGCACGTCTTGTGCCGAAATCAATCTTTTTACCCAAAAGATAAATCAATAAAAATTCGAACAACTGTTTATCCGAATGGTTTAGATTTTGAAGAGAAATCAAACTTCGTCGACAGCCAGTCACAAATTCTCTAAGGGCTGAGGCATTACATCTGGTCATAGGCTCTACATCTAACAAAGTGTTGAAGTGTGCATTAATTACAGACAATTTATTTTCATAACGTCTACGCAAAATTTCTAAAGCCGCATTAAAATTTTCATTAGTTACTTGTAGACTGTCAATTAAGCTCAGCGCTTCATCGCGCAAAAACGATTTCAAATAAATAAATTTCTGAATGTCTGTAAGGCCAGGATTATTTACAATAAGTGCAGTGAAAATTTGAAAAAACGGAGTCCATTCAGCAGTGTCACCTTTGAAAGGCTTAATATTAATTTGTGGCAGTTTTACATCAATATTAAGCTGAGATAAACCTTGAGACAAATTAGGGTTACTGCTTGTTGTACTACCAGCAGGCGTTGGCAAAGACTCAGAAGAGCGGGACAATTTTGATATTTGGTCTTTTATTATAACCACAGTATTGTAGAATATGTTTTCCAATCTATCCCGGTCTTCCTTGTCCTCGCCCGGTTCAGAAAGCGCCTCAATTTGATCTTGCGCGCTATCATATTTCAGAAAGGCACTCTCAAGTGCCTCTAACCTACACTGAAAATGAACAGGGTTGGGTTCAGTGTCAACGTTAGCGGTTACCCAATTCACAATTCGAGCTATTTTGCTCTTGGCACTAGTACGGGCTTGTTTTTGACCGACAAGTGTAAGTTCGAGGTTTTTACCCGTTTCGGCCATTTTTGTCGCTGCAGTCACTTGTAAGTTAAGCTAATAAACTCAGACGGATCCGGCTCGAAGGACCAATGAATGATTCGCACTGACAATGTTGGCACTTATCAGTGGAATAATCTAGGGACTCACAATTTATCCTTGTGACGTAACAAACACGATAAAGAGGCTATTTTTCCAGGGTGGTTTCTATTTTTTCTCCGTTCTGAGCTTTAATAAGACTGCAACGACAAAAACACGATGATTGCCTATGAAATTATATATTAATAAAATTATTAATGTTGGAACAACTTTCACAGTTTTTCTAAATATAATAAAATCAAAAAAATTTACCTTATAATTAAATTAGTGAAAAATGATGACGGATTAATACCAAACTAACTAATAGCGCAAAAATGTTCAAAAAAACACAGTGTCCGAATGTCTCAAATGCAATGGTGATATCACATAACACTACCGCCAGCCCTTGACGGGAAAAAGTTGGCGTCCAAAGGGGGAATTAAAATTAAAAACTTACAATTTTGGCGTCAAGCAATCTTCTGTCCGTCAGCCCCCAGAGAATTTTATTTTGTACGACTTGCCTTAAGTCGGTCCTGACGAACTAAACCTGTTGAGCCTCGAGAGTTGTCTGGTACTACACCAAATTCCAGGAAAATATATAAAATATCTTCAGGAGTTCAGAGTTGTGGGTTCTGTACGGGGTTGTGGTTCCAATAACTAAAGGTACTACGCCCTTTATTGCACAATGAAGTCACTATCGACTACAGGGGCCCGTGTCAAATTAGACGCCGGGTAAACCAAAAACCTAATGGGTTGAGAGGGTACACACAAGTGCCGGTGGGGTCGAAGTTTCGGGCTCGATTATCGAATGCGAACTACCTCGAGAGTTTCTTCCCTGTCCGCCTGCAAAGGCACACACACATTCTTCAGGTAAAATCTTTATAACATCGGGTGAGAGAGGCGAGGAAAGAGGAAGGACCCAGGCAATTTTTATGGGGCGCCTATTCGAAGGGAATTTAGGGTGTTGAAGCTTCGTTTGTTGCAAGAAATTCTGCAACACTAATGATTACTGTGTCTAAAAATATGATGTTTTCTCATTTTCTGATTCAATAATTAAAGCTATTTTGTGATGAAACCCCTTGAACATTTCAATAATTTATGTCGTTCTGTAAGATCGTATTGACGTTATAATGTCATCAACGCATCTGTTCTAGAATGGAATGGAAAAACTTAGCTTTTCCGTGCAGTTGTTTTGCAGTTCTGACTTAACTATGTCAGCACAAAAGGGAGATAAAGAGTTCATGCCCAATCCGTAAATTTGATGGTAGTAAGTATTTTCGAAGATTATATAGCTATGATTAATACAGTCATTTACCAATTCCGATCACTGTCACTACCCAGACAGCAGCAGACGTCTTCTTTATGTCGTTATTATGTCCGAACGTCTTATGTCTCAAAACGTCTTTGATGCATCTTAAAGATGTCCACTACAAGACGCCTTGTAAATGCCTGACACAGGACGTCTTTAAAACGACTTGTAAATATCTATTACAAGACGTCTTGGTAATGCCTTATAAAAGACCCACTTAAGACGTTATTTACGAATTTTTATAAAGTGCTTTCTTCGCTATTTTGAAAACTTGCTCGAGTGCTTCCGATTGCAATGAAAACATTTAATTCCGTTTATTAAATCGTCTATTGCTGTGTTTATAACTTCGTTTTGTATATTCTTTTCCTGACTGTACTTTAATTCATTCCAATGTATTCCTGGGTTTCAGTCAATTTTATTGTTTATTATTTAAAATGTTACAAATACGTTTCGGTGTCTTTATCCACCATCATCAGTTTGTGTAAAATATATATTTACAGTTATCATCAAATTAAATAGAAAACTTTCACCAAAATTCACATATTAAAATACAAATCACACACATATTAAAAAGTACATCCAGAACATTGGTTTTCAGGTGATGAGTCAGGGCAAACATGTCTGGGAAAAGACTAGAATCTATTGTTTTAGAGATCTAAATTCAACTTACGTATATAGTTGCTGCCAACTTCACATTTGACTGGTCACTGAATTTTCCATATTTTATTCGATATCAAGTGAGCGAAACAAAAAAACTGTTTATCTTTCGTCTTTTCTTTGCATTCTAGGAATGCTTGGCAATTCTTCAATATCAGATGTTTACATTTCATTTACCTGGTTCAATCAGTTCATACATGCGATCATCTAATTAGCGTATGATACACAGAGCTAAGATTGTCTGTATCTGATCTGAAATTTATTGCATTCTGATGTTTCTTAATTTGTATCATTTCATGGATTCTTCTCTTATTATAGTTGTCCTCATTGATCAATATTTATGTGTTATCGAAATCAAAATCATGCAACTTTTGTTGTGCATGTTGTGCTAATGCTGTTGCATTTTCGTTAACCTTTCTTAAGCTATACTTATGTTCGTATATTCTTTTCTTTAAATATTGCCCTGTTTGTCCTAAGTATGTGCTGTCACAGTTCAAACAGTCAATCTTGTATATTACGTTAGGTGTGTCCAACTTATCGCTTCTAGGCTTAAATTTTGTAAAACACTCTTTTGCCAAGTTGTTTTTAGTTTTTTTCCGCTATAGTAATATTTTGCGGTTTTAAAAACATTTTTTATTTTTGTGTTGATTTCTGGTATGTGCGGTAATGATACATACCTGACTTCACCCTCTTTTTTCTTTTTATATTATTTATGTTGTTCCATTTATTTGCATTGTATATTTTATTGATTCTTTGTTTTATAATTGGTTCGAAGAATTCTTTGGGATAGTTGTTCATTATTAGTACCTTTTTTATTTTTTCCAGTTTAGTAACAAAAACATTAGTAACAAAAAACATGGTATAGAAAACAAATATAGGACTAAAGAAAAATGGATAAAGAATTTAACAACGGTAAGCATGCCAGACAGAGTCAGGTATGTACTGTCACTTGGTCCAAAGTTTTCTATTAACAAAAAACAATACAAACCGGTTCATGAATTCATAGCAAACATCAAACATGGAATCTTCTCTTTAAATAGCGATAAAAAAAACGAAATAAGAAGTAAGTTGTGTAATATATTAACAAATTTCAAGAATAGAACGTCGAACAAAGGTGTGCCCAATGATATCAATAGGCTTATATGTGAAACCAAAACTTTCTTAAATGAACACACAAACATCTGCGTGTTAACGGCTGACAAATGTAGCAAGACAGTTGTTATGATGAAAAGTGAATATAGAACAAAAATGCTAGCATTAATAAATGATGTAAAAACATATAAACCGGAAAAAAAAGATCTTACTACAAATATTCAAAAACCAAAGAGTTCAATACACACACTAGATAAGTTTAATGCATTCCATGAAACCATTAAATTCACCATTGAGGAGGACAAAAACAAAACATTAAACTTTTTGGATATGACGGTTATGTATGACAATAATGGGGAAATAAAAACAAACTGGTACACAAAGGATGTGTGGTCTGGTAGATACTTGAATTACCTATCATATGCACCTATACAGTATAAAAAAAGTGTGGTAACAGCTCTTACTGATAGAGCGATGAAATTGGCACATTGTGGATACAGACAAAAAAATCTGGAAAAAATAAAAAAGGTACTAATAATGAACAACTATCCCAAAGAATTCTTCGAACCAATTATAAAACAAAGAATCAACAAAATATACAATGCAAATAAATGGAACAACATAAATAATATAAAAAAGAAAAAGAGGGTGAAGTCAGGTATGTATCATTACCGCACATACCAGAAATCAACACAAAAATAAAAAAATGTTTTAAAACCGCATAATATTACTATAGCGGAAAAAACTAAAAACAACTTGGCAAAAGAGTGTTTTACAAAATTTAAGCCTAGAAGCGATAAGTTGGACACACCTAACGTAATATACAAGATTGACTGTTTGAACTGTGACAGCACATACTTAGGACAAACAGGGCAATATTTAAAGAAAAGAATATACGAACATAAGTATAGCTTAAGAAAGGTTAACGAAAATGCAACAGCATTAGCACAACATGCACAACAAAAGTTGCATGATTTTGATTTCGATAACACACAAATATTGATCAATGAGGACAACTATAAAAAGAGAAGAATCCATGAAATGATACAAATTAAGAAACAGCAGAATGCAATAAATTTCAGATCAGATACAGACAATCTTAGCTCTGTGTACCATACGCTAATTAGATGATCGCATGTATGAACTGATTGGACCAGGTAAATGAAATGTAAACATCTGATATTGAAGAATTGCCAAGCATTCCTAGAATGCAAAGAAAAGACGAAAGATAAACAGTTTTTTTGTTTCGCTCGCTTGATATCGAATAAAATATGGAAAATTCAGTGACCAGTCAAATGTGAAGTTGGCAGCAACTATATACGTAAGTTGAATTTAGATCTCTAAAACAATAGATTCTAGTCTTTTCCCAGACATGTTTGTCTTGACTCATCACCTGAAAACCAATGTTCTGGATGTACTTTTTAATATATGTGTGATTTGTATTTTAATATGTGAATTTTGGTGAAAGTTTTCTATTTAATTTGATGATAACTGTAAATATATATTTTACACAAACTGATGATGGTGGATAAAGACACCGAAACGTATTTGTAACATTAATTAATTAATTAATTAATAAACAATAAAATTGACTGAAACCCAGGAATACATTGGAATGGGTGTTTATAACACGTCTATAATAGTGTGTAGTCTGTGTTTCCGATTTATACCGAACCGAACATGAAGCGAACATGTGCAACTGGTAAACTAAATAAACATTACATGAGGACCAAGAGAGCCAATGAAAGACAACTTTACAATTCCCTTGTAAGTTGCGTTAGTGGAGACATCGTTTCACAGCCTGGGTGCAGCTCAAACAACTCAACGTTGCAGGCATAACATGTTGAACCATATCAAAATGTGAACCAATCACTAAATCCTAATTTCAATGACAATAGTAAGTTTTTATGCCATGATAATTCAGATACTGATCTATCGTTTTTTGATTATTGTTTTTATCAGCAAATCCGATAACGGCAAGTAAAAATAGGCAACAGGTTTTACTCATACATGCCCCAAGTACTTTCAAAATCGATACCATTTGTTGTTCTGAGTACTAACAAGTGCGGATGATTCTTCTTGTTATCAGTTTCATTTCTATTATTGATGTATCTTTAGCGTCACATTTTACCATAAATTGTGACCTAATATCAAATATGTCTAGATTCATCACCTCATCTTCGAATATTCTCGTATAAGCATCTTCTTTTTTAAGTCAGAGAATATTAAGACAATAATGTCACAATATTTTCAGCTCAGTTTATCTTTGCCATTAAAGTTACTACTATTTTCATCCTCTTCTAAATCATCGTAGTTGTTACCTTTTATTTCTGGTTCGGAGTCCCCTATGTACTCTTCAGCAGAAAACGATGATGGATTTAGTTCTTTTTCCGATGTGGAGTCGGAAATCACTGGACCCAGCTCCTTTCTGTAATTCCGCCTGTGTAAATTTGTTGGGTTGGGTTTTTTAGGATTTACTTGTCCCTCCATTGATAAAAATACTGTCAAATCTACATCAACACTAACGGTGTATTTCATACACCAGATTAATCTGCACAGATTAGCTAGACACTAAAGTAATTGTCAATAAAACCAACTAACTTTCCAGCCACTAAAGTGTAACTGTTTGAGAACTTAGTAAATTCATCGGTCGATAAAGTGGCGGAAGTCACGTCCGGTTTTGTCGTTTTTATTTTATAGAAATTGTGGATTTTATACATCCGCGCGGGTAGTTAAAGTTTAAAGAAGTAAAGTTAGTACAATGCTATCGTGCATAATAACTTTGTTTATAGATTATGTATTTTTCTAATGTTCGCCTTTTATTTGTTTATTATAATGTGGCGGAAAATATTTTTTAATTTAAACTAGCCCTTTTACTTTTATCATATGATTTAGATTATTTTATAAAGTTTTATCTGTACAGGAAAGGCGCTGTGTACCTCTTCACTTAAACTTGAGTCAATTGGGTAGCTTCTGGCTCTCTATTTTAAACTTATATACTTAAAATATACTATATGAAGCTCGTATTTTTGTTTCGCAAGTAAGAAGAACCTTGTGAAATTTGAATAATCTAGTAACATCTGAATATTCTATTTATTCGTATGCGAAGGAAACTTTGCGCTCAAGACCCAGTTGTTCTGTTTGATACGTTTTTGATCAAGGAATGTGTCTCCCATTTGCATGCATAGTGTCTATTATTTTAAAAGTGCATATATTTCAACAAATGAGCCACAAACATGGTTTAATGAAAAGCGGTAGTGACAAATTAAGTACGCAAATATCTGCTGCATATTTTCTCTTCTATTTTGTCGGAAAATTCTAGAGCGGTGAATTCATTTTCACTTCTTTATAAAAATCGTTTGTAAGCTCAACGGACATGACCTGAATACTTAATATTCTACCGCATCGCGTCTAAGTTCCCGTCTGCGAGTTGAACTTTTCTGACACGTACTAGGGCCTTGCACCATTGTTATTTTGAGAAAAGCCTTCATATTTTACTTTAATTACTCCAGACAATTAACTGCTTTGTTCATTAATGTGTTTTAGCATATTCTATAACATTCCAACAATTATCTTTATTCGACAAAGAAAACGTTCTTTGCAATGTTTGCCTCTCCCAGTGTAAATACTAATTTAGAAAATGGCCTTTTAACGAAATCAAAGATTAAAATAAGAGCGATTCAACTACTCGGCAGTAGCTCTTAAACAGAACTAATTCTTAACTAAACTCTGGAAATTCGTTGTTAAAATTAAATCCATTTATTCAACAGATAAAGAGAAACTTGCAAATTATCTTTACAAGAAAAAAAAAAAGAAAAACACGGTACGGTAAAAAGCCTGAGATGAGTTGTAAGAAACCTAAGGTCCTTATTAAGAATAAACATTATTTTATGCGCAGAATGCATAATTTCAATAATTGTGGCAAAACACAGAATACTATATGTTCCGTGAGGAGTATACCAAATGGGAATAAATATGGATTAATATTACATTAAGGACAAGAAACTGAACTAGTGAGGAGGAGAACCACAGGAAGACCATTTGTACGACAAGCATTAATTCAACAAACTGAATATATGTTCTTTTTCTTTCCATTTTAAAAGCGTTTCTTGAATCCCGGTTTTAAACTACACACTTTTTGAAAATTATAGAAAAATCTTTATTCTTTGCCTTTGCAGCCGTTCTCGCAACGATTTTTTTTCCAGTCAGGTTCTGCTGACTACTGTATTAGCATGTACTAGTGTGTTCTTGTCCCCGTATGAATTGTGTTTTGGGCTATAATTTTATAATATGACTACCAAGGAAAAAACTAGACAAAGATGTCCAGGTTTTTCTGGGGATATTTCAGGATATCTTGGTTGTCTTCTAAACAGATATCGTCATACTCTCATGAATCCATTTTCTTTATAATATACTCAAATAAACCAAAAATCTCTAAAAATCTGATGGATCAACCAAGACCTTAAATTAAAACACTATAAACAAGTAGAACTGTAGAAGTGAGGTTGCGAAAACTAAACGGTCTCTAATCGGGCGCTAATCAACCAAAAAGTACCTGTTACTATAATCGTTGTTTAGAATACACAAAACAGTGTTTAAGCGACGGTACAACACATTTTTCAACCTAAACCAGGATTAACTTTTTAATCACTGTTTAGTCAAACAGTACAACCGGGCATAAGACCGCTTTTCACGACGCGATCTTAAACCTAGTTTAAACTATAAAACTCGGTTTGACGCGCGAAACGGATTTCATCAGAACCTTAAACGTGGTTTCTGCTTAAACTGCGTTTAAGAAACGAACTGCCCGATTTTAGCTGTTTATAGCCTTAAACGCCGTTTAAAGATCGGCAGAGTGATTTGATCTAACCTCATTATCTAAAAAGAATTGTTGCTGTCGGTCGATCGAAAAATATTAAAACAGGAATGGTACGTAGAGAAAATTATAACTTAATTTTCGAAGAAGCCGACGAATATTTTATTTTTAGGCGTCCTAGATGGGATAAAACAGAGAGACAACCATTTCAATAATGTAGACGGGTAGAAATGTGGTTTCGTCTTTCAAAAGCAACCGTTTTGCTAGTTTTAGCGTTTGAGCGTTACCAAACGCGTTTAATTTCAGCATTGACCATAAACTTAGTTTTGTTAATCGGCCTTTAGTTTGTTTCTGCTGAAAACTGGCCTTAAGAGAGTCGTTCCAATTTTTCGCATCGTTCACGAAAGACTCTTTTAATTTTACATTTGAAGATTTTTAACGAGAAAGAAATTTTACAATTCTGACTTTTTTCCACGTTATGAAATTTCGGGCCCAGATTTTTAGACAATCCCTGATCAAAATGATGTCATTTACTGTTAGGTTTTCACTTAAAACCAGATTGGTGACGAACTTTGTCTTGCTAACGTTAGCAAGTAGGGCAACTTCTTTAGAAGCTAGTTCCAGTTCCTTTAGCACCTCTATTGCTTCCTCGAATTTGTTTGCAATCAACATCAGATCATCGGCAAAGCGAAGAAGAGTACGTTTGAACCATAATTATTGATCCGACGCATGAACAATCCAACAGCTTAACGAGGCCGGGGACCAAAAGCTTATCGTATTCTAGGCATTTTTCGATAAATATTTTCATTGTTTAAAGCTGATAGAGACCGAACTTTGTTGTTAGTCTCTTTGTGGTGATGCTCACAAACAGCGTATAAATCTGCGTAAGTAATCTGATTGACTTCAAGTTTTGTATTTGGGCTGTCTTCTTTCTTGTGAAGTGATATTTTAGTTGCCTTGTCCCACTGCCCGGGTGTTGTAGTATTCCTAAAGCAAGCAATATATAGTTTGCATAGTAGGTTTAGTATTCCTGTTCTTCTCATTTCTATAATGTTAATGATAATTTTGTCTTGTATAGAAATTTAATCTTGTACTTGTATAGAATGATACTATCTTTCTTTTTCGAGATATTTTGCCAAACGTGTGCCTTCAGCTCAGTGGGAAGTAAATAGAGCGGGTCCATAAGTTTGGATACTTCGGATGTATGCTGGAAGACCAGTGGGACCCAGAAAGTCAAATCAGGTGCAGGATAGAAAAAGCAAGAGCAACTTTTCTAAAGTTACGAAAATTCTTTACCAACCGGAATCTACGTTTCCGGCTCAGTTTTCCCCGCAATAGTTAAGTGTTAAGTAGGGTCGGTTCTCCTATACTGAGTGGAAATGTGGACGCTTAGAGCAACGACTATCAGTCGAATAGACGCATTCGAGATGTAGATGATGAAACGGATGCTCAAAAAATCATGGGCGGACCGTGTCAGAAATGGTAATCTACTACCTGGGGAAAAGATGTCCTGCCTGGGACACATTGTGCGTGGAGCGCGATATGAATTCCAGCGCCTGGTACAGCTTGGACATTGGAAGGACGAAATTATCTTGACTGCGGAACATCCATAAATGAACGAGAATGAGAGACTTTCCGTCGCTTCAAGAAACCGCAAAGAATGGAATATGATCAGAACACGTAGGACGCCTACGCAGGAATCTGCATGGCAACTTAAGAAGGAGAAGAAGATACCAACCATATTATACATTTTGGTATTTAGGAAGACTGGTGTAGTCCTGCTCATCGTTTTCTTGTTAATGTCCGCATAAAGTTTTCTTCTCTCTCCATTACTTCTTCTCCATTACCTTGGAAATGTTGTTACTCTCTTCAATAACCTTCGTAATTTTTTCAGTTGGTGTAATCCTCTATCCGTTCAAATTGCTTTGGTTATCTCATTGCTAATTTCGCTTCTCTGCTTGAGCACTTGAGTGTTTTCGTTCCAAATTTCTTCATTTGTTTATCACATTTTTAGTGGCCTGACCCACTTGTCTCTTTTATCAGTCCCAGCCATTTTGCTTTTTCTCTCGTACATTTGGGTGTAAATCGATAAAAAATACATGTTAATTAATGTTCAGCTTTGACATTTAAGATGGGATGGGGACGTTTAAAAGAGTTGTACTATATGATATTAATATTTTTCTAAATGCGGAATGTTTCTATATCCCGTAATCATTTGATTGTAATAATTGCCATAAATCTAACATTATTTTCGATTTCCGCCCTGTAGTTACAAATAGGTTAGATAGTTTCATTGATACTCAGGATTTGAGGTGGGTACGTAAAAAGTGTTCATTTTGTATAGTGGAAAAATAGTGATTTCAAACCATTGACCAACATTTTCTGACATATTCAACACACCGGATTTGGACACAAATATATCTTCAAAGCAACCTTGTAGTACACCGGATTTGGGCACAAATATATCTTCAAAACAACCAAATAAAGTTTTAGTTTTGCATTTCCTTGTTCATGAGACATTCGGCATAAAATTTTTATGAACATTCACAGTTCAAATCAAATTGGTTGTTATTTGGTGATTCGAAATTTCAAATCAAAGCGTCAAATAGGAGATGTTATTACAATACGCAGACGACACGGCACTTATTGTACATGACAAAACTACTGAGAGAGCAGCTCAAAGACTCCAAACACTAACAAACAACACAATGACATGGTTTTATAAATGGAGACTAACACCAAACGCGTCAAAAAACCAACTTCTGCTCACAAACCACAGACTCAACGCTGACTCCCCTACAATAACTGCAGACGGCCAAACGACACAACCAAAAAACGACGTAAAATACCTTGGAATGACAATTGACCACAAACTTAAATTCACTAAACACATACGAAACATCAGGGCAGAAACAATAAAGACAACAAAACACTTCCGATCACTAACCTACAAAGACAGAGGAATTAGCACAAACACCGCCACCAAAATATATAAAGCTATTTGTAGACCCTTGCTAGACTATGGACATATACTCATGACCAACGGAACAGAAAGGACAAAACGTTATATCCAAACAACAGAACAAATTGCACTAAGACTAATAACACGAGTAAGACACCCCCAAAACCCACTACACAACCCCCCCACCCAACTACTATACGAACGCACAAACATTACAAAGATTTCGGAAAGACTCATACATCTACAGACAAAATGGACAAACCACCCCTACAACTGGACCATACTGAATCCTCTTTGTCTCACAAGACCAACCAGACAATCCCGCTTCCGTTTCCCTACATCAACGCTACTCGAACACTTACAACGCAACTGACTACTGAACAATAAAATAATTTTTTCTTGTCATTAGAATTGGAAAGTTTATTTAATAATATTGTTAACCTAGAATAAGAGAAATTTCATATTTGTTTTTTATTTAGATTAAGACTACATGTATTAAACAAGGGCAGAAAGACCGATAGGTCGATAGCCTTTTTTAGAAATAAAGATGTTTACTACTGCTAGGAGATGTTCAAAAGTTCAAAATTTATTAATTTATTCATTATTGAAATACGCCACTAAAGATTTTAAGTGAAAATAAATATCATTACAGAAATTCTTAAAGTTAATTAAATTTGAAACTAGAGCCAAATATACATTGGGCAGGCTCAATTGAAGCCTGTCTCAGTATATGCTGAGACAGAATATGTGCAGTAACTAAATCAAGGCCAGGCACTGTAAAAAAAAACAGTACAACGTAATTATCCGTACGTAAATATTACCTTGATGTGTGAACAAATCCTTTTTAACACGACCCCGTTCTATCTATCCGTGTTCCTTCCACTTGACAGCACCACATCGATTTCATGGACCAAAATATACACTTTCCACCACTACAACACTTTTATTTCCACTAGCAAGGTCATTGTGAAACTCTTATGAACCAAAAGCATCCCCCTTTTAATATGACTTTCGTTATTGTTCATCGAATTCACTGCACATTTTTGATTAAATGTTTAATTGGAATTCTGAACGTTTTCTTCTACTCCTGACATATGAAAGGAAGCTTTTAAAATATCTCTTTTAATTAAATATTAAATCCGGCAAGCGGAATAGCGTTGTGATGGGACTTTCTGAACTTTGTGATTGTGATAAATTTGATATATTCTCTATATGAAATTATTGGATGAATCCCGTCAAAAGGTTGAGTATATTGCGCGACAATCTCGAATAGTTTAAGTAAAATGTTCTTGAAGTTTTATTCGCAACATAAAAATTTTTAAATTCAATTTTGTGCTGATTTCTTTTGGTAAAGAAAAAAGAACTTTGGTATAATACCAACAAACAACCAATACCAAGCAAAGCCCATTTAACACAGAAAATAAAGAAAATTCTCAGTTTAAAGCCCAAAAGCTCTTTATAATGGAAACTTTCCAGGATAGGCACGTTCAGCTTAATCGACCCAATTGAATTGATTACCTTTTAGAACTATTCGGTTGGGATGGATTCTATTAAATGGGGTTAATGCAATACAAGAAACAATTATTTCCTATAACACATTTTGAATCTTAAAGCTTCCTGCTTAAAACTAAACCAATATTTATTGTGAGGCATGTTTAAAAATTGCGATTAATCTGCTGCAACTGAAAATATTTTAATACTCCTGCATTAGCTCTGCATGAATCCGTAACTACTTTGCACTAACTACTAAAAATAAAATCGCCATTATATATTATCCTACAAATATCTACGTATTCCAAACGTGTAATATTTCGAGTATTTGTTGCACATGTTGCCTATTCCACATCCTCTTCAATTACCTCATCAACCAAATGAATTTTTGATAAATTCTGATTAAAACATCAAGAACATAATGATAGCAGTAATCAAAGCGAGCCGTCAAATACTCAATTTCCAGCTTGGATAGCTGTTGCCTAGATAAATATTTAATATGGAATCCTCGATTGCCTTTCAGGATTGTCGCAGGTGTAATTAAATGTTGCTGGCAAGAGTTTAGTTATCGAGCAATAATCGCGACGCGACGCATTAAACATGTATAGAATTTGTGATTGAGTTTATGAACAGCACTGAACCTGATGTGGTAACTCAGATAAGCAATCACAGATATTGTTAATAATATAGTATGTTACGTGGCTTCAAAGCCTGTATGATCAACAGAGAAAATTTAATAAGACAAAAGGTAATGTCGATTAATTAGACTGATATAAAAAGTAGAAGGATGTGTGCATTGTATGAAAGTATCGAAATGTGCCAACCTCAGGTGCCCCCAGGAACAATTTTAAACCTCTCATTAACTGGGTTTAGCCAGAAAACAAGACTCCTGAAACTTGTCGGTCGTTGTATTTCGCCCATGAATTTTACATAGGCACAAAACTAGTAGATTACAAAATATTATATATTATATTATTATTGAATTGCTGACAGTTACTGAACTAGATTATATCAAATGTTAAGAATGTTATCTGCTGTGGATACCTGCAGTTGAAATTGCCATAATCGGCTGATTTGCTCGTGATATTTATCATTTTTACAGTAAAGCTAATACTTGCTTTTAATCTGAATGTTTGTAATTAGACGCCTTGTTCCGAACTCACGAATTTTTGCATCTAATCTTATTCTGATGCAAAGACAACAGTGAATTTCCACTTAACATTTGATTCACATTTTAGGCTCCAAATAGAGTTAGGCAGAGGTTTCAAGTTTTTCCAAATGCGAATGTTTACTGGACCGTCTTAGAATTTCTCTATGTTTTTACTTGAGGTGGCTTTCGATTTTGCTATAGAATATTTCTTTCTTGTCTTGAACGAAAATGGGGAGCCCTTAGTAGATTTCTGTACCAGCAATGACATATGCATAAACAATAGCTTCTTCAGCTAAAAGGATCAGTACAAATACACGAAACATAATCGATGTCAGATGCCTCACTTCAGCAGGTGTTGGCACCAACCACAACCTAGTTCTCAGTAAAATTAGAATAGGAAACAGAAACACGCAGACATGAGATCAACACTAACTCAACAACAAAAGTAAAGATGATCGACTGCAAGATGACTCAATAAAATTTCTTTATCAAAGGAAGATATCAGCCGCAACAGCCGAACACAAACTAATGGAAAATTATAATATAGAAGAAACCTGGAACATACTAAAGTTTAACATACTAAATTCAGCATCTGAAGCATTTGGGGAAAGAAGAGTCAAAACAAAGAACCCTCTTAACAAAAAAACACCCTGGTTCTCAGAATAAGTTAAAGAAAAATGTAAAGAAAAGAAAAAAGCGTTCCTTCGATACAGATCTGAACAAACACAACCTGCTTATAACCAACATAAGAGAATCCGCAACGAAACACACGCTTTAGTTAGAAGATTAAAAACTGAACAATGGGAAATGTACACAAAAGATATGGAACATGACTTTTATGAATTGCTGAAAGAAATATGGCGAATGATTAGAGCACGAAGAACGGAAATGGGAGATCTTATCGAACCAAAACATATGGAAGAATAAACATAGATAAACTACTTGAAATTAAGCTATAACCAAGATAACGAAGAAATATAAATACAAAGACTGTCAATAACTACAAACGTAGAGATAAAAATTCAACAAACAGAAATAGAAGAGATGGTACAAAAACTAAAGCACAGGAAAGCAACGGGAAAAGACGGAATACGGAACGATCTTTTAAAGAAATGGAGGATCAGCTTTAATAGAACAACTAACAGGACTTATACCAAAAGTTATAAAACACCAGAATATAGCACAAGAATGGATATCCTGTTACTGTTTAAGAAAGGCGAAAAAGGAGATCCGTGAAATTATCGTGTAATCAACCCGCTGAACACAAGGCTAAAACTGACCACCAAAATAATGAGTAATAAACGTAATGGCATCATATCATTAGCAGATGAACAGCAGGGATTCAGAAGCGGAAGATCATGTACAGACGCCATCTTTCCAATAAGGTAATTAACAAAAAAGGTCTTGAGTATTTTAAACCGGTCTATGCATTCTTTATAGACCTAGAAAAATCGTTCGATTGAGTAAAATTAAAAAACGTGATTCACGTACTATAAAAAAGGAATGTTTCATTGGATATGATACAGGCCATAGAAAACATAAGTTCCACGGTGTTGTGATAAACCGTGGAAGCAAGAATTCAACGGAAATTACTACAACCAATAAAAGTAAATACAGGTATAAGACAAGACGACTCCCTAAGTCCCACACTTTTCCACACAATCATGGATGAAATTATAAGAAAAATAAATACCATGAGAGGATAACCAATGGCAGAATAACAACTTAAAATATTATGTTATGCGGATGATGTGGTGCTGACGCCTCAAAACTAGGACGAGTTTCAAAAAATGTTATCCCAATTAAATACAACAGCTAAACAATTTAACCTGATAATTTTAAAGAAGAAAACAAATTGTATGGTGATAAATAAGCAGCCGATAAGATGCAAGTTGGAAACAGAAGGAAAATCATCGAACAAGTGATGGAAGTTAATTAGCTAGGCATTATTATATCAAGCCACGCATATCTAGAAAAAGAGGTCAGAGAACAAGTAATTAAATCCAACAAAGTAGCAGCATGCCTCAATGACACTATTTGTCAGAATAAATACCTCGCTGGGGATGTTAAGAGTCACATATATTAGAAAGTTCAAACGTATACTTCAGAGACAAGACCAGACACTGGAAGAACAGACGAGATGATGGAGACCAGCGAAATGAAAATCCTCCCGCGAATAAATCATTGTGAGACAAAGTCAGAAGTGAAGGCAGAAGAGACGCATGCAAAGTCACAAAGATCAATGAGTGGGTAAAAACAAGATGAACGGAATGGAATAATCACATCTCTGAAATGACAAGGAACAGGGTCATCAGAATTCCCAGATGCAAATCCCCAGCGGGTACAAGATTAATAGGACGTCCAAGAAAAAAATGGAACGAGAGCTTACTCGAGACGCACTGAAGAAGGAAGAAAAGAAGAAGAAGAAGAAAATATTCCCTTTTCCGTTGGCACAGTAGGTTTAGTATTATTATAAAAGTTTCTTCTCATCTGATATAATAAAAATTATATTTATCCTCATATATAATGGGTGGCCCCATTTCCAGAGCGGAAACTTTAGGACACGATGGAGCTTTAAAAAATTATGAGTTTGCATTAGAAACTATATTCGAGAAAGGATAGGATACTAAGGAGATACAAGGTGTTTAGGTTTAGCTTCAAAAATCAAATGAATTAGTTGTTCCAAACGGCTATGGATATTTAAAAATTTTACAGGCCAACAACAGAGCTCATTTTGCAATAAAAATCATATTTTTTATTGGTGTCTGTACTAACTGGTTAATGGATTCTTCATTCAGTTTGAAAGAGAAAACTTTGCTTTCAATCTCTCTATTCATCTCAGCGTTTCCAAGTAAAAAATTACAAAATAACTGATCCTTTATGGATATACTCCATCATACATTTCCTTTGCAATTTTTAATGGACTCATCTTCCTTACATTAGCGAGTATTCTTACTGTCTATGACTACTGCTGCTCTTTAAAATTTTTCGTGAAACAAAGATACTTTGCACTTATTACGTGAAGCTTTCATCAAAATCTTCATCACTTATTCATATAGTTCGACTATATGAACATATTCTCTTTATCTTGAAAAGTTATAGTGCATAGTGTGTGACTGAATCGATAGAACGGTTAAATAACGATCTCTAAATACATTTTAGCTGCAAAATTTTAAGCCACTTTGAATGTCAATTGCATAATCCTCAAAGTGAAGCACTTACCCACTTAAAGTTGCAAGTAGATACAATTTGTTAAAAATATTTTCTGTCGTTCCTAACTCGACTTATTTTATCCAATCGTGGTAGAATGCTCAAAGTTTCTGGCTTATAATTTGAAACCAAAAGCACTTTCGTTATATTATTTCTCTAGAATTATTTTATTTCTACTCGAGGGCTCAAGCAGGTAACAATCTGAAAACGCCACGAAATCAACAAAGAAAAATGATTTTTAAAGCGCCGTGCCTGCAACCTTTTGCTTTACAAGTTACGGCTGAAATAAATCTAAATGTGAATAAAGCTTGAATTTTCCAGCGTTAGAATATTGCATGATGGAAAGAATTTTCGAGAATCGTGACTGATTTTACAGAGGTGAAATGGCAATTTGTCGACTCCAATAGGGTTTAGATGAAAGGAAAGCTAATATGCTAATTGTAAGACTGTAAATTAGTATGTGTCGCGTGATAAATATGGACTGAAACATCAATTCTTTGAGTAGTAAAAACAGCAGCTGTTTTTTTTTGCAGTTATCGTTATTCGCAGTTTGTTGTCGCATTTTCGCATTAATTTAAATATTGAAATACCCAGTTATATTAATGTTTCGATATGGGAATCCAAATCTCAGTATCTAATAACGTATCGACCCTTTAATATAAAATAGTCTTGAGAAAACACGAAAAGAGGGTCGAAACGTCGTTCATTTTTTATTTTTTTTCCAGTTCTAACCCCGCTATTCAAACATACCTTTTACGTGAAAAATAAAAAGTACAAAGAGAATGAGAGTTGATGGCAATATAGATTGACATTTAGATTGAGATTGCAAATTTGATTGTAATATGGTTCTTTACACCAGCAACCCGCTAAAAGATTGAGAATAAAGCACAGATTTACAAAATCAAACAATCCAGCTTCTATAGTACACAATGTCAGAAAGAAAGAGTCTCTTATAACTCAAATCTCTTTGTTCAGAAAAAAAAAATGTTTTGTGTCACCTTTTAAGTATAAATCCTGGCGCTCTGAAAAGCTTTCCGTATTATTTTTATTTTAATGCCTCAAGTAGCACTCACTCCTGGTTAAAAACTATTTCAAGCAACATCGTTCAGCATCAGCATTTCCACGCGCAAACGAAATAATATAATAATGATCTCAAGTACTTCAGTTCACAAATAACCTGAATTTTGCTGCGGCATTTAAACATATTAATGGATGATTTATTTTAGATATAGTCAAGATCGTGAATTATAACTTCAAACTGTCAGTCGACCGCTTGTTAAAATCTATTTTCAGGTATTTCAAAGCGTAATTAGAGTACGAAATCAGTGAAATATTATCTGCTACAATAGGTACGTAAAAAGGTAGTGGTAAATCGATTTTTCATTTGATGTGAGTGCGGAATCACAGAGATTGGCATTTCACACATTTTTCAGTCTTTGCACGTGCAAGTAATTAAAAGTTCATTATTAACATTTGGTCAATAAGTCTGGGGCCTTTTGTAATTCGATTTGAAACATGAAGTTTCATAGAAAATTTCCATGCATCCTTATCAAAAATATCTCGTAAACAATTAAATTTTATAGATGCAAATGAGCGTTCTATAATCGTCATAATAATCTTAAGTACCAATTGGTAAATACACAATCAGAAAATTATTAAATCAATCTAAAAAAATATTTGCCAAAACAAACAACAACAAACTCAAACAGAGCAAAGTATAAAATATAAACAATATCGTGCGTGTCATACCATCCAAGAGTGTGAAATATCGACTCGATTTAACATCGCACATTAAGACTAGAACGCAATTAATTATGCAAACGGGAATATTATTTACTAAATAAGTAGATTTTTTGTAAAACTCAACATTTTTAATTTTGTTAATGCTATAAATCAATCCAAGTGATTTAAGTTAAACATTGCAGAGTGACAAACTCGGAAATAAAACCACGATGTGTGAGAAGGTAAATCCCAATTTGACTTTACTTTCCCTTTCTTAAAACTACTAACTTTTAAAGTATTCAGTCTTAAAATGAAACGTATATTTTAAATTTGCTCGATTCATTTTCAAGTAAACTGTTAAATTGACATGAAATGTTATGGCTGAAAATTGTTTAAAGCAAGATATTTAAATTAGCGGATAAAACATTTAAATTGCAAAACTTTTTTGTAGTTTATCTTACGACATTTGCGAAAGCCAAGTTCAGATAAAACCATTTCTTACTTTGGATGAATACAGAATAGACACAATTAAACTGTAATAGCATATTACAAAATGGAAAATGACTAATAATTCGGTAATATTTCGTGTAAACATTAAGAAAATACTCGATTCACACGTTATAAATAAATATTTGCAGTAGTAGTATTCAAAATATTCCAGCACTGGGCACGTCTTATCACTACAAAGCTCGGCTAGACACTCCGTGCAAATAAATATTTGCAAATAATATTTGCATTGTAGTGGCAAATCAAAATCTAAAAATTTTAATACTTTCGAGACTTTTTTTAATACTATTGTTTACAAAGTAACAAAGCAGTACGTTCATACAGGTAATACGAGGTCACACCCATTTGCCTAATTTCTTTGTAATTGAATTTATTCTATTGTCCATATTAAATTAATCTAACTAATGGTTAAGGTTCAGGTTTCAAGGTAAAAACCTGTAAACATTTTAAAATCGACTTGATTTCTACTAAATTTTTTTTATAATTTATATTACTATAAAAACAGTCAAAACTACTAAACTAATAACGAATTTAGATTTGCTAGTCGAAAAGGATTTAATGATTTTGTTGCAGTAGTTCAATTGTACTTTATCGTATTCAAAAAGGCATGAAAGTTAGGTTTTCGAAAAATTAAAAATTCTGTTCCCACAAACAAAATTTGCCATAATAACATTGCATAAAGCGTGATATATATTCCAAAAGTTTGAATATTTTTTAAACCCTGACGTCTGATTATTCTGAGAATTCGATTGCGTATTAAATTGATGTATTATTCCTTTCATTCGTATCTAGATCCTTTGTCGCTTTGTAGTTTAATTTGTGGTCTAATTTTGGATGTTATCACACACACATATTTCTTTTCGTTGGAATCTTGATGGTTGCAATAACGAAATAAGTAGTTTTGAAAATGATCCCGTAAGTTCACTTCTTTCTTAATTCATTAAATATTAAATCTTGTTTGTAGGACAATCATTACCTTTCAACAATATTGAACTTAATGCAAACTTTCAAAAAAACGTTCACGAAACAGCAACATAAGCGTATAGAAAATCGGTTACTGAAACTTATGAATTAATATTGCGACTACAACTAAATCGTTTGATTGTCCAAGAGTAGCTCTTTAGACTAATCAATTGCGTCTAAATTTACCCAACACTTGCAAGCGAATGCAGAGAGTTAACTGAGTAAAGACATGCAGAAATTGGAATTATGGATACAGTCAGAAAAGTCAGTATTCAATAAAATGTATTTTGCGGAGAACAATTAACTTTCGGATGAAAATGCACGTTAAGTTATGCTAAGAAAATACAAGGATGGCAAAATGTAGAGATAACGAGCATATACTTGACTGTTCTGTAAAGTACTATGTAAATTGGTTTTTGTTAATTACTGAAACTTTCCAACTTCTCCTCTCATAAATCTAAATAAGACCAACAACTTTGTTTCGAATGTTTCGGAAATTATTGGAAACAATCGCGCTAATGTTTTGATTAACAAACCTTTTTATGGATACACATCAGTAAGAAGTACGTGAACTTTGTATATTGAACTTGGAGGTATGTATACCCTTTCCATACGAAAATTTCTTTTACATGCTCAGATTTTAACAACGCAAAATTTAACGCAAAGAGAGGACCTCATTTTCCTAAAGTGGTCAATATAATTTAACTTATCATTTACGCAATTGATTGCCTTTGTCGTAAAACTAACTGTGATAAGCTGAGTTATTTTTCACATATCTGAAATCATATTTCCGTTTGTAAAATGCCGGCGGGCTGATGACTCGCTGTTTTTTGAGAAGTTGTTTGGGTCCTTACCTCCTCCGCTAGGGATCTACGGCGTATTCGGTTCATTTATTGCTTCCTTTAGGATATTTCAAAATGTGAATTCGATTCTAATTCGATTTAAATCATTGCAAACTTTTGCAATTTCTTTTTAATCATAAATACATTTAAAAAGAGAGAATTTCAAAAGAATTTCCGGTTCCAGATTTGTAAGGTTTCGTAGAGGCACGACATAACTAAATGTTCTAAACTGAAATGCCATTGATTGAAATAGCAAATTTCGTATTATTTTGTGTTACATGGCTCTAGCGACATTTAATGTTGGGGCCACATTCAACATTTAAACAGTTTCAAAATACACACTAACCAGCATTTTTAGTAATAAATTTTTTAATTGTTTGGAATTTTTTTAAATAAAGGAAACATAAATAATAGAACTATCCTCATTTTTCTATAAATCTTCAAGTAATAAAAACAGCAGCTGTTTTTTAGGAAGTGGGCGATTTTCGCAGTTTGATATCGCAAATCAATTTAAATATTTAAATACCTTATGACATTAATGACGAGTCGTAACATCAGAAATTATGAAATTTAGACCAACAATACTAAGAAGGAGTGCATCATCAAACTCGAGTTATATGACATTTTAGCTTAATTAACGGCCAATAAGATATTGTTAATTTACCATAAGCAGTAATGCAATTAAACATTCAAACGATTTCCCAAATTATATCGCATATTAAGTCATACATATATATACTATATTAAGTCATACATGTTTGCATATAGGAAATTAAATATATTGTTTAAGGTTCCGAACTATCAGCATTTAATCTATTTTGTGCCTACTATACTACTAAATTCAGCTGATATCTCTGCTAAATTATCAGCATTATATTTCCAGCAATGAATAAAACGCCGCAATTCTTGAGCGAAATTTATTATACTGGAACAAATTGCCGCAGCAATATTTCCATAAAATCTTTCAAAAGTATGTTTTACAGATCCGGCCTATATCAGATTAAGTACAGAACTTTGTAGTACAACTAACAGCAGCTGTTATTTTTTCTGCTGATTTTTTCCAAATATATTCTACATCATTGGGAGTATAATTTTATTCTATTATAAATTTTCAAATCAATTGTATAAACGATTTAATGCTGATTTTTAGCCAAAAAATACGAATGTATGCTCTTTAGCAAAGCAGCTATAGAAAATATGAAATGTACGAAATCTGTCGCGTCTTGTTATTTTTGAAACATTTGGCTCGGTTTGATCGTAATTTTTATTTTCTGCTCGATTAAAATCACAGTTGACCTCAATTTGTTGTCTTGTTTAATCCTCCTTAACCATTGTAATATTCTGTGATAAAGAGCGAATTCCGGATATCCTACATCAATGTAATTCTTTCTCAAATAACAACTTATACAAGCAAAATTTTATAATTAATAATAAATCAACATACAACTATGGTCTCATAACCGTGACCTAGAATTGGTCAAAACTAAAAATATTTAAATTAAAGTGCGCTATTCAAAGAAATGGGTGTTAGAAAATTATTAACATACATAGAGAGCATTAATGTTATGGCAATAAAAGTATAAAAGTTAGGCTTTCGCAGCCATTGCTGGAAACTGGTAAGTTAGTTGGGTTTACAGGCGATCGACAAATGTTGTTTCTTTGTGGCGTATCAGAAGCAGAAACTCCAGAAGTGTTTCAATATGCTTCTGAAGATGCAAGCCACTCGTGCTCGCGAAACGTCCGGAATAGATTACTTTCATTACGACCTAGAAGCGCAGCAAACTCACCAGTTTTCTGAATTAGTAGTTTTTTTTATTTTAATAGTTTGGTTGGTGCAAAATTGTACAAATGGGACTAATTCATTTCTGTGTTCGCTCTTGAAAATTAACAATTGCACACAACTGACAGAATTGATAGTTTGATCTTCGGGTATTTCTGGCATTAGAAATGAACGCAGAAATTGAAAAGTTAGCGGCAAACTTGGAGAAAGCTCAATAGAATAGCTCAAACGGAAACTTCTAAAAGACTGATTAAAAAACTTCTAACGCCTACCTCTGCGTTATCAAAAATTGAGGGATGTAAGAGCTTTTGAAGTTCAGTTGTCTGGTTTGAGAAAGAATTTATATGAACGGTGACGTACTAAAATATATAATGTGGGCCAACTTGAGCGGCTAACGATAGAACATATAAATCGATTGAATTAGCAGGCATCAATTATTCAGTATCGAGTTCTTATATTAATAAATTAAGTAATAAACCGCCTCACATTACTTAAACGTATTTCAAGTAGAAAGTTTATTTCAGCTCTACAGAGTTCCAAACAATGCGCAAATATATTAAGAAATATCAAAAATATGAACGGTATGAGAACCGTTGAAATTATTAGAAAATTTTAGAAGATTGGAACACTTACTGTTAAAACAATTGGATTTTGAATCAAATTTAGATTCTACAACGAAACAGTTAGCGTGGATTTTGAAAAAAAGAGTAGACGAGATGGCCATTAATCGAAGAAATTTGTCTGGTTCTGCGAAAAATATCTGATGTTCAGTCGGTCGCAGGATTACTGGAAAGTGATAAATTAGATTCAAAATTTAGTTTGCAAGTTTTCTAAAACTGGCAACTAGGTTTTTCGGAATTCCATAGAACAGTATTGCTATAAAAAATCTCTAAAAACTAAGAGTTTTAAAAGCTCACTTTCATGAAAACGCACGGTTCAGGTACAAGTAAGTATTTACGGCATGACCTACTACTAGCACCTAGTTCTGAATGAACACTGCGGTTAGCAATAATCTGATTATTTCGCCAGACACTCGCACTGAAAACTTCAAGAGTCCATGCCAAAACTTCACAAATTTCCCGAATGAAAACAATCTCCTTGCAGAAATTGACTGCTTGGGGTTCGTATGTATCAGACCGTCAGCAGGAATCGGTATTATGTTAGACGGTCGGAACTTATTTGAAGCAGCCATCATCGGGAATCCAATTGGCGCAAGCGTCAACCCCAGGAGCGTAGGGAATGCAAAAGATACATTTTGTTTATACACAAATTAGAACGATTTTCCACGTTGTGGCACTGATTATGCAATACAAAGCTGTAGCTATAAGCGCTGATTCCAAGTTACATTTTCACTGGCAAGTTTTAGTAATTATTTTATCTTGCTAGAAATCTAAGTATGCTCGAAAGTGTGATTTTTTAAAAACCAATAGAAATATACAATATCTGCCCTAGCTGCAGGGGTTTTACTCTACTGCAAGCTACGAAAAGGATCGATTAGCCTGTGACAGGTGAATGGGAGAAATGGCTCTATTTTGCTGCCCGCAGGCAAACCTGACTTCGTCTTATGAGGGGTATTTTTTCAAATTTTCATACACCATATTATTAGTATACAATAACAAAACAGAATCATAATAATGTTTAAATTTAATATTGCAAAACATATCAACGCGAGACCGACGTATTTGTTTATGAAAATTAACTAACAAATACAAATATCAAGTCACAATATTAATGTGTATGACATACAGCGGTATTTCTATTTACTTAATATCGATTTATCCCGTTTAGGGGAAAATATAGTAGCGAAAGCTTGTTCATGGCTTTTAGTTAGAAATAAATGCATCTGATTATTTAGGACAAATTGTTACATCAGGTGAATTAGAATTTGCGCTGTGTCTGTAGATGTAGTGTCTGAGCGCATTAAGATAGTACAGATAACATAACTTACTAAAAACTGTAATATTTGCAAAACTTAATTAACAAATTTGGCAACATTGTTTTTGATTCGCAGTTGCAAATTACGTTTTTATCAGTAGAGTTTCGTAAGTCCATATGGTTTATGCTCAAATTAGCAAAGTTAACAAGTCAACCGAGTGGGAAAATAAACTGAGAGATCATTTTAGTGATGAAACTGTATATTTGCCAACTTCATCAGCTTCAGTGTCAAAAGAATAATTCAGTGTTACAAACTGTGGTTTTTTTATTCTAACCTTTAGCTAACTAGAATATCTTCAATTTTCATTGTTGCTTGGAGTTAATGGTGGATTCAAAGTGCGCAAAATTAATAGTACAGTAGAAATATATAAAGCCCTTTTAAACCACTGCTTGATGCGCTATTCCTTTAAAAGTCTGAAATTAAAAATAATTAGACCAAAACGTGAATGATTTCCATGACTGTGCTAGTGCTTGTTCCTGTAAAGCAAACTCAAAATGGTCTTAATAACTGGCTAACAATTCAACTACTATAATATATGGCGCTAAAACAGCATGTTCAGATTGTTTGAAAGTTCAATATATTTGTTAAATCGGCTAAAATCTTTTATGAAATATTTGTGACGAACTCTTCAAATTACCTCCATGATCCCCTTATATTATATGGTGACAATCAGTGGCGGCTCGTGCACTGATATAGCAGGTGTTCTGCAAAAGAAGTTCACTGAAATTTCAAATCGTTTTCGAATACCTAATATATTTTTTAAATATTATGCAACAGTAAAGTCTGAACTGATCTATTTTTTATATAACAGTTCAATTCTTCGGTTCTTTCTAGTCGCAAATTTGTCGATAACCATCTCATTAAGCTTTTCGATTTCAGAAATAAACGTCTTTTTGATAAAAATTATCGATAAAGCTGATAAGCGATCTTCGGTCATAGAGTTGCGGAGGAAGCTCGGCTTCTACTGTGGTCATTGGAGTTGTTACAAACAATTTCTAGTATTTTTTTGTTTCTCTGATCGTTTCTTCTAAATAATTTTTTATCAACATTTTTAGGAGGGGTAATGCGCCATTTACTTCCCTACAGTCGCTTCTGGAATAAATGACCGACAGTTCGTACGGAGCCGTTCTTTTTCTATATGTGGATAAGTTGAACAGATGGTAGTCAACTTGTCTTCAGGAAACTTGCCACAATACTCGCCAAATTGTTCAGGATAAAAATAAATGCAGCTACAAGATGGTCTTTGAAATCAAATCTATCTTTGACGGAAATTGTAAATGTCACACACTTCTAATGCTGCAACACGGTTATCGAATTTACTATTTTCTGAACGTTTTCGTTTATTTAGTGGTGGCTCAGTGCATATATTTGAAACTTTGTTAACAATATCGTCAATTGTATTTCGGATATTAACAATTCCCTGTTCAAATTGATCAATGCCTGTGTTGGATCTGTTTTTCTCTTCTGCAATTGATTGAATAAAATACCCACATGTGGTGGAAAAATGTAAGCCAAAAAACGAATCCTGGTTACGTTCAATGGAGTCAGACGGTTGCTTGAGTAACATTTTCCACTATTTCTTCCATACACTCAATAAGTGACTCAGTTTTCAAATACAACATTAATTGTAGGAATGTTAAAATTCCAACGAGTTGCAGCGCCAGTAGGAATTTTTCTTTGCCCAATTTTATTTAGTACTTCCACTCCTTCTCCAGGGATATTTTGCAACTTTCCGACAAAAAAGACACGTACTTGAGCGTTTTCAGAAGCTGCTTTGGACAAAATGAAATTTAATTTATGGGCATAACAGTGTATAAAATGGGCAAAAGGATATTTTTGTTTAATTTTGGCCTGAACTCCAAGCATGTTGTCCATTCATAACTGTTGCTCCATCGTACCTCTGCACAATTAACTTATTAGAAGAATTTCCAATTAATGGGTCTATAATACTTCAAATATTTTCAGATATAGTTCCAGCATTGTATTTTTCAGGATTTAGATAGGCCCAAAAACGTTCAACTGGTTCTCCATCATCGCGTCTATATCTTAAAGTGACCACTAATGAGTTCTTGCAGACACATCCGTCGTTTCATCAGCAATAACAACCAAAACAGAAGCTTTTTTGATTTTTTTGATTATTTCTTTATGGCAAACCTCAAGTATGCAATCCAATAATTCATTTTGAATTTCTTTTGACGTACCTTTAAATACAGATGCTTTTTGCAGATGTTCACTCAAAGTTGAATCAAGTTCAGCAGCAAAATTGATCAATCCACGAAATATTCTAGGATTTTGCGCGGAATCAGATTCGTCATGACCTTGTGGTGCTAATTCAAATGCTCCGCAAAATTTAAGGCAGTTTATAATTTTTGATAGGACACACCTACTTTTTGTCACGTTCTCGTTATGTTGCTGTAAATTCTTCCTCTAAACGGCACTTAATTGAGATCTAATATTAAATGCCCCCCCTGTTTTTCATTTAGATTAAGACTGTATGTATTAAACAAGGGCAGAAAGACCGATAGGTCGATAGCCTTTTTAGAAATAAAGATGTTTACTACTACTGTCCCTAGTAAAGCCAATTCCATGGTATTGTGCAGATGACTTCTTGAGTTTTCATGCGCTTTTTATTTTTTTACTTATATGCACCAAATCAGTTACCCCTACCTCCGTCGATGCTTTATCGCCGCTAAATTGTAGATAAGGAAATCAAAATAAAGTATTTTTCTTATTGCAACCACAAATCCACTTATTTTGTTATAAATTTCTTTGATAATTGGCGTTTAGACGTTTTTCCTCTACTAACTCCACTTATTTCTGTAGTTATATCCGGCAATGGTCGACCCTTTTCCTTTTCCGGCCTTCAATTCAATTTTCTCTTCGTAACTATACTTGAAAAATCTTTTCACGTTAATCAAATCGAAAACTACATCCATAGTGATGAAACTTAATTATTTTAAAATCGCACAATCACGGCGCGATCTAATAATATAAATAAGTATAATCACTGTCGCCTAACGTGGTTGTCCATGAATGTCCATGTCCTAACGTGGTTGTCCAACTGAAAGTTTTGCGTTCTATAAGCGACTGCACCACATGCAGCTCAAAGCCTCGCTTAAAATTCGGGATTTTGGCGTGGTTGCACGGAATAACGGTGGCCGGCCCAGGTGTTCAAAGCAGAGCATCACAAGACTTTAAGAGGCCTAGGCAAACGCTGTTTCTCTGCTTAAAGCTAAGGCAGCGAATAGTAGTCCAAAGTTCCACTGATTTACTGTAAACAGTGTGTTTGGCGGCTGATGTCTGATATTATGTTATGTCACTGAAAATAAAATTACTGGTATCTTGAAAAAATACATTTACTTAAGACCTGGTTTTGAGTAGTTGGATTGTAATTTGTAGGTATCGTTTTTGGCAGTTCTGCAGCTCTGCAGCTCGAATGCACCAGCCGCCACTGGTGACAGTCATTCATTTTCACCTTTGTCAATATACACCATTGGACAAAAGTAAAGGAACAAAGCTCGTCTTCACTAATGTTTGTTTTAACAGAAATTAACGATTACGATTTTTGACCTAGTTTAATGAAACACTATATTTACACTAAAATTATCATTTTGAAAATATTTTAGGGTACTCTAAGTCAAGCTCAAAATTATAAATGAAATTTATCATATAAAACGACGAAATAGTAGCAACATATTGCAGTTAATAGAGTTTTATTTCAACAAAAAATATTTAACACATTTTAGAACAATAATAATCCAAAGCTTTAGTAATTAATGACACTCCCATTGTTAATAATTAATTACTTGTTGACAACAACGCGGCATTGAAGCAATCAACTTTTGAATGACATTCTGTGGAAGATTGGTCCGAACTTCACTAATTTTATTTACCGAAGCTTGATTATTTGGAAACAATTGCCTTCAAATGCGACGTTCCACTTTTCCACGACCATAAAAAACACGGTGTTTCCATGTTACTATTTAACATTTGTTTTATAACTATGTTTAATAGTACACACGGTGTTACATATTTGGGAAAAAACCTCGTGTTGACTGGTCTCATCACACGTCTCATTCCATCAGAACTAAATAGTTTGTACCTCGTTTCATCACTTAATAGGATTTTTTTCCTGTCGTTGACTGTCCAGTTTAAAAAGCGTCGTGCGAATGACAATCTTGCTGCTTTATTTCTGCCAGAAATTAACGGGTTTTGAGCTGGCCGTCTGCTAAATAGCGTTGTTTCTTGCAATCTTCTTTGAACTTTTCTTATACGAACTGTAATTTCTGGAATTCTTGAAATTCTTCTGGGCATGATGAATTTAGCACTAAACATGTTCGCAACAGTATAAAACAAATCTCACACTATTATTTTATACATTTAGTTCAGTAAAACCTCCTTTTCGAACAAATTATTTAAAATTTGCTTTCCTTTGTTTCGTTACTATTTAACAAATAAAAACTAATGTTACACTAAGTTCACGTGTTTCATTGAACACTTCTTGTAATGGTTAATCAGAGCCTGCTTTGTGATCTAAAAGCCAATTGCATTTATTTACAATATCATGCACGTGCAATTGTAATATCGGCATTGACATATATATTTCAAAACGTTGCCCTACGTTTGTCCGACAGTGTACATGTTATATTTTCGTATTTAAAATATATTTTTCTAAACTAGTAGTAGTAAACATCTTTATTTCTAAAAAAAAAAGGCTATCGACCTATCGGTCTTTCTGCCTTTGTTTAATACATGTAGTCTTAATCTGAATAAAAAACAAATATGAAAATTGTCTTATTCTACGTTAACAATCTTATTAATAAACTTTCCAATTCCAATGGCAAGAAAAAATTATATAGCGTTGATGTAGGAAAACGGAAGCGGGATTGTCTGGTTGGTCTTGTAAGACAAAGGGGATTCAGTATGGTCCAGTTGTAGGGGTTGTTTGTCCATTTTGTCTGTAGGTGTATGAGTCTTTCCGAAATCTTTGTCATGTTTGTGCGTTCGTATAGTAGCTGGATGGAGGGGTTGTGTAGTGGGTTTTGGGGGTGTCTTATTCGTGTTATTAGTCTTAGTGCAATTTGTTCTGTTGTTTGTATATAACGTTTTGTCCTTTCCGTTCCGTTGGTCATGAGTATATTGATATACAGATAGCTTTATATATTTTGGTGGCGGTGTTTGTGCTAATTCCTCTGTCTTTGTAACTTAGTGATCGGAAGTGTTTTGTTCTCTTTATTGTTTCTGCCCTGATGTTTCGTATGTGTTTAGTGAATTTAAGTTTGTTTAATGTTTTTTGTGTTTTGAATTAAGTTTAAAATTGTGATTCCAAGGTATTTTACGTCGTTTTTTGGTTGTGTCGTTTGGCCGTCTGCAGTTATCGTAGGGGAGTCAGCGTTGAGTCTGTCGTTTGTGAGCAGAAGTTGGTTTTTTGACGCGTTTGGTGTTAGTCTCCATTTATAAAACCATATCATTGTGTTGTTTGTAGTGTTTGGAGTCTTTGAGCTGCTCTCTTAGTAGTTTTGTCATGTACAATAAGTGCCGTGTCGTCTGCGTATTGTAATATGTATGCCGATCTGTCGATTTGATTTTTGTCTGGTAAGTTGTAATTGTATATGTCATGGCAGTATATATTGTAGAGAAACGGTGAGAGCGCGGATCCTTGAGGGAGCCCTTGTTCAGGGGAAAAAGAAAATGACAGTGTTTTGTCAATTCGTACTTGTAGTTGTCTGTTTTCTAGTAAGTTCATAGTAGTCATAAGTAGATATGTTGGTGTGTGTAGTTTGTATAGTTTGTATAGTAAGCCTCTATGCCAGACACTATCAAAAGCCTTGTTAATGTCCATAAACAGGCAAGTTGTCTTTCTGTCAGTTAGGTGGGTAGTTTGTATATTGTTGGTTCTAAACTATATTTCCATTAATTACTAAAGAAGATCGAAACATTGGAATGAATTAATTACTAAAGTAAATTGCATCGAATTAATTCTATCGAAAATGACTGCTGAATGAATATTGCTGATGTGAGTCAATTCGTGTGCTATTAATCGGTCGCATGTTTTAAATTTAACCTGTATTTAGAGCTGCATTATGCAGCAATCACGTTTTTTTGAATGATATAAAATCAACAACAAAAGCAATTTATTACATTAAATACTCATAAAGTATGCATCAGGATAACTCCACTAATAAGCAAAAAATAATAGCGTGTGTATCATATCATTGAATATAAGGACTGACAAATTAATACAAATAGTGTACTTAATTAATTGCAGGATAATTAAGGGTCAATGGGCAAGAGTCGATTTTATTGCCACAAATTATGCAAAATATTTTACGTTAATTAAATATTTTTCTGTGTTGTGCATAAATATTTTAAATATTAGTAGAATATTAGTTTAAGTTATCTGTTAAAAGAATTGGAGTAGTAGTAGTAAACATCTTTATTTCTAAAAAAGGCTATCGACCTATCGGTCTTTCTGCCCTTGTTTAATACATGTAGTCTTAATCTAAATAAAAAAACAGATATGAAAATTCTCTTATTCTAGGTTAACGATATTACTAAATAAAATTTCAGTGGCAAGAAGAGATTATTTTATTGTCCACTAGTCAGTTGCCAAAAAAAAAGAAATGGAATTGGATTTATGAAAGAAATGCAATTTTTTTTGTGTTTCCGATTTCAAACACACACGTTTGGTCATATGCGTCACTTCAGTTAAACACTTGAATATAATTTTGAAAAGAGTCTAAGAGGGTAGCAACCACTATTTTACTTGCTTATTTGTAAGCATAAAGTTTATTATTCTAATATAAATACAGAAAATGTCTTGATTCGGATAATAATGATAGAAAGCGCTCAAATAAAGACGATTCAATATTTTAGCCAATGCTTAATAATATTAAAATTCGAGTTTTGCGATAGCTTTACTGCGGGTAAGACGTGCTCGGTATGAATCCGTTCATTCCATTCGAATTCTAAGCTTAAAAAATATAATCGGTCGAAAATTTTACGCACGCTTGCCGGCCAATATACAGGGCTTCATAGACAGTAAATATGAATCCTGGGAGCTCGCAGGAGTCCGCATCGGACCAGGTCTCCCAGGAAGGAGGATTCTTCCTGAAACCCAAGTGGAAGAAAAGAGGCAGAAAACCGAAATCCGACCCTCACCGACCTCCTCACCGTTAATCAGCAACAACCTTTGTCTGCAACCACAACAGGAACAGCAGCAACAACAACAACAACTTCAACATAAACCGCAACTTTGCCATTACAACAACACCAACGCCATAACTTCACACACACATTTCTAATAGAAGCCGCAGTCACAATACCCAGGATTGAACTGGCCCTGGAATTGGAAAAAGGGAAGGAAAACAATAAATATGTCATAATAAAGAGAGAGCGAGCGACTTCTTATTAAAACCAATGTCGAATACTAAACATATCAAGCCCGTCAGCTGCTGATTCAACAACAAATAATATCATTGTTTAAGATACACCATAACATCACAACAGCTTCAAAACAGACAAATATCAGCCTCTGATTCTGTAGTAGCCACAGGGTTTTTCACTGTTTTTTCACATTTTTGGTATAATGAAAAAATGAAAATTAAATGAAATTACCAGTATGCTCCAAAGTTGACGCTCAAAGTTATTATGGCAGAAACAAAATGGATTAATTAAACAGTTAAATTCTGAACAAAGTGATTCAAATGTGATGCTTTGAGGTAAATTTCAGCGAAAAAAGAAAACAGTAAATTTCGAAATGGTTTTAATGACGCCATCCATTTTTTTGTCCACAAATTAATCAAAGTTTTTTTAAGGGGGAAACTAGATAGCCTTTAGAATTGTGATTTACCATTGAAAAAAATCTTTATCCATTTTGGCGTTAAAGTTACAGGCCTTCTAGTTCAAAAAATCGTTCGTCCAAAAAATCACACCAACAGAAATTAAATCAAGTGCTCGATAAAAAAAACAATTGAAAACTGTTCTATAAACAAACAAGATTAATTTTATTTTGTGAAATTGGTTGTCATTTGGGAGTGTTTACAGTAACTATTGTGGAATATATTCGGTTATGGGTCTTATGATTATCAATTATTTTTCATGAGGCATTTGATTTAGTTCCCGTTTGCGTGATTTTATTGACGAGTCATTCATTTGAAATGGAGGGCCTGTAACTTTTTAGCAAAAATAGGAACAGATTTAAAAAAAAAGTTTTTCAAAATCTTAAGGGGTAACTAATATTGACATATTTCTGGAGGAAAAATATTCGATCACATCATTAACGCCATTTCTGATCATACTATTTTATTTTGCTTGAAGCTTTTCGCTGCAACTGTACCTCAGAGAATCACATTTCATATTGAATGTTCAGAAACTAATTATCAATTTTCGTTTTGCCATAGAAAACTTTTGGCAATTTTAGATCACCCGGTACATGAAAATTTCTGTTATAACCTTATCTAATTTTAAATTTTTTGTGTTCAAACCTGCTAATCACATTGAAATTTGCTGTTCACGTTTTCCCCGCTACCAATCAGATCAGAAACTAATTTATAGGGTCCTATTGAAACCAGCGTATGCTTTCAAAATGAAAATTTACTACATGTTCGTACCATAAGGCCAACACAGTATTACTGAATAACGCTACTGGATTAAAGGATTTCAAATTTATGATTAGATCGGTTCAGGTAATTCAAAGGCAGATATTGATATGACAGGGCTTTGCAATATTTCAGAATAAGCTCAATTTATTTTGATATCGGAAAAATCAATTTGGAAAACTAAAACTGGGGGTTTTGCAGATTACTTTTTAATGTTGATGAATTTTTGCTCCTTTTCAAAATCCTTGTTCCATAAATTAATGATGTGCTGTCAATTACTGGGGCATAGTGTATGATAGAGCAATTTAAATCGCCCCCCACAACTTTGTCCATCGTCTTCTGGTCTTCCAAGAAAGAACATGTGCCAATGCCGTATAATCTTTGTTACTTGGAGGGGCAAACGCGTGTCTGTGAAATGATATCAGCTTTCATGTCTTTTTTTTCATTGATGTTTAGTCAGCGTCATGGGTCCTCCGACTTTTGTTTCTCATTTCTTTTCCAGAGAGACGTTTATTACTTTTGTTTTTTTACCTCGCTCTTGTCTCTTGTATTGGAAGTTACACAAAGAAGGTAGTATTTCGTAAATAATTAGTGAGTGTATTAAAATAAATATGAGTAGATATTCAATTCCTGCGATATGAAATCTAAGATATTTGTATTTCATGGGCCTTTCAAAGTTTGGAAAAGCGAGAGCAAACGTTTTAGTCATTTTATGATCATTTATGATATTCGACTATTTTATTCATTTCAAAAGGCCAAGGCTTTTATGAGCATTCAAGTCAATGCGCATTAACTGAATTTTTAACATTCTAGCCAGATATACACGCTCTTCAGGCAATTGCCTAAAATAGGCCGGACTCGACTAGAAGAGCTAATTCGAAATTTACAAGCACGACTTTATAGGCTTGATAGGTGCTCTAGAAAGATGCTAGTAGAAAACTCGCTTATTGCCATCAAATGAATACGTGAGAACTGAATCGAGAAGCAAGCAAACAAAACAGTCCAAAATTATCCGATATTGCTTCATTAGAAAACGTTCAAGAGTACTTAAGCAGACAAGTAACTACAACAAGGCATATTTATTTATCCCTTATTCGATTTTATTAGCAGACATCTGATCTAGCCCGCTAAACATCAAGTATTTTCTCCCTGACAGTAAGGGCCTATAAATAGTTTGCTGTTTGCAGCACTATAAATATTGGATATTTACTTTTCTTTACTTGACAAAACTGCGGAAAGAAGACGTGTTTTTATTGCATTCTGATGTTGTTTTCCTAATTTAGGTTGTTGTCCTATTACTTAAAAAAAAAAGTAGTTTTGGGTTTGTGTTTGTATACAGGGTGGGCCAACGAAAAGGTCGCACCCTATTTATGACTCTTCTGGTAGATTTATAAAAAAACGCTCAAACACGTCAACTTTGATTTTTAAGGGGACATCTTACTGACTGTCATTGCATTTTACAGGGTGTTTCATAAGCAAAATCCTACGTCACACTTTTAATTTTTAATTGGAATTCTTCAAGTTTATTGGCAGTATAGTTGATGTAAACTTCGAATTAATTCGCTTTCTCCTTCGTGTTTGTAACCAATCTACTATGTCTAAATCGTTCATTTTCATTTTATATTACCTCATTCTGCTTAGCAACTTTTCCTTGTGGTGCGAGATGCGGAATATTTTTAAGTTTGCAGTTCGCTTGGTCCCGTCATCTTGTTGGGTTTAACTTTTCGCAGAGATGATGGCATGTCTTAAAATCGGATATTTTCGAGACTGGTAATACTTTTACAATAATATGGCACCTGCTTTTTTAAAGCGCAGATTAATGTCAGTTTGTACGAAGTATACAGAGCATAAAACATTGAAAGTGGGCTGGTTGTCAGCTTCGAAACTTGCTGGAAAAGCGCAATATGACAATATTTATGAATCTCAATTACTATTTTAATAAGCTCATCCGCATTATTTTATATGGTGCACAGGGTATAGTCCCATATCGTTACAATTATAAGCAATGGCATCGTCATTAAATTGGGTGTAATGATAGAATCGGTGTTTTCTCCTATTTATTTTTAAACATTCAAAGGGTGCTCAAAGCTCTGACCCTAAAGTGTACGTTAGAATTTTGATTTCGATCATTTTATTTGAACACCAAAATCGACGATACGACGAAGAACTTATTTTTTTCTTAACATAATAGACAGCTACGGGTAAAAAATGAACGTGACTATTTAATTCGGGCATTGAAAGGAAAGACATTGCAGTATTGTGGTGGCACCGCATCTATCTCATTTTTTGTCTTTTTCTGGTTTTCAATTTGAAGACGATGAATACATTACAATACATTACAATACTATGTAAATTATTCACTAAATTCGTAATATCATGATAATATTTATATTTAATAGTATTGTTAACCTAGAATAAGAGAATTTTCATATTTGTTTTTCATTTAGATTAAGACTGCATGTATTAAACAAGGGCAGAAAGACCGATAGGTCGATAGCCTTTTTTAGAAATAAAGATGTTTACTACTACTATGTATATTTCCCGTTTCTTTTCTTTTTTGTTATTTTAGCAATAAAAGTGCTAGAAAAATCATTAATAGTTACTTCATAAAATCGTTCATTTCTTTAATTATTTTATGGATTTTACATTTTTATCATATTTTATTAAAATTATCTAAAGATAGATAAAAAAGCAAATCATTTAAGTTACAGCTTTTGTAAACCCACCCAGAATATTTTAAATTCACTTTAAGCAATTTATAAACTGAACGGAACTTTAACCCTAGTTTGCTCAGAACATAAAAGATGTGTGGATCCTTCGTCGAAAAAGGTTCACCAATTGATTCATTATCTTTGGCATGAAGTTTATTTGATTCAATTACTAATTCTTATGAATAGATTTACATAATAATGACATGAATACTGAAATTTTGCAAATCAACATTTTCTCAATGCTCCTAAATATTAGAGCAATATGTAATTGTCGACTATCAACAAACAGTTGTGACCATTAGAGTTACATCTGAATACAACGCAAGCATTATGTTTGCAAGTCATATTAAAAATCGTGGTGGTAAAAAAAGTGTCATAAAATGTCTTACCTGAAACATGGGCATTTCTTCCTCCTTTAATCAACTAAAGTTGCTAGTTTTAGACTTTATTATTCCTGTGAACTAGACTGAAAATTAAACTGAAGTATATACCTATTAAATTCAGATCAATCATACAATATATTCAATAATAAGTCATCTAACTTCATTTTGAATCAATTAGAGGCTAAATCTTATAAATCGTTTCCGTCAGCTCCTGCAGAAATCAAATGAGTGCCGTGTTATATCACACTGCGCTTACTCTAAAATATTGCTTTCACATTGGAAAAATCAAGTAATTGAAGTCAGTGAAATCTTGCGATTAGACGAGGATTCTCATCAAATGTTCGCTTATTTGCGACAGTTTGCTGTGTTTGCAACAAAACTTTATTAGCTAATCAAATTTCTCATAAAACTGCTTATGTACTTACGCACTCTGGTTGTTTGTGGATACTCACCTGAAACAAGAAACATAAATATCAGAAAATAATCGATTTCGACAAACTAACATAGAGTAATATTTTTGGGATTATAAATAAAAACAATGTTTCACTAAAAACGACAATTCTATATCGAAACATGTTTTCGAATCGCTTTCCGCTTTTTATCCTTCTACCTGCAACATTTTCTTCCGGAGAATAAGAACCTTGAAGATACATCAAATTAAACATGCTGATTTGATTTCATACTTATTTCAAATATATCAAAATCAGGTGTATTTCTATCTATGGTCCAAATAGTTAAGTAATATTTTATCTTGGGAACCACTTTTATCACATATTTTCGCGGGCTTTTACCGCTCTCTGTGTCATCAGTGGTTAGAAACATTAAGCTTGATCTATTTTCGACATAACTTTTATAACAAGACTTTATATCTATCTAGCTTCTATTACAGTAAACTAGTTTAGACTGTGTTCAAGTGTCGTCCTCAATATTTCAATAACGTGAAATTATAGAACGGGGCGGAATTTTAGCTTAACTTCGAGCTTATGGTTTATGGTATATGGGGGACAGGGATAAAAACAAATTAACAAGAATCGATACATGTACAATATACCCATAAAGCAATAAGTAGTTAGATATGTAAGATAGAGCATTAATTGCATATTATTGCTCTGTGAAAACCTCAATAGATACAAATAAATCAATAGATACAGTTAAAACTGTCTCATTAGAGACATAGGTCATTGTCGAAGTGTTTGCAGATTGCAAACCCATTTCAGTACTAGATTTACTAAGGAAAACTGTTCAAATTAATTCACATTTCGTCCAATGTAAGCGCAATTAAAACGTAAACTCTAGAACTAGTTTTCCAAAAACGTTCCTATTAAAATATCTCTGATAAACAATTAGAAAGTTTAGATAATCACGCTGCGATTCCATGTTTAACGAGCGAATCTTGATAATGGGGACAGCTATTGAAAATGAAACAACTAAAGCGTGATCAACTTAAGCTTGTTTGAAATTTACATTAAATAAATTAATTGAAATATCGTGTTTTAAGAAAGCTAATACAAGTGCTATCAGCTCAATTTGCAATAATAGCCAGTAGTAGTAAACATCTTTATTTCTAAAAAAGGCTATCGACCTATCGGTCTTTCTGCCCTTGTTTAATACATACAGTCTTAATCTAAATGAAAAACAAATATGAAAATTCTCTTATTCTAGGTTAACAATACTATTAGATAAATAAGATTTCAGTGGCAAGAAGGAATTATTTTATTGTCCACTAGTCCGTAGCGTTTGTAAGTGTTCGAGTAGCGTTAATGTAGGGAAACGAAAGCGGGATTGTCTAGTTGGTCTTGTAAGACAAAGGGGATTCAGTATGGTCCAGTTGTAGGTGTTGTTTGTCCATTTTGTCTGTAGCTGTACGAGTCTTTCCGAGATCTTTGTCATGTTTGTGCGTTCGTATAGTAGTTGGGTGGGGGGGTTGTGTAATGGGTTTTGGGGGTGTCTTATTCGTGTCATTAGTCTTAGTGCAATTTGTTCTGTTGTTTGTATATAATGTTTCGTCCTTTCTGTTCCGTTGGTCATGAGTATGTGTCCATAGTCTAGCAAGGGTCTACAAATAGCTTTATATATTTTGGTGGCGGTGTTTGTGCTAATTCCTCTGTCTTTGTAGGTTAGTGATCGGAAGTGTTTTGTTCTCTTTATTGTTTCTGCCCTGATGTTTCGTATGTGTTTAGTCAATTTAAGTTTGTGGTCAATTGTGATTCCAAGGTATTTTACGTCGTTTTTTGGTTGTGTCGTTTGGCCGTCTGCAGTTATTGTAGGGGAGTCAGCGTTGAGTCTGTGGTTTGTGAGCAGAAGTTGGTTTTTTGACGCGTTTGGTGTTAGTCTCCATTTATAAAACCATGTCATTGTGTTGTCTGTTAGTGTTTGGAGCCTTTGAGCTGCTCTCTCAGTAGTTTTGTCATGTACAATAAGTGCCGTGTCGTCTGCGTATTGTAATATGTATGCCGATCTGTCGATTTGATTTTTGTCTGGTAAGTTGTAATTGTATATGTCATGGCAGTATATATTGTAGAGAAACGGTGAGAGCGGGGATCCTTGAGGGAGCCCTTGTTCAGGGGAAAAAGAAAATGACAGTGTTTTGTCAATTCGTACTTGTAGTTGTCTGTTTTCTAGTAAGTTCTTTATGGTGAATAATAGCCATTTATCGGTTTTATCCAGAAATATTAGAGTTATATATGTCTTAATGATAATATTACAATCCGAAATTGGAATAAATTAGACATGGAAACATTTTTCGACAGCCTTTCGATAATTTTGCTCATTTCAGAGTTATTAGAGAAATAATAATTAGTAACATTTTCTTAATGCCATTGGCAAATTAGCGGCTTTTAGTTCTCTTTAAAGCTCTTCATGACTTGACATGTTGAAGCTCCTTTTCTATTCGCCAGTTGTTTAAGGAAATGAGCTGCAAAGTCGGTAAACATTTGGTCCTTCTAAAAACAAGAATAGTATAATGGATAGCACAGTATTGGCTTAGTTTCATTTCGATACGCTGTTATTTCTTGATAAAGCACTTTGTTAACCGACATAAGATAAAAGTTTGGCACCGGTTTAAAGACTGCCATAAATTGTTCTTTCAGAAAGTGTATATACATTAACGGCCTATTAGTATATATCCTACCAAGTGTTTATTGAATTTCGGCTTCATGTTTGGAAGTATCATATTTTTAAAATAATGTTTTGCATTTTAGACATAGAGTTTTTGGAGTTACTCGGACCACCAAACGTCCAGGTAACTTTTTTAAATTAATTTCTTCACTAGACGTTTCTCTCTCAGCCTAAGTATGTTATAGGATACACTCTAGGTGGTAGTTCTTGAATACCTTTTAATACAGAATTCGATCTTTATTGTGAAATAAAATCACTTTAAAAATCCGTGTTAAAAGGGTGAGAAAATTCTGTGTGGCAAACATTTTTCAGGCAAAATACCCATCAAAAAGTTTTTGGAAATGAGCCCACCTCAACCATATAGAACTTACCTGAGCTCTATTGGTCAAAATACTTAGAATCAACATTTTCCTTAGAATCAACATTTTCCTTAGAATCAACATTAAAATGTTGTTTTGAATTGGGCCTTTCTAATGAACGTAACAATCTATCGTCAAGCAATGCAATTCGTTGACATTATCCATTAGCTTATTGGAAACTTTCACTAATCAAAAACATCTTGTAAATATTGAATTAAAACTGGCAGAGTGGTTTAAGACGTAACATGCCTCTAAAAATCGCAAAGACGTGCTTTTGGCTAAAAGGCTGTAAGAAGCGACTTCAACATATACAAGAACAGTTTCTGTTCCGAAAGCAAAACTTTGTAATTTTAAAATTTTCATCAGGAATCGTCCAAAGTATAAAATTTTCTGACAACGTGGGAAAACACTGTGAGTACTAATTTAGCGAGAACCTTTTAAAGTAAAGCAATTCCTCCTATTAATTTTAAAAGCGCTGTCAGAAGGGAAACAAAAGAGAATATATAATATTATTGCTCCAATTTTCCTGGATTTATTTATAAACGCTGTATTCAGCTGGGTCCTTTGGGAAAATAGGAATAAATTAATTGCGACTGGGGAGAAATTTTTACAAATTATTCTTTAATTTCCTTAAGCAAACCACTTAGATTCTCACTAAAGTAAGCAGGATGATAGTATAAAATAATAAAAAAGTAAATGGTTTTGGACAAAATATATGTTGTTTTTGACAAAATAAAATATGAAATGTTGTACTCGGCATGTTAAATGAAAGATCTTTAAAGACACACTACGTCACGCCTACGTATAAATTTACCATGTCCTTTAAATTGGAAAAACAATTTTTTATGGATCGTTGGTTGATTTGTTATTTATTCGTGGTTTTGCTATAAATAACACAATCCAGGAACTAATAACACTGAAACAAGGTTTTATTAAGGAGAACAGCTCTGACTTGCCTAGTATGAAAGAGTTGATGTTGGAAGAGTGTCTTGCATCCAATAATTTTCGTTTGTTTGATAATGCTGATCCAAATTTCAAAATGTGAAAACTTTCTTGTAAGTACATTATAATTAATCTTTGTGTTTAGTGTAAATTAATTCGCACAAGCGTATAACACTTATATCAAAGCTTCTTTTTAGCTAAGTTATTGTTCTGTAACCATACTACAATACATTCTGCTAATTTCTATTCACACCCCTCAAGAACCTCCATGCTATGTCCCTTGCGAGCTTTAGTCATACTTATCTATCATTCTTTTCCCAGTTGGGGTGGGTTTTTCCACAATTTTTTTTTTTTCAGAAATAGTTCACGTGATCCTGCAAACGGTATATAAAAATATCTCATAATTTCTATTATTTTTATGAACATATTTCTTAAAGAACTTTTATATCTATATGGTTAACAACAAAACTGGGACATTTCTGGATAGATGCTCGATTCTTCAGATGCGTAGTTATGGTGTTAAGGCGCTAAACTTATTTCTTTTATTGATTTGTTAAGTATCATTTATATACAAATTTGAATAAAGGGGAAGGATTTGGGGTTCGAAGCTGTTTTCGAGTGAAATTATTAAATCTGCTTAAATATTCCGCTTGCAGTCAAGTGTGTTCCTGCTTGCCACCCGTTTGAATATATTTGCATAAAATCAGTTTCTTGACTCCCTATCAATGTTGAACAACAAATGTATGCCTATTTGGTCGGGTCTTCTCACAAAACAGCCGCTCTTGGGATATCGGTTATCTAAAAACGAAATGTAGACAATTTTTGTGGGTTGCGGGTTGACAAGAGGAAAATCAAAGACCTTCGCAGCTGACATTATACAGGGTGATTCACGGTCGATGGCGTATTAGACGTTTAAGGAGAACGCGATGCACAATCTATCTGCAAATTTGTACAACGAAGTAACCGGATATGCTCTATCGGCCTAAAATATTTTCAGTAATGCCAGTTTGCCGCTTATACCGAAAAGTACATACAACTTTGCAATTTTAAATGAGACACCCTGTATATTATTGCACGGTTAGATTGGCTATATAGATGTGATTATTTTTGCATCAGCATTCCTATATCTATCTAAAGCGGTTTCCGAAACATTAAATAAAATTCCTTATTTTTAATCAAAACGTAGCCCCAAGGAATCTTGTACTACAACGCGATTTCGATCCCTGGAAATTTTAAATGTTGGTACTGCGTTTGGAAAACCCTATGCTTGAGCCCGGCGGACAGCAATTAGTTCCAAATTATACAGGATGTCTTGAAAATACTGAACTTTCGGCTGGAGATAAAAACGGCTCCAATTACATTTTTTCAAAACACCCTGTATATCAGTTCAAATACGGGAAAACCGTTAAATTCCATCTGAAACGATATATCATGTTTATATACCTAAAGCGTCAAATTTCCGAAATAAATGAACATTTTTGAAAAAGTTCGATTATGTCGACGTATTTGTCAAAATAGCCATGAAATGTTATTGTTGTTGTTTTCGTTGAAGTTGAAGATTTCGCAATTCTTCAAACCAGTTTTCAGCTTAGTTATAGATACAGCTTCTGAAAGCTTTTTATACAAAATGGAGAGAAACAAATATTCAAACGAAGTTTTAATGAACCTTTTTATTCTTCAAAGACAATGTGACCAAATTGTTGCAAGGACATGCAGAAAATTCAAAGAAATGTTTCCTAATTTAAAGCAAATGAATGCAAAGAAGTTTGTGCGAATATAAGACAATTTAATTATTTACGATATAAAACTGGATTGAAACATGTAAGCAAACGGATAACTGAGAATTAAAAAAAGGTGCCTAATAAATACTTTAAAACTATTTACAAAAATTTTTCGAAATGACGACCATTGCTTTCGAAGCACTTCAAAATTCATAGATTTACAGAGTGGGTTGTGGCTCTCTGTATCTCATCAACATCCAGTTCTCCAATGCAGTGGATGATTCGACGCCGCAATTCCCCTATGTTGTTGACCGAGGTCTTGGAAACATTTTCTTTTAATTTACCCCACAAGAAAAAATCCGGCGGCGTAAGATCGGGAGATCTCGGAGGCCAGTGCCATAGCCCCAAGCCTCTAAACTAGCTGTCATGAAACATTTCGAAGAACTCCATGGTTACCTTCTGAGCGCAATGAGCCGGTGCTCCATCCAGTTGGAACCAACATGTGCGGTACTCTTTTAGTTTCAGATTTTCTAAAAAGTAGCTGACCACTGTCCTTCAAATTTGGAGGTACTTGGATGAATTTAGCGATCCGTCATAAAGGTGCAACTTTATTTGATTACCCTTTATGAGGCAAAAAATATTGATGCTGAATCTTTCTTGAAATTACATTTGATGAACCACGTGTGGATTATGATCCGCCCAGAAATGTCTATTTCGTCTATTGAAAATGCCCCTCCCTGGAAAATTTGCCTTCATCTATCCAAATTACGTTTTTTTTTAAGTTAGGGTCGTCACATTTCATGGCTATTTTGACAAATACGTCGACATAATTGAATTTTTGCAAAAATGTCCATCGACCGTGAATCACCCTATATATTATTTACTAAAATTGATACAAAATAACATTGATCGAGGTTCCGCGTTGGTACGGAAAATAACAAGTGAAAACATTGAACATTAATTTGTGGCTATCCAGAATCAATCTTGAAACTGAGAAAATACGAAAGCGTTGGTCGATATGAGCAATAGAAATTAGACAGCTGAAAATACTGATTACAGATAATACTGGCTACAGATACAAGCAAAAAGACAAAAAAGTATTAATTATAGCTAATATAATTAACTAAACTAATTAATTAATCATTAACTCTTTTTAAAAAAAACTTCTATGCCTTCAGGCCGGTAATAAAAAAATATTCAGCCCTTTGATGTAAACCAGACCGTTTAACCTAGTTCTCAACTTGTTTAACTAGTTTATGATCGTGTTCTTTGTGCATTTTCCATTTACAGTAATTCTTTTAGCTCTCAAACACAATTCCAATTTATGCGAAATTCATTAGGTGGAAAAAGTGCCGTCACATTCATCAAGAGTAAAGTGCAGATAGTAACTTTTACTCTTTCGACTAATTTAGTGAATTTTCAGCAAATAACAATTAGAATTTGATTATTTGCCGCAATGGCGCGCACCGGTGTAATGCTTTTAAACTGTAATTAATGCTGCAGGCGAATTAAACCGGCAAGTTGGCTAAATTTACTGTCGCCCTTTATTGAAAATGTTTTATTTTCCTGGTTTTACCCATTGAAAAGTACTAAAAATAAAATCGCATGTATTTAATTGGTTCTAATAGTTCGATTAAGCATTAAAGCACACGTATTCGTATATTGCCAGAAGCGTAAGTTAATGTAAATGGAACTAGAACGTTTTATTTTTATAATTTGAATAAGAGAAAGTTTTCATGCAAATAAGCAAAAAAGGGATAGACCTTCGAGGCCATTCCTTGAAACAAGTGGGTTTTTCGGGTTTTTAGGCCGTCGTTCGGTAGAATTTCTTCTTGACGTTTCGCAAGCACGTGTGGCTTGCATCTTCAGAAGTGGTTTGCTTGAGCGCTTTTCAGAACAGTGTAAGCGTTCAAGCAAACCACTTCTGAAGATGCAAGCCACACGTGCTTGCGAAACGTCAAGAAGAAATTCTACCGAACGACGGTCTAAAAACCCGAAAAACCCACTTGTGTCAAGCAAAAAAGGATTAAGTTTTTCATACATAAAGTAGCTAATGTGGTTGACTTTCTGGACTAACATTGGATCTGAAAACGAATTGAATTCCCAACCTCTCACGATTTCTAGGAAGAAATGTATTTTCAAATACAATGGTCTTTTTAATTGTACGTTGTCAATCGTTTGAACCACATTGAAATCTACCATAAGCTGTCTTTATGGACGCGTTATGGTTCGGAAATTGTATGTGCGTGTTGCGTGTGTGTGGAATTGTGTGTTGTATGTGTGAAATGTGCTAAAAATCACCTTACAAAAGACTGCACATTCAAGGTAAAGACAAATGAAGTTACATGTGCTAATTGTGGAGGGAAGCATCCTGCTAGCTACAAGGGGTGTGATATATGCAAGCAGCTACAGCAAAAACCTTTCCTTGCTTTAAGGGAAAATATCTTAACTCCTGGTCACGCTAGGAAGGATGTCTCCAACTCGGAATTATCTATCTCTTACGCAAAGCCTGCAGATCAAGGTCTCTATCAACCAGAAACTGCCAAACTAACTTCTGATGAAGCCAATTACAATCCAGTAAACGGATCTAGTAATAAACTTGAAACTGATGATTCAGCTGATGTCCAGAAAGGACACCATGCTAAATCTTTTAAGATGCCTTGTAAACAAATTGTGACAATGAATAGTCTCAACATTGCTACCAGGAGAGGCGAACGGGTTATCTCAGAGGATCCACGAAATTAGACTCTTTCTTATCAACTATGACATAGATGTTACGATGATTTCTGAAACTGATGTCACGCAAAAACACTACATGAAAATTCCAAACTACAACTTCTACAACACACATCATCCACATGGAAAAGGACACGGTGGCACTGCAATATTAATTAAGTCAAATATTAAATACCATGAAATGGAAAAAGACAATGAAGAATACTTTCAGGCAACAACGGTTAAAATTCAAGACTGGATAAGACCACTAGTTATCTCAGTGGTATACTGTCCTCAAACACACAAACTAACTTCACTCAATTCTTTGAAACGTTGGGTCATAGGTTTAGTGCGGGTGCAGACTACAATGCCAAACACCCATGGTGGGGTTCAAAATCAATCACTGCCAACCTGAAAGGTCGTCAACTGTATGCAACCATGCAAGCCAAAAAATATTTCCCGATAACTACTGGTGAACTCACTTACTGGCCAACATACAGAATGAAACAACCGGAAGTCATTGATTTTGAAACGGTTAAAGGCATTGCTCAGGCTTAATTCACCGCTAAGTCGTGTCTAGACTTATCTTCAGACTCCAGTTATCATCGCACTTAACACCAAAATCGCCATAAAAGAACATGAGACCAGACTTCAAACCAATGACTGGAATGAGTACAAACATTTCATAAACAAAACTTTAGATTGTAGTGTATCTCTCCTGTAAACTCCTTAAGAATTGGAAACACAAATCGAAAATTTAATTTTACTCATTCATAGCGCCATTAAATCCTCTTCACCAGTAATTTGATCTACACTAAATCAAAATAAACTCAAACCTAAACACTCATATTTACCATAAAATGTAAAGAAGAAAATCCTAGAAAACAGAAAACTAACGAAGATCTGGCAAAACACTAGGTCCAGCTTTGAAAAAAGACATCTAAATAGGACATCGAAAGAACTCAAAATAACTTTAGCAATTCACGACAATTCAAACATCCAAAGCTTTATTGAATCTCTTGACGCTACAAAAAATAGTGAATATTCGCTTTGGAAAGCAAATCGGAAAATTAAGCAACTTTGGAGATTCATACCCCCTATTCGGAAACCTGATGGAAGCTGGACAAGAACAGAAGCCAAAAAAGCTATAGTATTTGCTGAACATCTTAGCCATGTCTTTGAAGTACCGGAATCAGAGATACAGGAGATGTAACCCATCACATGAAGCTGAATCTCACAAGGTAACTGACACTCCTAAGGAAGGAAGAAGACCTAAACTATCCCTCGACGACAAGGTGTTACTATGTAAATGCACTCTCGAACCAATTTGGACGTATGAAGCTGAATTATGGAATAACGCTTCTAAATCAAACATCGAAATTATTAAGAGATTTCAATCGAAATGCTGGAATCGAATTGTAAATGCTCCGTGGCTTGTTCCAAATGAATTAATCAGGAATGACCTACAACTAAAAACAGCTACTGAAGGAAGAAACATCGACCATCCACTCCAGATACACAAACAGATTATCAATTCATCCAAATATACTAGCAACGGATCTGCTGACAAACATCAGAACCACGACCCGATTGAAGATATATAAATGCTGAAGAAGAAGACGTCCTTCATTCTTTTTCTATCTTTAATAATCCACTCACCTCGCTATAGTTAAACTTATTTTCAAATATTTTAGAAGGATTCTCTCCATTGGGTGAGACTCTCGCATGTAACTTCTAGCAAATATTAATGTAAATATGTATATAGAAGTTACTTAGTGTTCCGCAGGACATATTGTAAATAAAAGGAAGAACAAAAATTCTTCGGAAATATTCCTCTGATTAAATTTGCGGCATTTACATACATTGACTTATGCAAACTTATGATAAATGTAAAATAGTTTATATTCCATTAACGAATAAGACAAATTGCAAACATTGACTGCTAAGTTATATATTTGGATGAAAAAAACTGTGCTCAGACTCACTTTCTCTCTTTACCAAACAACTTTATCCAATTATAACAATACAATAAAATGTGAAGCAGTGTGGTTCAAACAGCCGAAAAAGTCTGAGACGAAATTTTCCCTTAGAGTTAGAACCACCATTTATATTTGGAAATAGAAGTGGAGCAATATTTCTGATTTGTGTAAAAGTATTTTTGGTTTGGCAGTACTCGTACTGCCATTAATATACAGAGTTTTAATTTCACAGCAAACCATTTAAATTTGAAGAATAAAAGAAAATACAAACACTTTGTCGACTTAGACAAAGAACGGGAACTTCTATTACATATTTAATTAAATTCTGTCAGTCAACCCTGCGCCGACAAATACCATCGCTTTAAAACTTAAAGTAGCAACCCCCACCAAGTGAAACTTTATTTTAAAATAAAGAAAATAAAATTCTCTATCCAATGATGTACGGGAAAGTTGCTTCAGATGGTCGATCCATGATTTAGAGCAGAAAATGTGTCATATTTGGACAGAACTATTAATTAACGAAATATAGGGTAATGTATAGATGGCATTTTATTTTTTCTTCAAATTTAGAAGATATTTAAGGTGGCTCGTCTGAAAATGTTATTTTAAAGGGATAACGAATATTTATAATAGACTATTTTTCATAGTCAAGTTTCATGTCAAGTTGCTTTTCAGAAAATTCAATGTGATTTTCAGGTCGGATATCCAAAAGTCGATAATTTAGGCTTGAAGACGAGGCCAAACATGGTACTGTCATGCATTTTGTAAAATCTAGGATCAATGAGTTACCCAATTAGCAAATTTGGGCAAAGGACCAAAAAGATGGAATACTCGTATATTAAAAAGGCAATACTTCGTTAAAACTTTCTTTATTTTTACGAAGACAAATATATTTCTTTTAATTTACGAGTTTATATTTAATTGCCGACACGAGACTACTCCGACAATTGTTTCGTAATGGAACAACACTATCTTTAATCAACCACTTTCTTGTAATTAATAATTGAAAATTAGATTACGTATACAAACAATAAAAACATTGATGATAATTGAATTACAAAAAGGATAATTTATGTACCTAGCGAGTTCTTGAGTGCTTAGCTTGTCTTTGGCTAAAGCACGAAATATGCAAGGAAATCCAGAGTGGGTTCAAATGCTCTATATTGCTACTCTAATGATCATAATTTCCATAAGTAATATAACCCAAATTTTGAAGAGAATAGTAATATTTGTGGCTACCGAAATCACTGAAAATCGATACTATTGAACTTTAGGCAACAGGTAAAACACATATGGTTCAATTTGAGGAATAAATTACAGGTGATTTCTACTCTAAAATATGTAGCACCTAATAATTGAGCTAAACGGAAAATAGAAATAGCTGTTAACTATAAAAAATCCTAAAAGTTTGTTACTATACCGTTGCGGATGAACTCTGAAGGAGGGTCCACAAGGGCAACAAATTGAAGATCGTCCAGCTGAACTCTTCTTCCGTTTCTTTCTAATGCACCAATGTTGTCCCATCATGAGCTGCGAAATACGCACTAAAATCCCTCACTAAATCGCTTTTCCAAGCACAGAAATATTACAGTTATTAAAAAATTTGCCATCAATTGCAGACCACTCTGTCGATTGCCTCGCTAAGCATGCCCTAGTGCAATAAATAAGCAGGTACAACTAAATAGGCCAACTCTCCACATTTCCAACTACCATTTCGCTACTTTACTTAATGATCTTCGTTCATATCAAATATTTGAGCATTTGAGCTTAATTGCAAAGCGATGGAGATACGAACGTATTTGGTGGTTTCAGTTTTAGCACCAATACGACATAACCAGTATTGGAAAACTTTCGCAAATATCGTAGATTTTAATCTCTGCAGTTGAGTAAAATCAATACACTTAGTAACTATTACAATTAACATTATTAGAAAAGCTTTGAACGTGTCGTTTAACTGATGACATGTTTAACCCAACAGAGACTTTGGAAGCACACGCGTTTGCACAGTAAACTGCATAATTTGTTTCAATTTTGGTGATTGAAATACTTCCTTAAATATTGTTAAATAATCTTTATTTCTGTGGTGCGTGAGGCTGAAAAATACTGGAAATCTTGTGATATCTGTCTATGCAATTACGGTTCGTAAAACTCGCCATTATAGACGTTTTTACTTAAATGAAACAAAAATGGAACTATTTAGGGAATTGATATGTTTAGTGTCATGATTTGTTTTCAAAATAGTATTACTTTTTGTTACAAGTTTTGGCTGTACTCCCATCAAATGAACTCTGGAAAATTTTAATATTTCACTTTTTTAATTTCATATTAGCCTTGCAAATTTTTAAAAGACATATTTTTTATTTACATAAAGACATTATATTAACATAAATAGGGTTATTGCCAATTTAATGCTTAACACTTCATTTTTTAATAATGGGTATGACCTCCTCTTTCCCTAATAACTTTTCTCATACGATTAGGCATAGATCAAATCAAGTTTGCTATTGTTTTTTGAGGGATGTTAAACCACTCTTTTTCTACTGCAACAATAAGCTCTGGGATCGAGTTTGGGGTAAGAAGTCTTGCTCGAATTCTTCGTTTTAGCTCATCCCATAAGTGTTCGATTGGATTTAGGTCAGGACTGTATGCTGGACACTCCATAATACGAAAACCGACTTCTGCAATGTAATCTTGCACGATTCTTGCGGTGTGCGGCCTGGCATTGTCATGCATAAAGGTAAATTCGTCTCCAATGTATTCGACGTAAGGTACCACATGAATTTCTAAAATCTCCTCGATATATCTAACAGCCGTTAAACCTCTTCTTCCGTGAACACGGTCGCCCCTACGAATGAACTCAGGGTCGGTTCGTGCTCCTATAGAAATTGCACCCCAGATCATACAGGAACCACCTCCATAAGAACTCCGCTCTTCAAAGCAACAATCTGCAAATCGCTCTCTTGGTCTTCGGTACACTTTCCTTCTTCGGTCGCTACCATGGAGGCATATTCTGGTCTCATCTGAGAACAGCAATGTCTAGCAACAGCTCGCTTACTAAGTCCATTTTCGATTAAAGCAATAACTTGGCCGACTTTTTGTGGTGTAGTATGCATTAAACTAACACACTTAAGCACTATTGAGATTATGAAAAACGAATTAATATGCAAATTTCAGTAGCGAACGCAATAATTTTGGTATTTGACAATTTTTTTATTTTCGTTACAATCACCACATAAACATGTTTCCTTTGTTTACCGGTCGCTACGCATATAAACTACAAACCTTCTTGATAAATTTATACTCACATTAAAGCACATTAAATTGTCTTTCAAACAGCATATTTAGTTTGTTGATCTGATGAATAGTTTGAACAAAATATATAGAGAGAGAAAATATATATTAGAACTACATAAGCTTTGAAATATGGAGATGCAGAGAGTATAGTACCTTTACATAAGCAGGGTTGAATTTCAAAAAAATAATCAAGTTTAGACAATATTTTGATATACATATATTGCTTTCACAAGAATAATAAAACATAAAAATATACACTTGAAAATTTTGTCAGCCGAGTCGTTTTTGCATTTTCAAAAGCTGTTGCTGATTGCTACCAATTGGTATATTATTGGTTGGATACATTGATGGTTTTAAGGGAAATAATTTAATTAGTATCTGAATTTTGCCAAGTATTTTTCGCTCAAATCTTCGCAGGACCTGTTCGTTTGCTTTGGTTAGGGTCCACGATTCACATCCGTACATGACTACCGTATAGTGGCATGGTACAATTTTAGTTTTGACGATCGCGACATTATTCTCGATTGGAACAGTTCTCTTAGTGCATAATAGCATCTATTACCACTCTGTATGCGGGCCTTCATATCTTTATTCATGTTGTTGTCTGCTGTGATGACTACGCCGAGGTATTTGAATTCTGAGACCCGTTCAAAAGTTTAGGTGTCAATGGTTACATTTTGCCCTAGACGATCTCTTCCCTGTCTCCGAGAATTAAACTTGTATTTTGTTTTGTCTTCATTAATACGTAATCCTACTGTGTCTGCCTCCTTTTCTATTTTTCCAAACAACTCTTTCATTTCAATGGTTGTTTTGCTGAGAAGATCTATATCAACTGCAAATGCCAGTATCACGTTTGGTCCCCTGCTTGAAAAAACAGTATTGGCGACAAACTATCACCCTGTTTCAATCACAATTTTGGATCCTATTATTTAATGCAGCTTTTAATTCATCTTTCCCGCTTGCCACCGTTTGCTGTCGGATTTGTTTTTCATAAATGTCTTATCATTGATCCGAATTTGTCGATACTATAAATTGGTGATTCAAAATTACTATCACTTTGTTCAAGCGTTTGTTGAAGCTTATCTGTGAAGTACGAACAAAAGTTGACTTTATTTCTCAAGGATTTTAGCACTTAAATGTGCACTTTTAACTTTTGAACAATCTTTAAAACTGGGTTTAAACTGTTAGTGCAGGTAAAGATTACAAGCAAATCACGCTATAAATTGTTATGTTATGTAGCGTCCAAATGGCAACTGAATTGAAGCGATAGCAAATAGTTCCAATTTGAATTTTAAAGTTAGTACTTTTGGAATGTGATGGAAGCATTTTTGACAAAATGCATATCTAGTTTTTTTGTAGCCCCAGAACAAGAAAAGCTTCAAAAATAATTATTGAAATATACCAGCAAACATTAACCGAAATTTATTAATGTCAATTACAAATGGAAACTCCAATGCCATATATATTCACAACGTAAATGAAGCCGTTATTAGCGATTTTTTAAAGGTCAGGAACTATACGAAGTGCGCGAAGCTATTTTAAGCTGAGGCGGCTTATTAGGGTGAATTGTGAATAAATCAACAAATTTTTCAAACAAACCAACCAGTGAAATTTAAGAAGATGAGCTAATCGCTCATTTTGTGAACGAAGGCCATAAATAATCTTGTATAAAACCGGTTATGGATAGGAAAAATGTTTGTAATGTACCAAAAATTTATGCTCAATCGCCCACACTCTTCCTGGATAATCCTGTGCTCTATTTGATTGACGATCACTACTGATTTCTAATGGACTTGGTATTGAAGAAATCTGCAATTAATGCTAAAGTGATCGCTTTATGTATTAATCTTACACGTTGCCATGAGAAATATCTGTAATTGGCGGATAACATATCATGTAATTTCCCATCCTCGCTTTTCCCGAGGGTTTATTCTGAATCAGTTAAATACCAGATGAAATCATAATTTATCAATTGAATCCACAAGCCGCGAGCCAACTTGTTACAGTTAGAGAAACTGAGAAACAATTTCGATGCTTTTCATTAAATTTGATGTGTGAGTGCTCTGTCACAAACAAACATCCCTCTACTTTGCAATTATTTCAGTTGCCTCCGACGAAATGAAGGGCACTAGGAAACCATCACCCATACTATTTTAATTGCTGTTTTTGGAAAATTACGCCAAAGCGAAATAGACTCGATTATAAAAGTCAATTCAATATGTATCTAAATTATGTAAGGATTAAATTAAATGCTTCCGAAGGGTCATATTTAATAGTAAAAGGGCAACTTTGATTTCGTGATGCTGATTAAACTTATCCTGCTATACCTATAGTTATATGGTCTAGATTTTTACGTTTTATAGTGATTTTACAAAAGAAAATTGCAGTAAAAACAGAAACTACACTCATGGAAAACAAACTGCACCCGACAAATATTATTCAATTTAAACCTTACTTAGTATTTATGGTTTTGAACCAATATTGATCCCTTTCTCAAGCTGTTATGGGCATTAAAAGTGTGAGAGCGTTTGTAATTATAGAAAGTGAAACCAAGAGTTGGATTTTTACCTAAATTTGTAAACACCCTGTGGACAAAAGTAAAGGGCAGTGCCATATATCTGCATGCGATTGTTAACTTTGCTTAATATTTGATTCTGGCGATACATCAACGCTGAAAGGAGCAACATTTTTGATACCTTTTTAAACAAGAAATAGACACAAGTATGGGATATGATAGAGATACTTATTCGCAGCAGGCAGCTATAAACCATAACTGTTGAAGAAATGGCTCTTCTTGAATTGAATTAAAAATTAATGTCTGCTTATTTAATTGGTTTATAAACGTATCTTATGGCGTATCCTTACTATTTTTGTTGTTGTGTTTAAAATTGCATCATGTGGTTTAAATTACAATTATTATTTCTTTCAGAGAGAAATGTCAAGTAAGCATGAAGCTTAACAATGAAATGCAGATATATCGCACTGTGCTTTTATTTTCTTCCACAAGGTGTTCACCAATTTAGGTAAAAATAATTTTTGGTTTCACCCTGTATAATGACAAATCAATGCAAACTTTTGACAACATTTACACTGATTAACGATTGAGATGAAAATGTCTACGATATATAGATAGATAAGATTTTAATTGATTTATATTTATGGTGTCCCGTGTTATTTGTCCAGGATTGTAATTCTACAAAAATAAAAGTGATCCGAACGCAAGTCATTAGAAAGTGATAGCTAAGAAAATCTACTCTACTAAGACAAAAATATTCGAATCTTGCCTCTGTCTCCGAGGAGAGACCTCAAAGTTTAATAAGTCATGCTCTAGTTTGATAGAATATTGTTGAATCTCCCAGTGAAAAGCAGCAATTTTACAGCACAAACCGTATTTTTCATATGTTTGTATCAGCTTGTAACTGTACTATGTAACCTAAAAATATCTACACTCTATTACAATTACATTGCCAAGAAAGTATACCGAACATACACATAGAGCGAAATCTCTTTGTTCAGTCTCACAGTGAAACGTACAATTGTCAAGAGAAAGAAAACAGAATCGATTATATTTTAGAACGAAAGAAGCACATCCAAAAACCATACATTGATGTTTATTTTAGCATCTTGTAAAGAGAAAAGTTAACAGTTGACACTATTAATGAATATCAAGTAATTCCCGTTAACTAGGAACATCTTTCACCTTGAATATACGCGCTTTCCATTGTGTCATTTAGTAATGTTTGGTGTATCTGTGAAAATTACCTTTACAACAGCAATATTCAAACTCATATAAGCAACTATAATAATAGGAGCAATAAAAAATAATAATAATAATAATAGTAATAATAATAATAATAATAGTGAACTGTCCGAAGATTTAAGAGTTATCGCAAAACTACGCAAGTGCACCGGCATTTTACTATACTAAACGCGGAACAGATTTCGTTTCGGATCTAACTTTGGCACTAAAATAAAATATGCAAAGTCTAGAATATTTATACGACGTTTTGCAGCTGAAACCAAGCCGACTCTCTAAGGAAGTTTGTTTTAAAATACAAGTCATGCAACTTGATCCGCTTTTAGCTCGAACCTGTTGTGGTTGGCAAATTACAATAATAAAACCATTAGGGTGTAAAAGGTTTTGCGGCAAATGCAAGGAAGCTTGGTGTAAGGAATGGCTAGTTCAAGAACGTAAATAGAAACTTTCGAATCGCAAAATTGCACGAAGAACACGGTAGGCTGCGTATGCGACGTTCTTGTCTGCGACATGGAATACATTTGGTTTCAACACAATTTCTTTAAGACTTAGGAATTGTTTGACAATCAATCGAATATTTTACAATAAACTATGTCATTAGAGATAAAAGTCGAAGACATAATGACTTTCATTTTTGTGTGGATACCATTTTTATGCTCGGCCCGAAAACCATAATTATACTGCAGTTGAATTAATTCTTTGCTGTTTTGTTGATTATGGAAAGTGTCTCTGAGTCAAAGGGGGACAGCCTAGAGGACACCGCATGGGAAAATAAAAGAAAAAATGCCATATCTGCATGACCCAGCAAATGCCTTGTTTCCAGAACGTTAAGGGGCGAGGGATATCCAGTAAAAAGCAGTCCTTCGTATTTATGGACTATTCAAATATACGCAATAAAACTTTTTCGTCCCTTAGTTTCTACAGTCGGTTCGACTTCGAGATTTTTACAGTAGTTTGATCTTCCAGAATAACAGACGTATTCTCCAAGTATATGATTTGGAGCCTAATTAGATTCTCAGGTAATAATTATTCTGGAAACATTATCAGTTTTCAAGTTAAATAGGCGCGCTACGTCTAATATTCTATTAAAATGTTGAATTTTTCTTTGCACTTTCTGTGAATGTAGCCACTCTCCACGTGGTAAAAAGGTTTACAGAAAATAGTGTTGCTGTTCTTCGTGCTGACATAAATCTGATGTGCTCTATTAGTTGAAATACTTATGACTTTGTGAAACCACTGAGAGCACATCAGTGATTCTTATTTTTGTATAAAAGAGACAATTCACTCCAATGTATTCCTGGGTTTTCAGTCAATTTTATTGTCACTAATTATGGTGTTATGTGATCGGGAACACGGGTTGCCAACATCTCACCGCACAAGATCTACATCGGCTCGGTTCATTTACGTCCGAACGCGTATAACCGATGTCCGGCGTATAAGGCAGGGTCTACCTAAGCCTTACTGACGAGTCCAATAGGTAGACCCGGGACGAAACGCAGGGCTCATCACATAACACCATAATTAGTGACAATAAAATTGACTGAAAACCCAGGAATACATTGGAGTGAATTAAAGTACAGTCAGGAAAAAGAATAAAAGAGACAATGTATGACACGAAATCAAATGTGACAAAATGGATAGTCCATATAGCCAGTTTTCAAATATATCTGTCTTTTTACTTAAATTTAAACAAAATCAGGCAATGCAAAAGCAGCAAACGATTCACGCAGTTTTTAAGTTTTATTTAGTTATTATTAGAATTTAACGATATTGCCACGAGATTTGGAACCATTCAACAAAAGCTAGAGAACTGTTAACAACAAAACTGTACGTCAACAATGCATGGTCGTAATTTTTATGGTACATACTTAAATGAGTAACCGTTTAGGGAGCTGCTGATGTCTTCTTGATGTGAAGCATTACATTATGATCCAAACATTCAACATCAGCTAACTGCAAGAACTTTACACTTCCCCTTCAAAATACAAAATGGGTCTCACTCGGCAATTAAGTAAAGTTTTGCCAATAGATAGAAATTGTTTCACGTTTCGCATTTTCGCATTTCTTATGATGCCATTGAAAAACATAAAGACTGATCTATTTGTTCGTCTCCAGATTTAGCAGGGGCGTAATTATAAAAATCGGCTGAGCATGGAAATATTTCTGTTATATTTTAATTTAGACAACAAATTTTTTTAAGAACCCCTCACAGATATTTCATAAAATATCAGGCATCCAACGAAATTTAAGTTTGATGGTTCACTGCAAGAGGTGTAAGGGGGGAAGACGAGAAGGGACCAAAGCCTGCCCAAACGTCAACCTCACCTGCACGAGTGGTGGCCTATAGACCTTCCGACAAACTCTGCTAGATAACAGACGAAGTTCTGGCGACCGAGTCACGACGGTATAGCCGTTAGAACTGAAATTAAGGAAGTGTGATTTCATACCCATGGAGGAAGATAACGGAAAATCACCTCCATTATACTTCCCAAGAGAACTACACAATGACAACATTCAAATCAAAATGTTCCGGAGGCAAAATAAGTTACCGATCGGATCTACGGGGGGAACGGTTTTGAATGAAGCCATTGCAACCAGGATACAAAGACTAAATGTCCGCAAAAATATCAATATAGGGACGTGGAACGTACAAAGTTTACTCGAAGCGGGACAGCTAGCAAATCTAACTCAAGAAATCAAGAGACTGGGCATAAATATTTTGGGAGTCTCAGAACTTGGTGGCCGGACAACAGAATGTGTACTGTCAAGGGAGGTCGCTTCTACTACTTACTATGGACTTCTTCCCATACTTAGCTCTCTTAAAACTACCGCAGAGTCAACGGAACAGGGGATTGGAACATTTTTGGAGGATTAAAAGAACTACTCAAACTCACAAAAAGACATGAAATGAACATTATAATGGGTGATTTTAATTCCAAAATAGGGAAGGGCAGATCTGAGGACCTGGTAGGACCTTTTGGATTGGGAGATCGAAATGAGAGAGGCGACCGACTATTACAATTCTGTCAAGAGGAGAATATGAAAGTAACTAATACCTGGTTCTGTTTACCACCTCGCCGTCTGTACATGTGAAAGTCCCCAGTAGACAAACCAAACAACATAGTGCGTAATCAGATAGACTATATCCTTGTCAACAGACGTTTTGGAACCTCATCACCAGAGACTGTACATAGCCAGGAGCAGATGTGCCCTCTGACCATGTCTTACTTCTGGCTTGCCTTAAAACTAGAATGGCAAAACACAAAAGAATAGCCACGCAAAAGAGAATTTCCTCCGACTACTACAACAAAAACAGATACGGGTTGCTGTAAGTGAAGAAATAAACCGAGGAATAGAAACAGTTACAGCAACAATGGAAGCAGACGAAGAGCTAAGCTATATATGGAAGGAGATCCAAAATATCGTAATGAACAAAGCTAAAGAAATAATATTATATAAGAAACGAGAACACAAGCAGTTATGGATGACTGATGAAATTCGTTTATTGATGGATGAACGCAGGAAACTCAAAAACCAATCGAACAGGGACAACTATTTTTCGGGACAACAGGGTTCAAAAATTGATACAGGCAGAGATTAGAATAGCGAAAAATGAATGCCTGAAGCATGAATGAGAAACTATTGAGGCATTGCAGACCCTACACGAGACAGCAGGAATATACCGAAAAATAAACTCTATAATTACAAATGAGAAAAACTAAATCGCATGTGACATCAATACGCTGAAGATAATATGGGAAAACTATATTAGAAACCTGCTCTCAGGTGAACAAATTCTTAACCAAGATAAGGAGGATAATCTAGTAGGACTCTCAGAAATAAAATCAGAAATAGAAGGGGCCATCCGCACATTGAAAAACAACAAGACACCTGGTTCCGATGAGATGCCGGCAGAGCTCATAAAACTACTGGATGTAGAGGCATAGCAGTTCTTCAGGAACTCTTCAACAAAATATATGAAACCGGCCAGAACCCCGAGCAATGGCTGACATCAACCTTCAGTCCCTTGCTAAAAAGGAATAACGCAAGGAAATGCGAAAATCACAAGCTTATCGGTCTTATGATTCGCTCCTTAAAACTATTCCTCAAAATAATACGTCAGAGAATTTTTAGGAAGTGTGAACAAAACATTAGTGACTCACAATTCGAATTTACACAAGGCCTGGGCACTCGAGAAGCACTATTGGCAACGCAGGTACTGGTACAAAACTTGTACTGATCAGGTCTCAATATGCATATTTTCCATTTGTTCATTACTTTGCAGATTTTAAATATTTTTTATGTTATCGAATTAATGTAAATTTAGAAATGCATACCATTCCACAAATAAAATTTTTAAAAGTTAATCCTAATCTGGTGGTGTACGATTGCTACTTCTATATTAATTTGGTCTTTTCACTTTCAACAGCGCACTTGATTAAGCCGCTTTTTGAAATTCTAAGTTATATTGATCATTAAAATTTGCATGAAAGATTCCAATAAAACTTGTTTAGCAGACAAAAAACTAAAATATGAGTCCTGAACTAGTAAATTGAAAGTCTGTCTTAAAAAAATTATATCAAGCGGTTTGGAAATCATACTCTTTAGAATTATGAGCAAAGCTAGGTGTTTATATAAAATTGTGTCTGTTATAAACTTGTTTTGCTATGTTATATAAATTGGGCATTTAAATAATTAGCACGTTGATTACTATATTTATAATTAATTAACTGCGTTAGCTAATTGCCCAATAATGCTTTAGCTACTAAATTAATTTATGAAAAATTTTAGACCAATTCTTAACCTACAACTAAGTACCGGTTCAATTACAAAATGTCGGTCTAACATTTTTTCATAATGTGCCGGTGTATGGTTTTTATAATTATTTAGTTGGTCACGATTTTCATTATTGCCTCATAAACTTCTTTTGTAATTCTGACTTTGCGGAAATTGTCCATTTCTTATCAAAGCAGCTGAAAATCATTTGACATACAATTACTATTATAAAATCCATGTCTGATTGTTGCTTAATACCTTCAAGTATTTGGTTATGTTATAACATGCATAAATAATGCATATTAGGGTGTTTTGAAAAAGGAGTAATCTAAAAAATAATTGGAAAATCATATCGTTCATGAAAAACAAGGATATTTTCTAAACTTCTGAATTGTGTAAAATTTAATCTGTAATTATTGTTGTTTGCACAAATGAAAGTGCATGTCATACAATGCAGTGTTTTATTTATGTATTAGTCATCATAATCACATTATTATTATATTTAATCGCCTTGATTTGGAAGATTGTCAAATTTATGTAACTAGACCATTCCTTGTTAATATGTTAAAGATATTGCACGTTTTCAAGTTTGTTGCACATCGCACTTAAGTAAGTTTTGTCACAGTTGCTTAATCCAACGTGCTCACGAAATAGTTATAGACATTGCTAGCATATTACACTCCAACAAGCGTCGACGGAATTTCACAGAAGTTACAGAATGTGCTTCATTTAGATACCCGATCCCAGCCGAAACTATTTGTAATTAATTAAGACATTCCGGATAAGTTTTATTGTTTATTATTTAAAATGTTACAAATACGTTTCGGTGTCTTTCTCCACCATCATCAGTTTGTCTAAAATATACATTTACAGTTATTATTAATTTATATAAAATTTTCCATCAAAGTTCACACATTAAAATACAAATCACACACATATTAAAAAGTAGATCAAGAACATTGGTTTTCAGGTGATGAGTCAGGACAAACATATCTGGGAAAAGACTAGAATCTATCGTTTAGAGATTTAAATTTAATTTTAACTTACGTGTATAGTTGTTTACACCTTAACATTCAACTGGTCACTGAATTTTCCATATTTTACTCGATATCAAGCGAGCGAAACAAAAAAAAAACTGTTTATCTTTCGCCTTTTCTTTGCATTCTAGGAATTGCTTGGCAATTCCTCAATATCAGGTGTATTTATTTCATCTACTTGGTCCAATCAGTTCATGCATGCGATCATTTAATTGGTGTATGATACACAGAGCTAAGATTGTCTGTGTCTGATCTGAAATTCCGGATAGCTTCAGATATTTTTCAGCAACTTTTCACCTAGAGAACTAAATGGTCCACTTTTCAGGTGTGAAGAGGAGTTTATCATTTTTCTCTTCAGTCTTTCTGGCTTAAGAGAACGTTATCGTGTTTCAGATGAGAACGAAAAAAATTCTCAGAATATACATTTATCAGAAAATTAGCAACAATATTGTGTCAAACCATTTTCCTTCGTGAGTTGCCTACCAATATTTGTTTAGATGTGCAGGGAAATTCAGAACCATAAATCAAACTCTAGGGATTGGTCAGAACAACAATTCAAGATATTCGAGTGGTAGAAAATATCCGGGCGCATGGAGACGCATTCCGTAGTTTTCATGCATTAGATTTTGTTTTCTTGGCACACGATAGCACTTAAAAATAGAAATGGTTCAAAATGGCGTTCATTCAACCTGTATACTTATTCCAACGTCGTACCTGATTTCGCCAGATTCGACTGATTAGATGGTGCTCTGTAACCGCTGAAGTTTTGTAAACCAGGCACTTTATGTGTGCCACAAAAATAAATCCATAAGTATTAGATCGGGCTACATAGAGGCAACGAAATTTGTTTGTTCTGAATGAAAAATGTTGCCTAAAGTGACGGTCCAAATCATAACGAACTTAAAGATAAAAAAAATGTGAAGCCGCACAATCATGTTGGTGACACACTTGCTGTGAAACGTTTAAAAACCGTTTTGAAGAAGTTTTCTATAACTACTATAAGCAAAATGAACCGTTTCTCGCTGTCACTGATGAGGAATTTTCGGTACCCAAAAATAGCAAATGACCCAAACAAATAACAACTAGAAATGCATAGATAAAGTGAAAAAATAATTTGGAAAAATTGTCAACAATCGCCAGAAAATCAAATCAATAATTTTAAAATCGCATTTAGAAAACGCATCAGATAGCCCAACAAAGGATGTATGGTCTGGTAGATACTTGAATTACCAATCATATGCACCTCTACAATATAAAAAAAGTGTTGTAACAGCTCTTACTGATAGAGCGATTAAATTGGCACTTATTATGGGTATAGAGCAAAAAATCTGGAAACAATAAAAGCGATACTATTAATGAACAACTATCCCAAATCATTCTTCGAACCAATCATAAAACGAAGAATAAATAAAATCTATAATTCCAATAAATGGCACAACATAAATAATAACAATAATAAAAAAAGAAGGTGAGATCTAGTATATATCAATACCGTATATTCCTGAAATCAACAAAAAAATAAAAAATATTTTAAAACTGCATAATATTTCTATAGCAGAAAAAACTAAAAACAACTTATCAAAGGAATGTTTGACAAAATGTAAGCCTAAAAGTGATAAGTTAAACACACCTAATGTAATATACAAGATTGACTGTTTGAACTGTGACAACGCATACATAGGTCAAACAGGACAATATTTAAATTAAAGAATATACGAACATAAATATAGCTTAAGAAAGGTTAATGAAAATGGAACAGCATTAGCACAACATGCACAACATATGTTACATAGTTTTGATTTTGATAACACAAAAATATTAATTTTTTAAAAATCATTAATTAACACCTACATACACTAATTAAACCAACTATATAAAATATGAACACCTGGTACATTGAAGAAATGCAGACCAAGTGATGTTCTCAGAATGCAAAGAAAAATGACAAATATTATAAACAGTTTTTTATTCTCTCGCTCGATTTTGTTGTGTTACTTGTCGCTTTACTTTGTGCAATACAAAGTAAAGATTTTTCAATGGCTTGCCAAACGTGAAGGTAGAAAGACACCGAAACGTATTTGCAAAATGTTTTAACTAATAAACAATAATATTGACTGGAACCCAGGAATTTCTTTTGAATTAAGTTGAAATACAGTCAGGAAAGTATACACAATGATTAATTTTACAAAAATTTCGCATGTGTTCGCAAAAATGTATTGGGTCTTATGTCGCTGTCTAAAGCATGCATCCCTGGATTATAGAATATTTACTTTCATCTGAGTTGAGAAAAAATGGAGTATAAAAAGTGGAATGTAAACATATTAATTTAATTGCAAAAGCACGTTATACCCGTTTGTTTGAAAAATCCTTTAATAAGAATACTGTATTGTACGACAGTTGCTCATTGTAGAATATAATTTTTTCACATTAATACAATTCAGAGGTTGTAGTCTAAGAGAAGTTTAATTAGTTGTTAAAAAATTTGCAATCATGTAACCTACATTAAATTTATAAGATGAGTTGACCTTTTTTCGTATTTAATTTCTCGTCCGTACTTAAATAATAATCTGACTCTGATGTTGATGGTTTTAAGTGGCATTTATAAAAACATGAAAAGCCTACTAATATCAGCCGCTAAGTAGACACTAAATCAACAAAACGTAAAACTTTTGAGAAAAATGAGGATTTAAACCGAGTGGAAAATTTGGATCATGCCATTTTAAAAGCCCCTTTCAATTTTTCATTAACCTCGTTCGTCAGTTATCTGGGTTAGCAATTTAGGACTCGCGTCATCGAACTATTACCGCCAGACAAGGATGCAAAATTTAGGTTTATGTCTTAGGGTGTTTGCGAAAACCTGCAAGGGGATTTGCCGGCAGCTCTCACATAATCTTTTGACGTCATTCTTTGTGTCGAACAACTGGGTCTACAGATTTATGAAAAGGTCATCCAAACGATTGGTTCACAAAATTACAAATTTGTAACTAATACCGAATTAGTCATGAATAGAAGTTGCAAACCTGGTTCCATTTACATATAAAATAAAGTTGGGTCAAATGAGGGTTGAAAGAAGATCTTGTTTATTATATCTGGTTATATAATAATAAGCCTCAGTTCTGAACTAAGTGAAACTATTTTGGACTTACATGTGTTACGCACTTACTTATATTTACTAATTATAATACCAAAAAAATAATCCATTTAGCAAATTGGAGTTTTGGAAAAAAGTTTGCAAAACATGTTAGATAAACCGGTGGCATGTAACCTTCCAGACATTCTGTAGCACAGCAAAAGTTTCTTACACTTCTTCTTTCACAAGGCGAAATGCCCCTGATTGCGTGATCAAAATATGCCAATTATTAAAAATATTTGAGACCGGTGATTTTCAGTGAGTTGATTACTAGCACCGATAATTTTGTTCTTACTCAATATGGAAGAGATATAAATTTTTTAAGTCAAAAATACTGTTCAAATCAGTCAAACTACCCTTATGTTAACCAAATTAGTTGGATGAGAATAATCATAACTGTTTCAAAACTATTGAGTTGTTTTGACCGTTTATTTCCAAGCTCCAGATTTAAAACATGATAGCTTGTACAGGCTATACAAAAAAATTATGTTGCCGATTTGAACCCTCCTATTAAAAAAGGCTATCGGAGAGCTACATACATGGACACAAGCATCACTTATAGCTAGGCAAGATATAAAATTGATGTTACGATGCCAATATCTGTTCAAAGTTTTTGAAGATAAATAGAAACTTCACAATAATCTACAACTGGACAGAGTAGTACTCTTGTTCAAAGTACTTTTGTTCAAAGAGTACGTGAAATCCGCCGTGAGTTTGCTCGGAGTGGTACTGACTTTTACCGACCATCCTTGAATTAGCCAACAGCATGTAATGGAGCAATAGGGAAAACGTGGATCAATTGACGCGTGAACGGAAAAGTAGATTCGGGAAAGTCGCAATCAAACGCCAAACGAAAAAGTTTGAATCACTAATTAAACAGAAATCCCACATATAACGAAAAAGGGTGATGAGCATCTCGAGCCCTACTCTGCTAGCCCATTCTGGGGCTACGTATGCTGCCAATTGTAGTACCTGAACATCTAGGGTGAAAAAATTGTGAATTTTGCAACTTGAAAAACACCCGAACAGCAACCTTACATTTGGGAAAAAAATCTTTAAAAACGGTTAACGAGAATAAAGATATTCTACTTTTACTTGTTGATAAAGGCGGCTCAACTGTGGTCATGTGACCGTTAAAATGCAAAAACAAAACTAGGGAACTTTTAGACCCTTAAACATACAAGAGGCTAGCTAATAATCCGATGTCGGCGATACTCAGTACAACGACAAGCTACTTAATGACATGACATCTACCCCCAGATCTTCTACTCGTCTAGATGAAGATCTACTCCCAACACCCACACCCTAGATATTGTCCAAAAACCGAATGTACACTGAAGGCCATCGTTAGAGTTATTGAAAATCCAACCTACGAGATTGAGAACGATGTAATAAAACTTCAACAACCTAAAAGAGAAAGGATGAACGGTTTTATAAAGGACTCAGCCCACTCTGTCTCGAGACTGGAGACATTTGGTTTGCGGAAAGGTCTCCATTAGCTTCGATGTTGTCTGATTATTCACCATCCTACCGATCGGGGAGGCATGGAATATACTGAAAACGAATTCGCACCAGCAATTACGGTGCGAACGGTTTCAATAATGCTTTCAGTGGAACAACAACCTTACAGCACAGCGATAATCAATTACTTCATGGAAATGTTCGCGCAGAGAGTTCTGGACACAGCGGCCAAGAAGCACAAGGGCTGCCTTGGTTACGTTGATGGGATTTTCGCTGTTTTGAGTCAAATATTGGGTGAACTTCATAACTTCCCTGGAAAGCGCAAGAGAGCATAAAAAATTCCTGTTTACTGTGAATGGAAATCAAACGAAAAAAAGAGCTGAAAAAATTGCAAATCATCGATGTTGGAGAGAAAGCTGAGACACCTGCAAAAGGTTTTCGCTTGGAATATGGAATGGATACTGCAAGTGTGATTTGATCGAAGCAATTCAGGCAAACAACCATAGAGGTCGTCTGGCTAAAATTAGAAACGGACAAAAGAGATGTGCTTGTCCACTATACATCCATAGAATTATAGATAGGAAAGGAATAGTTCTGGAAAAACACACCATCAAAACGGCTTTCAAACCCACTCCTGCAATCTATATATCGGCTCCATAGAATATTGTAGAAACCCTAGGATCACGAAGGATAGAAGTGGTTGCAGATTGGGAGGAACAAGTATAGGTCTCGCCGTAGCGAGACACGCACTTTTGGAAGGTGGACAAATTCGCTTCGAGGAAGCGCAAATGTTGCACAAATATTAACAGTACCACCCCAATGTGCGTCTAAACTACCAAAGATCAGCCCATATCACAGAGACTTGAAATTCACTAATGGCCCAACGACCACGTGGTCAAAGGACATAAAAAATGCATATTGTGAAGGATCTACCAAAAAAGATTAACATTCATAATTCCGTGCTAGAAACCCCAAATTCAGACCCACCCACCACCGAAACCCTCTAAAATTAAACCAGTAACTAACATCCAAAATTAGCCTGTTCCGGAAGTCCAATTCAGCTCTCTAAACACGAAACCGATCGAACGCCAAAAGAAAACGGCCCCAAGTTCATGCGAGCAAATTAAGTTCTCGGAAGACCACAACTTTCGACCTGCACCTTTGGTGTTTTGCACGAAGAATCTGGCATAAACCGATATCGATATATCCAAAAAAAAACAAGAACCACATAGAAACAATTTTAGTCCTCAAAAATCCCATTACATTTTATCCAGACGTTTCAGGAGGACAGGAAACTGTCTTCATTATCAAGGGCCTCGACTCCCACGAGAAAATCAAGACATGCATAATGAAATTACCACTCTGGGCTTCGTCCCAGAACAAACTGATTACTACCGTTTAGAAAACTCAAAAAAATATTTCAACATGTTAAGTGTTCCCTCTCAAGTCCCAAACTAACTTCGGAGAAGCTAAAACTTTACTGAACCTTCCTGTCCTAATTGAACCCCAGAGAAAATGTAATTCTCTGAATAGCCGGCACATACCACAGTGCAAAAACTGCCAAAAACTGCACAGATGTGCAGAAAATCCCTGCTATAAAAAAATGTACCAAATCTATAGAAATTCCAGCTAAATGCTGCAACTACCAAGGACCTTATCCGGGCAGCAAACTGAGGCCAAAAACAAGCTGGCCGCGTTCAATTCAAAGAAATACAAAAAAAAGAGGTGAAAGAAGAAATCAGGGGAAGGGCCTGAACCGAGTAGGGCTCCGAACCAGGTGAAACCACTCACCAACCCTCAAAATATTCACTAAAAACCACTCGAGCTTAGAACCATCTAGAAAAGTGTTAAGAAAGTGTAGAAAATAACTAACTAACTCGAAGAAAGTCATCCGCCAGAGTGTTATCTCAGTCGCCATCGAGATGCGAAGGAGATCACATCGATGTTTGCCATATCGCCTGTGAAAATGTGCACCGCACATGTCGACGAAACGTCAGGAAGGAATGCCAATAGACATTTCACTTCATGAGCAGAACCATTTTTGAATGCAATTTAACCGGACGGAAATTTTGAAAGGGAAATATCACTCACTTTTAATTGAATTAACTGCCTAAAGTTTTTTTTGTGAACCCCTGGCAATATTTAAATCGTTGTCAATAGAAAAAATATTGAAAATTTACTTTGCTTTTAAACCATACTTTAAAGCACTTCAAGTGTCGTTTGGACGTCTATTAGCATAGAGCAGTACCACTTAATTAATTTTAGCATTTATCGACAATTTACGATCTGTCTAAGAACGACACAGAGTGTACATTGCATAGCAAAATTCTAGCGGTTAAAAAAGTTATCCAGGAAGCTCAAGATCAAGTCAGTGGTTTCACCTTCTGTATAATTCAAGTTTAAATAAAATAAGTAAACATTTCAAACAATAAACTGACTCGTCTGAGTAATGATTGAAAAATTTGAGTTTCAAATCTACTGTATATTTATGTTTTTGATATATTTGCAATATTATATTGATAAGAGAATAGATGCATGGAAGTTGGATGGAATGTAAAATTCAATTTCAGGTTGGACGTTGGGTTAGTTCTTGGGCCTTAAGCTACTTAACTTGCAATTAGTTATGGCAATACTAGCATTTAAGAATATTTCGCATTTCACTTTCCAAAATATTTCTACACAATTTAATAGACCGCGTAGTTGGTTTGGCAAATCTGATTAAGATGAGTATATGAAATAAACTTGACTTTTAATAATAAAATGGTTCTAATTAAATATTTATGCAAGTTCCATCTTTAAAAATGTAGGCCTATCAACTACGCCAGATCAACACACGCAGTAACAGTCACTGCGAAGGATTGAATATTTCAACATACAGTTAGCTGGTCTCAGAAATCTACTTATCCTCAAACAAAAAATGGTTTTCAAAACTGAATTCTTCTGCCAATCCTCAAGCGAGGTTTTCCTTTACTAAAAGGAAGTCTTTTCGAATCTTCGTTTTTCTGAGATTTGAAATTTTTTAAAGCCAAATTGTTAACTATAAAACAATACACAAAACAACTCCACTGTAGCTTTATATTAAAACACTCAATCAAATATAGTTTCGTAGTTTTCCTTTTATAACTCACAAATGTGTTTTTTTAAGGGAAGACATCTTTTTAAAAAACTGACGCTCATTAGACTTACTCCGAAAATTCTAAATCTTTATTGAATTTTAATATTTCCATGGACTTATTTGATTTCAAAAAGTTCTCTTAAATCTTATAACTGTCTCATAATCAGTTTTACTTCTGTGGAGAATAACTCAAATGCAATGATTTTGCTTTATTGTAATGAGCATTTCAAAGCACGAAAGCCATACATACATATCTAACTCTTACATTAATATGTTGCACCTAAGCATTTTTACTTTGCTCCTTGCTCATTATTGAATTAGAAAAATATTTCGTTGGGATTAGATTTTGATTAGCGGCCAGGAGTACTGCGAACCAATTGACAATTACACTTGAGAGTTATGATGAACGTATCATTCCTTGTCAGCATCATATACTCGAAGATAATTATTTAAGGCATCATCATGAACTATCTAATATGTCAATCATTTCTAGATATGCTTGTCTACTCGTAACGAAAGCACTGAATTCCACATCTAAGCTAAAGAGTTCTAGTCAAATAATATGGTCTTCAAACTTATGAATTAAAAATGTAGAATTAAAGCACTTCTAGCATTTAATTCTACAAGTTCATCAAATTGGGTAACAAATTATTATGTAAGTTTTCTGACTAATTGATTAAAGACCGGTTCATATCTAAACTTAATAATTACTAATAAAATGCAAGCTAGGGTTTCATTAATAAATAAACTAGTAAATTCTACTTTTAACTGCGTTTATTTATTAAGCCTTGTTCAAATATGTATTCCTCCATCATGCCCGACAGCCATGCATCGCGTCCACTAAGACAACCTCTAATATCTATCTTCTAACAACCATAATCATATTCATTTTAGCAAAATAGCAAAATTCTAAAATCTTCACTATGGTTAACTATGAAAAGATTACTTCACGTCATAAGAACTACGAGAAGGCAAAGGACAGCGTAAAACCTCGATTTATTTTCGTGTCTTCGTGGTGTACACACACTCGAATAGAGAACAATTGACAAGAGCAAATAAGCACTAAATTTGTGAAAAAACTGCCGTGGGTTTGGTTTTGTTTACAAAATCGCGGTGGCATCGAACACGTTTTCCTGCGGCGACGTTCTATTTCTCTTCGTCGGGAGCATGGCTGGAGCAAGATTGCCAGATTTACCAAATTTCCGTTATTTTGTAAAAATACTAGTAAAAAAAATACCATTTTAACAAATATTACATAAAGCAAAATCTAACTCCATTTCTGACGGCTCAGAAGAAAATCTATAAGAATAATTGATCAAACGAACAATTTTATTAAAAATAATATGCTTGTATTAGTAGTAGTAGTAAACATCTTTATTTCTCAAAAAGGCTATCGACCTATCGGTCTTTCTGCCCTTGTTTAATACACGTAGTCTTAATCTAAATAAAAAACAAAGATGAAAATTCTCTTATTCTAGGTTAATAATCTTATTAAATAAACTTTCCAATTCTAATGACAAGAAAAAATTATTTTATTGTCCAGTAGTCAGTTGCGTTTGTAAGTGTTCGAGTAGCGTTGATGTAGGGAAACGGAAGCGGGATTGTCTGGTTGGTCTTGTAAGGCAAAGGGGATTCCGTATGGTCCAGTTGTAGGGGTCTAAGATGCATTTATCGTTCTTGCGTTCTTTCCGCTTACAATATTATATATATTGAATAAACATGTGGCGTAATGATTTTTACTCAATAAAATATTCGTACATATTTAATGTTTATCTTTTTCATTTTAAAATTTTTTATTGAGTAAATCAATTGTTGTTTTATTGAAATAAAACAAAAATAACATTTTTTTCAGACACACAGAGTTTATAAAAACTCTGTGCGAAGCAATTAGAAAACTATTCCATTGATTAAAATAATGAAATCATCTTAAACCGAATTCCGCAAAAGATCGTTACCTGCGCTGGTATAAATAATAATTATCGAAATATATAATAAATATCGAAATTTAACGAAATTACACAATTGTGCCACTATATTTTAATTAGCAAAAATTATTGAAATTAGCATTTGTTTTCCTGCATCATTCATAACACCTCATGCTGCAGTAGTAGTAAACATCTTTATTTCTAAAAAAGGCTATCGACCTATCGGTCTTTCTGCCCTTGTTTAATACATGTAGTCTTAATCTAAATAAAAAACAAATATAAAAGTTCTCTTATTCTAGGTTAACGATATTATTAAATAAAATTTCAGTGGCAAGAAGAGATTATTTTATTGTCCACTAGTCAGTTGCGTTTGTAAGTGTTCGAGTAGCGTTAATGTAGGGAAACGGAAGCGGGATTGTCTGGTTGGTCTTGTAAGACAAAGGGGATTCAGTATGGTCCAGTTGTAGGGGTTGTTTGTCCATTTTGTCTGTAGCTGTATGAGTCTTTCCGAGATCTTTGTCATGTTTGTGCGTTCGTAGTAGTTGGGTGGGTGCTTGTATTATATAACGTTAGAAGCTTAAACATTAATTAAACAGGGTAACAAACTTTTCATGTATGTATGAACGTATTTGAATCTGGGAATCAGAAACTTGTGGTCTTAATGGTTTCATTCCTCATTTATTTTGTCACTTAAAACTTGTTTCATTGACTTTTATCTAATACTAGTTTTATCTTAGTCTACTTTTATCAAGTACTAGGTACCTCTATATAGGTAAATATAAGTTTTACTTAAAAAAATAGGTTGTTATTAAATATTCGATGCTTTCAAGTTCTGCTCCATAATAAATATGATTATGTAAAATCTTCCATATTTTTTTTCGCGTTAAGTTCAATGTTAATATGGAAAAAGTTCCCTTTCCGGCAGATTTGAAAATAAATGAAAATTAATAAAAGGCATATATCTAGTTTCAATTGCATGTGAAAATCTCCACTAAATTCATGGTAAAATCATCATCAGTTTTAAATTACAAAAACAAAAACAGCGATATTCCACTGAACTATGATTATCTAGACGTTTGCTTTAAAAGCGGATTTTTATTTAGGTCTGCCGAATTATTTGCCATTTGAGTTTTTAGATGCATTAAATGTTTATTAGTGTTCATTTATAGGATAATTGACAGTAAATTTCTCCAATATAATAATATTCTCACAAAACCAACAAATATGTTTTAATAGTTTAGATAAATTGTTTCCTAAGCTGTATTTTCTTCGAAACCGATTTTCTAAACATTTTACCATTTGAAAAACGGCGTTGTATTGAAGGTTTTTTTTTTCATATTGATATGTGCTACTCATCTTTGTTTATGTACTTGATAATTTGGCCTCTTGTAGCAGTTTAACTTTCACTTAAAGCTGTTACTAATTATTAAAAGTTTCATTGCTATTTGTTTAGAATTATACACATTCCACTATTTCAAACCAATATGCCTAGTTTCATTTGTAAAATGTATTTTCGTAACAAGCCGAAAATGCTGAATGTTCCACCAAACCAAATAGTCATTAAAATGAAATAAACATTAACTGGAGCTGAAACCATTCTAGATAATTAGTAAATAATGCCTCGTTTATCGATCAATAGATGGTGGCAAAAAGTTGAAACACTATTTTTCTTGGGCTTAAGAAAAATAGTGTTTAATTTTTTTGCCACCATCTATTGACCGATAAACCCACATACCTAAATAGGCATAATTTACTGATTCCCATCACGGTCACTAATAAACCGCAACATCATTCTAGATAATGCATGCATGATAAAGACAGTGTTGCTAGTGGCTGCAGATACCTCTCTATCGCAATAAATAAAACTCTTAGAATGGAGTTGTAATTTTACTTAGCAAATTTAGATCATACAAGTTCGTCGATATCGATCGGATATGCGAAGGATATGAAATACGAGACATTTCGCAATATTCATGAGTAGAACAGAATAAACATTAAAAGTTAAAATGTGGAAAAACGAAAATCTGAACTGCTTTTTTCAAGTACTTTTTTATGGTAGTTGACGCATGAGCAATCTTTAGTTCTTTCAAAAAGGGCTATTGACCAAATCAGTTTTTCTGCCCAATTTCAGTTGAGTAAGATGTTATTATTGTCATATGTCTAATTGGAAATACAGTCGTGTCTGGATATAACGAACTTCAAAAATTGGCTAAAACTGGTTCCTTATGTCCGGAGTTCGCTATAACCGAGTAATAAAAGAAAAACACAAAAAAATAAAGGAAAAACGTTCGTTTTAACCGAAAGTTCACTATAACCGGATTCATTATAAGCGGACTTTACTGTATTTCCAATTTCAAATAGAAAATTGAATTAGAAAGTTAAATTAAATTTTTAAATCTGAGAAAAGAAGTGAATCTAAAACAGTTTTAATTACTCAATATTCAGTAAAAAATAACATTTTGTCGGTTGACCAAGGCAAGATCTGCTGAATATTAAAAAAATGTGACCTATTACAAAAATGTAAAAACATGTAACTTGACAAGCAAACACTCAATAATCAAATGGATCCAGAAGTCCAAAGGATTTATGCAGTTTAGCAAAGAATCGCAAATACAAAGATCAAGGAACCGATTCAAGCAACAAAACAATCCTACATGATCAATTACTCATTGCCCTGCAAAAGCGTTACGAAAACAACGTATTACCCCCAAATACACAGAGAAGGTAAGCAAGGTAAGCAATGTACCACACGAACCTTCATCATAAAAACATCTTCGTTATCACGTAGGAACTTTAACATTTTATTTTAGACTTATCTATATTTCGTGAGGCTTTAACTCTGAAATTGCCAATAAATGCCCTGAAACGCGTTTTATTCTGAACTAAAGATTGGAACATGACATTTTATATTCGGTAAAAGCGAACTTCTACGTATATTTGCACTATATATCCTGAGTGTGGCTTCTTTGAGCTTTAATCAAAAGTTAGTCATCTGCTAAATTGTAGTTAACCTTTCAGTTTTTAATCAGACGATTTTTATTAAAAGTCAAACATGTGCTTCTAAGTATAGAAATAAAGAGCAATATTTTAGATAGTTAAAAGCTATCACTGCTCAGATGAGCAAATTACTACTTTGAGCATGATAAAAAGATGTTTATTAGCTAAATATGATGAAGGCAAGCTAATAATATTTTACTTTTATATTCAAAGTTGTTGTTCTTATTATCAAAGTACTGAGATCTCAAACTTAAGGCACCTTCTGCTTGAGATTAGTTAACGTACAAATCGAATTTATAGAACCCGAACTAACAAGGTACTGAAGCATTAGTTGACAGTTGGTAAGCACTAAAATAATAAATCATTTTATATAGAGAGTCAAAAAAGAAAGTTAATCAAATTGCTGAGTTCAATCAAGTTGAGAGCACATATATGGGCAAATGCACTAGAATTGTAATAGACATCTAAACCCATCAGAAACATTTCTATTGTAAATATTGAACAATCTAAAGTACATATCGGCAACAAGGCATTGTACTAACGCAGGCTCCCTTTAAGGGGTAACCCGCACCCTTTTGAAGGGCGGCCATCTTGGATAAATCGCAGCATCCCTGCGAGCGTACGGCCCCCACCCCTTACAATTTATGCCCCCAATCTTGGCCGTGTGACATTATATTGGGGTATCCTGATCCAGATCAAAGGAGCTTGTTTTGGTGTGAAATAGGTTTTCGCATAAGCCTACTTAAAGATAATAGACAGTCTCGGTTATTAACATTTATTGAAGTTGGATAAATAAGGTTTGAATGTATCAAGCGGATTAATTTGCGTGAAGAAAAATAAATTAAAGGCTTCTGATCTAAAAGGAAAACGATATGAAAGACTTTTGACAAATAAAGCATGACGAAACGAATTACAAAATATTGCGTATTTGATACTTTGAAATTATTTTATTTCACAAACCTGTAGAAGGACCGAAAATATTATGAACAATATTACAATACGCAGACGACACGGCACTTATTGTACATGACAAAACCACTGAGATGGCGGCTCAAAGACTCCAAACACTAACAAACAACACAATGGCATGGTTTTATAAATGGAGACTAACACCAAACGCGTCAAAAAACCAACTTCTGCTCACAAACCACAGACTCAACGCTGACTCCCCTACAATAACTGCAGACGGCCAAACGACACAACCAAAAAACGACGTAAAATACCTTGGAATCCCAATTGACCACAAACTTAAATTCACTAAACACATACGAAACATCAGAGCAGAAACAATAAAGAGAACAAAACACTTCCGATCACTAACCTACAAAGACAGAGGAATTAGCACAAACACCGCCACCAAAATATATAAAGCTATTTGTAAACCCTTGCTAGACCATGGACATATACTCATGACCAACGGAACAGAAAGGTCAAGACGTTATATACAAACAACAGAACAAATTGCACTAAGACTAATAACACGAATAAGACACCCCCAAAACCCACTACACAACCCCTCCACCCAACTAATATACGAACGCACAAACATGACAAAGATTTCGGAAAGACTCATACATCTACAGACAAAATGGACAAACAACCCCTACAACTGGACCATACTGAATCCCCTTTGTCTTACAAGACCAACCAGACAATCCCGGTTCCGTTTCCCTACATCAACGCTACTCGAACACTTACAAACGCAACTGACTACTGGACAATAAAATAATTTTTTCTTGTCATTAGAATTGAAAAGTTTATTTATTAAGATTATTAACCTAGAATAAGAGAATTTTCATCTTTGTTTTTTGTTTAGATTAAGACTATATGTATTAAACAAGGGCAGAAAGACCGATAGGTCGATAGCCTTTTTCATAGATTAAGATGAAAGAAGAAGAACACATTCCCCATACAAAGATAAATATGCAAATCTTAGTCGACATTAATAATAACCATGCAATATACACAACTCATGAAGACCCAAAGTCCATAAAACATGAAGTCCCTGATTAAATAAATGACTTCTTCTTCTTCCTCGTACGTTAGGACTCAGAGTCCTGTGTTTTTCTTCAACTTCCTAGTCCTGGGATGCTGATGTCCAGCTTTCGTACCATCGCTTCGGTGGTCTTCCTGGGAGTCTTGAGCTGTTAGGGTTTTGGTCTTTGGCGATTTTTGCCATTCGGTCGTCGGCCATTCTCTCTACATGGTCTCTCCACGCTCTTCTCCTTGCTCTGGTCCATCTTACAACATCCGAAACCTTACAGGTATCTCTAATTTCCTCACTCCTTTTCATATCGTATAGTGTGTGTCCTGTTATGGATCTTAGGACTCGCATTTCTGTTGTTCTTAGCAAGCGTTTGGTTGTTGTGTTTTCCGCTCTTGTTTCTGCGGCGTATGTCATCACTGGTCTCACGCACGTTTTGTAGATTCTGACTTTACTCCCTATACTCATGTGCTTGTTTCTCCAAATGATGTCTCGTAAGTACTCCGATATTAGAGCGGCTTTTGATGTTTGATTCCTTAGTTCCTCCTTTAGATTCCTGTTACTCGTGATGTTTGCTCCAAGATATTTAAAGGTCATCACCTGTTCTACACTTTGATTGTAAACGGCGAGTATTCATCTTCGGGGCTCTTTGGATATAGTGAGTGATTGTGTTTTCCGGGTAGATATTTCCATTTTATATTTATTTGTAGTTTTTATAATAATATATTATATAATAATTATATAATAATAAATAATATATAATAATCACAATTGAAATAATTAACTGAAATCAGATAAAAACGATTCTGATGAGTCTAACACTTTTTTTATCATATGTTAATTACTTGCAACTTGCAATACTGCAGTTCAGTTTACTTTAATATGTTAACGTAGGGCGCCATCTATGCCCTTGCCAGAATAGTTCCACCCCTCTATCGATTGCCAGAAAATCCTGGACATTGATGGAAAATTCTTCGAATAATTTGAATACAAAGAATACCACTAGAGAGAAATAGATGGCAGCATAGTGAGGTTTTCTAACATCGAAAATATAAGAAGAATCTGACAAAATATATACAAAATACAAGCAATCCAAATTAACGTTTTAACTAATTGCGATAATAACAATAGCAAGAGCGACCCTTTCAAATTTACTTTAATATTGTTTCCGTGTTAAACCGTTGCATCTCAAATTAGGACGTTTGGAAAAGCTATTGTAACAATACAGAAACATGATATGTAATAATCTAATAAAATTACACATAACATCAAGTACTATTAGACAGTGAGTCCCAGAAGTAAGATATAAATTAATTTAAAATTTAGCGGTTGTGTTTTGGAAGAACCCGTAGTTTTATTTTTAAATGCTTTTTCTTTTTATGGTAAATTGCATTTTTTTTCAAATGGCAGCACCTATTTCTTATTTCAATTTTCAGTTCTCCATTGAGTTCTAAGTATGCTTCAGGTTAAATGCAAAAATTGTAAATGTAAATTTACAAAGTAAAAAAAATATTTTTCATAATAACAAGATACCTTAAAAATGAATTTCACCCAGAGCGATAAGTAAATTAGTCTCTTAATATGAAGTCTCGGGCAGAAAGACCGATAGGTCGATAGCCTTTTTTAGAAATAAAGATGTTTACTACTTCTATGAAGTCTCTGATATGAAAAGTTTACTTCTGCGGTTTTCGAAATGGTGAAGTAAACGGAACGAGAAAAAAATTAGATTCTCTGCATTGTTGGGTTTGGTGATAAAACGCGTACCCAAATAGAAGCAGATCAATTATTTAATCAAATCCACCGTGATCGTCCTCTGATCGTGGTGAGTAGAATAGAAGCTAAATTCCTAGAATTTGGTCATGTGAGAAATTTACATAAATCTGGACGTTGTGCTCGAGATGAAATGAACAACTTGACGTTTTACTTGCTTTTAAAGAAAATCCATGAACTCCTCTTTCGCAGATTGCACATGCGGAAATCTCTGGATCACCGAATAGTTGATGATTTCTATACATAATATACAATATTTGAAATTTGAGTATTAATTTGGTAAAAAAATGTTAAATGTCTTGATCTCCTGCTGGAAAGTACGTACGTTCGCCACTGTTTTCGATGGCGAAAGCATCACTTTTACCCATTACAATAGCTTTCGCCATGCACCTTTCTGACTCGGTAACTAGCAACGGCGAATTCCGTCTATAAATCGTTTCGGACGTTTTGTCAAGTCATTTTCAAAGTCGGATGAGCATCGACTTCAACGCACCGAACAAAATTTTCTTCATCCCGTGTTTTCCACACTGTAAACACGTAATAACTTTTACCACGCACCCTGACAGCTTGACTGTTTCTCACTGACTGTAGGCTGATTATTTTGACAAAATTTTCAAAGCCGTTTTTTTCAAAACCTTATACTTTTCTCGGCTAGTTAGAAGGTCCGCCACTGCGTGCATGTGCAGTGGTGGAACTTCGACTTTCGTGTCTTGTACTGTAATATACTATTTTCCTATGAAGCTACGTGCGTATCCATGCGAACAGAAAATCCACATTGGATGATGGAGGTTTACAGCCAGTGCCTCCAAAAAATAAATATATGGTGTGGAATAGCGCGCGGAAGTGTAATAGGGCCATTTTCCTTTGGATAGCCTCTAATTGGACCAGTTTGGATGAATTTCTCCAAGTTGAATTAAGGCCAGCATCAGTGGCATTTTCAAATCATTTTCAAATTCATTAGAGCCAGACTCTCCTGACGAAGAACTGATTTTCCAATGATGCTCCTCCACACTATGTGACTAAATTTTTGGATAAAACCTTTCCCAGTCCGTGACTATGAAGCAGAGGACCTATTGAATGGCCTCCTAGATCGCGAGACCTAACTCCGATAGATTTCTTTTGTGGGGTACCTCAAAAAAAGTATTTGTTCACAGCGCAAAAAAAACAATCTGGAGGAGTTGAAACAGAAGATCGGAAAAGAAGTGCGTGCCATAACTCCAGAAATGGTTGAAAACGTGTAATAAAAGTTTATTGACCTCCTTGGATATTGCCAAGCCGTAAATGGCGCACATGATCAATATTTAATTTCACTGTTTTTCTGTTTTTCGAAATAAGTCGTTCCTTTTCAGGACTACAGAAATTTGAAAGAAACCGTCGATATGATTTAACATCGCTTAAACTATTGGATTTAATTATAACATATGTCACCTGAATCATACTTAGAATTGCATAGGTTTGATACAGGTAGGTGGCCTACATTTGATAAAATTAAATTTATGGTCTTGGCCTATTTTCGCCTTAAAAAATCTTATTTACAAATAAAAATTGTCGGATCCGAGCAAAACGCGAAAGCAAGTTGAACATTTAATAGAGATTGTGGAACAAAATAAAGTGTTAGTAAATGGGAAAAAAACTAAACCATTTGAAGTCAGCAAAGTACAGGATTTGCGACAGAAAATTAACCAAAAAGAAAATTGTCCGGGGAATAGACTCCCAAAAACTGGAGAGCAATGGCGTAAAATCATAAGTTCACTTACTTATTATCACATATCTATATCTGCATTTAACTACCTACATATCACCTTATGCTATGTACAATTAATCAAGAATCAGTATTTTTAACTGGTAAGTATTTCTCCAACGGAAAGTTAATTAATTAACATTAAGTCATATACATTAACAGCCGGGAAATTCTCCAGAGTTGTCATGGTACAGGAGTGGTCCGTCTACCTCCAAGAAAAGTTGTTAAGCCTACTTTCAAAAATACACGTATAGGCTAGTGCCGATAGGAATTTTCATAGACAAAAAAAAATTATAACAGGAAAGGACCAGCTAGAAAATGTTGTTGAGGTTCCAACTTAAAGCAGGAAATAATATAAAGCAGGAAATAATATAAATAAAATAAAATTTTAACACGAAAACACTGGAAATGGTGAAATGGGGGTGCAGCTTAGGGGTTGAAAACGTTCTTTTTGGCGATTTGCGGCGAAACGTTACCTTCTAGCGAAAATCGTTCAATGGTAGAGTTGTAGATAGTCAAAAAATCTAAGTCTTTTGTATTTAACACTTTTTGACATAACCTTAGATTAACCGTCAAATTGGCGAAAAACTTATTTTTCAATATTTATTTTCTTCTAAGTCTAAAAAAAACAATATATGTTCACATATAATTTGAGCTCTAATTTTTTCTACATACGCGTCCTGCCAAAAACATACAGACAAACTTTCAGAGGTGATAGCAGATATTCGATCAACCTAACAGAATAGAATTTTGAGCTATGTTCAGATTAAACGGAATTAATTTATTTATTAGTAATATTAACTTCGATCACAGCACATTAAGTTCGAAAGCGGCATGAAATTTGAGGATGTTACTCTGAAGCGCTATTTCGAAATATAACGTTTGTCGATCTCGTAAATCTGTTATAACAAAACGGTTTGTCTGATACAATACACACCAGTTAGAGCCGCATACGTATTAGAGAGAACTTGCACATTAAGTTTAACATGGTTACGTATATTTTCCTGACTGTACTTTGAATTTGAAGTGAGTTAAGTTTAACGTGAGCAATACAGAATAGGTCTGATTGTGTCTGTCTCCAGGCTCTCGAGTCTATCCATTGTTCGACAAATCGTTTTCCCATGCGCGACAAGGATGGTGTCGTCAGCGTATTGCAGTTTGTAAGCGGTTTGGCTTATACCTTTTTGTCTTATCTGCTGTGATTGTATATGTAATAGCAATATATCCTGATAGATCTGGAGAAAAGAGAAATATTCGTACATTTGTACCGCCTGCAGACCATCTTCAAGTAGTTGTTTAGGAATGAGGATTAAGTATTTTCAAGTACCAAGTTTGTGTAGTTTGTACAATAAGCTTTTAATTCTAACGTTTATTACGAATAGTTCGTGTATGGTTGAGTATTTACTCTTGAAGCCAAACTGGCATTTTGGAAAACGATGATATGCAATTAAGTTCTTCAGCCTGTTTTTTATTACATGTTTTATAAAGTCAATGCTTCGGATGCATGAAGGAAAGTAAAGTAGAATCGCGGAATTTCAAGTTAATCAGATGACATGATTTTCGTCACCCGCATAATGCGCAAATACTTCAATTAATATTCTCTACAAATAAATATTCAGTTGGAAATAGTTTTAGTTTTAGCTCATTTGGAAATCTTGCTTTTTGCTTAAATCTTGGAAATTTTAGCTACATCTTGGAAACAAGAAGTAGGTAATTTAAATACCTTGGTTGTCATGTTGAGAGCCAATCAAATATGTCGACTTCTGATAAAATATTCTATCTATTTAAACAATCAAACTCCCCTTCCGCCAAAACCTGTAGTACATAATAAATTAGGCTTATAATTACGCAAAGTCAACAGCGACATCAAAACAAAGAGGCAAATAACAAAGGCTTCACTTCATTATATCGGAGTGTAGATACTCTCATTTGTAATGCCGTAATAATGCAGCAGGAATTAATTTAGTTTTATTTATCTGACACTCGAATAAATACGCCGAAAATGAAAGATATACTTAGATTGAACTTTATATATTAAATATGTTATCAAATTGTTCAATAAACGTTTTGATAACATACATGACGGTATTGATCATCATGATCAGGAAAAAATAATAAACCAACTCAAACAATTATGGAATTGTTTTTTTAAAGAATCATATATTTATACACATAACACACAGTACAAAGAAAAAGGAAATAACATTTTCAAAGTTAAAACTATAATTTTATTAATCGCATATGTCGATTATTAGTTATCGAATGAATGTCTTGTGGATGTAAAAAATTATGTTTAGCTATGACATGGCGACCTTGAGAACAAATTTAAAATTTATTGTTTCAAAGTTAAAAATGACGACAATAAACGAGATAAGCACTAAAAATGAAAAAAATATTATAATCTGATATCAGGGCTTAATTAAACTGACTTAAGGCCATCTCAACTTCCAACTACTAACGAGGTTTAATATAATCTGCACCGGCTGAGGTCGAGATTGAATACAATGGAAGCTTTGAAACTTTTAATTATTTTTTGCCAGTGAAGTGTGTTCCAGTTCAGAATTATTGGTTGAGAGATTATTATTAAACTGTTGTCATAGATTCACAGTTGTACGGATTATTTAATATCAGCTCGTTTCTCGCGCCGTTTTAGTATACGTAATATCCTCAAATACCTATGTATTATTTGTAGATAATAATTTATCTATTAATCAAAAAAACTCAAACAATAAATATAAAGACTTTGTGTGTCTTTAGACAAAATCGCTGTTCATAACCGACATATAATTGAATTATTCTGCATACAACCCCGGCTCCCAGAGGGATTGCAATGATCTATCAGCAATCCATACCTTCCAGGAATTTGCAAATATCTTACTTTCTTTCTTTCACGATTGACCATAAAATACGGTCCATATTGTAATATTGCTAACCGAAACATGGATCTGAGATCTTTCAAAAGTTATAAAAATCCAAACCGTTACTTTAAATTAGACCTTTAAAGAAGACCCTGGGGTCTCCGGAAAGAACCGGTTAGCAGTGTGTATCGGATTACTTCTGGCAATTAAAATTGTTTTTTACCATCGCCTCTAAGATATGTAATTTTTGGGGCTGTTCAATGAGCAAATATTTGCTAAAATTCTAAATAACTCTTGACCAAAAGTCAATTTTACTATTCTTTTAATATAAATTCTGGCACAACCTGCGAGAATCGTCTTTATAACAGGACTTCTAAATGCAAACTTTTTCGATATCTAAATATTGGAAGTTTTAATTGCGTATAAAAGGGCCAACAGCATCTACAGTTATTAAAAAGTGTTATACAAATATGACTCCAGTATAAAAGAAATTTCAGTTCCCTATACAGTCTTGTGACCGTGGTTACAAAATCGTGTGGGACAGAAAACGGGACCCATCATATGATTTAACCACTTTCAAAATTTAACGATAGGTTGAAAAATATTGAAATCTTAGCAATTAATAAATCGAATCTTCTTTGGTGAGTACGCGTGATAATGGAAAAAAATTAGAAAAAGAAAAGATATACAAGAGATCAACATCATTATACCCTGATTGCATTAAGAAAGCTAGCAGAAAAGGCAGATAAAACTAATTGAAAATGCTTTAACGAATAATCCTAATGACAAATTGCACATGAAAACATGAAAAATGCTTTCTTGCATTGCACATTTTTAATATAACCTTTTAATATATGGTTATGGGTCATGGGTATAAGGGTCAAAATACGGCATGCAATGGCTGAGTTTGGCATTCCACCTAAGCTGATCAGAGTAAGCAGAGCTTATGCTCAGGGTTGTAGGTGCAGAGTAAAGATTGGTGATGAGCTCTCAGATGTGTTTCAGGTGAACACAGGTCTTAAGCAGGGAGACGAACTATCACCCACGCTTTTAATATCGCATTGGAGCAAGTAGTAAGAGAAACCCAGCTATTCGGGGCCAGTGGATCAAATTTACTGCTAGCATATGCCGACGATATAGACGCGGTGAGCATAAGCGTCATAAAAGCAAAAGAACTATTTTACAAAATCGAAGAAGAGGCGGCATATATGGGGCTTAATGTCAACGAGGCCAAAACAAAATACGTGCATGTCTAGAGACCAGTCAAATACTTAGGGTCCACAATCACATCCGACAACGAGATGAGTGAAGAAATCAGAGAACGCCTAAAGTCAGCCAACAGGTGCAAATACATGACTAGGATACGAAAAGCTACCGAATCAAAACAAATGCAGAACTAAAACAAATACACAAACAGCCACAAAGGTTGAGATTGTACTGATTAACGTCATAAAGGCACAAAGGTTGAGATGGGCAGAGCACGTACGAAGACAGCCAGAGGATAGAATGGTTCGCTTAATATGGGACAGAGCACCAGAAGGAAGACCACCACTTGGAAGACCGAGATTAAGGTGGCGTGATAATATAGCACCGGACCTCCGGAAAGGGGGCATCGGGAATGGTCTAGAATGGTCTAGTTATGGACGACCGAGACAGATAGAGGCAAATTGTTGCCTCAGTCAAGGCCCATCAGGGGTTGTAGCGCTACGGAGTAGTAGTAGTTTTAATATATGCATTAGTAGTAGTAGTAGTAAACACCTTTATTACTAATAAAAGGATATCGACCTATCGGTCTTTCTACCCAAGCGTAATATGCATTATTATTATATTGAATGTACTATTATATTTAGTTTTAATTTGCACATTCCGCCCCCAGTCTGTATGGGGATGGAAAATTTGCTCCCCTTCAACCATATATTGGACAGTTCACTTTAATTGACTGCAATGTTGGGACTTCGTTACACATAGAAAAAATACAGATTAAAATTGTCAGTAAATAAATTCGGGTCGGCTCAGTCTAAATGTTCCTTTGTCAGCTTCAAGTCTCTTTGGCAGCTCTATAGGGTTCAAGTTTGTAAAAATTTGTTTGCCAGGAAATAACCCTAAAACCACGCAACCGTTGAAATGAAAGTTTCTAGTAGTCGTTTAAGGATCCAGGAGATACGTTCAACCGATATAGTCTGCATTCTTCAATAAAACAAATAATTAACGATAGGAGGAATTAGAAATCCTATAAAATAAGACATAGTGACGCGGATCCTAAAAGATTTTAAAATTCGAAGAAATTTGAGCAGTAACACTCTAAGGGTTCATCGACTCTCTATTTAATGTTGCATATTGGAAATGAGGAGGAGACGCAAAAAATCAATTCTTATTTTAAATTGAATTTTTGCATTTTGAAAATTGGCACCGTTGAAACGAATCGGCTAAAAAGTGTACGTTCTACGATATTTTTCCCGAAATTTGGCCGCTAATAGGTCTTTGTAATAATATCCAATATATGTCTATATAATAATATAATATAAGTCCAAAAGTATTATGATTATTACTATTATTATTAGATATTAAAAAATGAAATACGTAATACTTGGCAAACAAATTATACCAACTATGACACTGCATTTCTAAAAATACATGTCAGGTATGTGTTAACGAGAAAATAAACAAACATGCAAAGAAATAAACGGATTGTGGCTCATCATTCATTTGTTTCCACGCATCCTCCATTATACTTGCATGTCGGTGTTGCATTTATAACTAACGAGCTTCTGCTCATGATTACATAGTTTGTTATTCATTTAAAAACTAAATGATTATGAAACATTTGCTTTTAATCAGGGAATCGAAGGGCAATAATGTTGCTGATATGATACAAATTAGCGAATTATCAGAACTATACAGTGAGGGTGGTCCATAAAAAGAAAATAACAAAATTCATTTATCTACTGCATGACCAACTCTAAATCCTTTTAGATCACGTCAATAAAAAGTATAACTGAAAAATTGTCGCATTCTAGCATTCGATGAAACTCTTTCTTGCATTTTTAATTTTGTGCGTGACGTTTGGACCTCTCTTCATACAACTCAGCAAACAATTCTATTTAATTCTTAGTTCTCAAACCCAGTTAACGCTAAATCCTCCAAAAATTGAACATGCAAGGAAAGAAGATCATTTCCAGTCCGGTTATTTCCGCATATAGATAAAGTCAGCCCAAATTCTATGTTGGAAGATTATTTCGATTCCTTTGTTCGGTTTTCAAGAAAGATTTCTCCCTCGATCTGTACCAACATGTTGGCCCCTAAATGATGTAGCTGAAAATATTTGTTCCTTATATAGCTTTTAAAGAACTTGGTACAATTTAGGTATGAGCATAACCGTTAAAACCCTCTAAAACCCCTAAAAGTCTCTCACATTAATTTTCATGCTCGGCTTTGCCAGATACCGGCCAGCTTGTATACTTTCTTCTTATTATTAGCAAATCCTCGTCCACTCCTGAACGCAGGCTTCTTCAAATTGTCTCCAGTGTAGTCGATATTGGGCGGTTTGGATCTAGTTTTTCCCAGCGTGTCTCTGGATGTCGTCCCTCCACCTCGTCTGGGGTCGCCGAACACTTGTTTTTGTTTCCTTAGGTCACCATTGGAGTAGGGTCTTCGTCCACTTGACATCGTCCCTCGTCATATGTCCAGCCCTTCTCCACTTATTCCTTGCCACCGTTTCCATGACGTCTGAGACTCCCGTCCTTCTCCTAATGTCATTGTTCCTTATTTTGTCCCTAAGGCTAATACCCAGCATTGAACGTTCGATGTCTCTCTGACATACTATCAGGAGATCGGCACTTTTTGGTGTGAAGACCATAGACTCAAGGCCATACGTCATGACCGGTAGAATGCAGCTCTCGAACAACTTCCGCTTTAGATTAATTGGAGTTTTAGGATTTCTTAGGATGTGAGAGAGGTTACCATACTTTGCCCAGGTGAGGCGCACCCTTCTTGCAATCTCCATCGTTTGATTTTCACTTCCAAACTTTATTTTATGGCCTAGGTACACGTATTCATCCATTATTTCTTAAATAGGATTTTGACCTCGGCGTTTCTCCATTCTTCTGGGATGCGGCCCTCCTCCACACATATTGAGCAGAATGAGGATTGCTTTTTTCAGTATTGCTCCTCCTTCTTTCAGAATTTCTGCTGTAATGCGGTCTTCTCATGGAGCCTTGCGGTTTTTCATAGATCTCAGTGCCTCTTCTAGTTCGGATGTATCGATCTCCGGTATTGGATCCGATCTCACATTTAGAATTTGTTCTCTGTTATCTCTGACAACCTGTATCTTGCAGAGTCTTGCAGTATGTCTGCAGAGTTTTCGCTTGAAGCTTTGAATGATGAGCAGGATATCGTTCTGCTTTTTATACACTACTTTCCTTGTTCATTTATCATTTTTCGTATGGTCTGTTTTCTTCTTGTCATACTCGATCTCAATTCCTTCATGTTGAAGTTGTCTTCAGTTGCTTGGTGTATGAGATGGGTCTTTGGTTTGTTAGATGACTCCTTATCTCTCTTTACTTGTTTTGTATACTTATATACTGTTACTCTACACGAAAAAGACACAACAAAACTATTCTTAGATGGAATGAACCTTAATCTAAAAAAAACATGTCTTTGACAACGATAAAATGAACCGTTCATCAGAAGACTATGAGAGAGAAAACTCCAGAAATCCACAGAACACTATGAGTTACAGTTCAACCATTAGGAAATTCGCATTTGTGGACTGCAAAAAACCCCAACTACAAAATACTGCGCCAGAAGTAAAACCAGTTACGAATTTATTCGAAATAAACCAAAATATTATTTCAACTTTGAAATCCTGTGTATCAAACATATAAAACTCGTTTCCATTTCGATCAGAAAATATGCAGTTAACGGATCAGCGTACTTTTTTGCAAAACCCTGTACATTTATATGTAATTTATATGAACTTGTCATGTTATATGACACCTTGCATATGCTTCCTAACACATGCCCCTTTTCCGGGCCACTCTGTATCACATAAAACACTCACATAATTATTCAAATAAAAGTTTTTGTTCTCCTCAACATACTTTATGGTTTAGCGGTTCTACTCAGGAAAAAGGATCAAAGCATACAGCGTTGTATCCCAAAAGGCACGGAAATTCTTCCTAAATTAGCAGTTTTATTTCACTTTCATTATTCGCGCACCCAACGAACAAATATACTTCATGCACTTAGAAATGAAACAATTAAGGCAAATTTCAGAAGTGAATGAGTTTTGTATTTCACATGTCCATGATACATTAAAATATGTAAAGAACTTGCGGAATTCCAGTTTCACAGAACAGGGTTACCTTGCCTACTCAGATGACTTGTTATTGCATTCAGCCACTATCGTATTTAACGCTGCAATAAGTCCCCATAATGGCACAAAGGATCGCGTGCTCCAACTTCGTTTCCAGAAAGTTTTAACAGTTGTATGCTAGTTTCAATGGGCTCATCCTTGAACCCCTGTAATTTTAAGCAAATACCTCTGATAAGTAGTAACCCAGATGGCACAAAACGATATAACCATTACTGACTAAATATATTGATATTTGTCCTGATTTCTTGCATGCTTGAAAATTCCTGCCCCATATCAGTCGATCTAATATGCAATACGAATGAGGATTCGTTTTCATTTCGATTTGTATTAAGACTTCCAAACGATTTTTACTCAAATTATATAATGTGCACCCTAGGAAACCTTTTGAAACCACTCATAAGTGTGGAGTGTGATACTACGAAAACAGATAAAACTTAAATTTTATTTGAAACGTTTATTTTAAGACTCTCGTTATTCTAATTTTGGATAAATAACAGACAGTTTGGACAATAACGCAAAAATATAAATGTACAACCAAAACGAAAAGGAAGTGCACTCAAACAGTTCACATCTTCCTTAAAGTTTAAAGTAAAATGTTAAAATGATTGAAAATACGAAATAACCGATTTCTAAAGCATGCAATAGTAATAAATTAATTATAAGATTTTTTTTTCATTAATAAAGTATCAGCCGTACGTGGTTTGCTTCGGTTGATCCAAATTATCATTTAATGTATATTTCATGATTTGTTTTTTTTATGCCTATTTATTAGTTCTTCAAGCTATTAGGCAAATACATGTGACAACATTTACAACTGGCACACAAAACTTAATATACGTAAGACACACGTATAATTAGTAATACAAAATTTTACTAAAACTGAACATTATATTGTTAGTATAAGTCGATTCAAGAAGATGTACAGCATTTCCCATGGTCTAAGAAATTAAGAGAGTTTAAAACATCACTTAACCGGGGAACGGTCGAAACTATTGCAGGAGTGGTAAAAGCTATTTTAATAGATCATATGAAGATGAACATATAGAAGACTTCTAAACTTCTAAACTTAAACTCAACATTCTGAAAATATTACTAATTCTTGTAGAGTTGCATTTGTGTCATAATCATAACTTCTATACCCCAAAAAATATAAACAAAATATGCCAAAATTTGAAGATGCCACCAAAGTATAACAGTGCACTTCTCGAAAACGAAGCAAAATATCGCAATAGCCATTTGAACATTTTAAACAAAACATCTTGTGAAGTCACATTGCATTATGAGGATTTATAAAAAGTTCCTAACTTCATCCTTCACTTTATCAATCTTTAACATTTCATAGGTACAAGCACATAAAGCAACTATGATCCAATAGATATCAAAGGTCAAAAGCCACTGTCTCTAAATTTAGTTTGAAAAACTCTTTAAGATCATAGATAAGCCCTAACGATCATTTAAACCGATGTAGAATGTTCTGAGCTGTTTGCTTATCTAGCTCTGTAATCGTTTGAAGTCGACGATGGCATCGGGTAACTGTTTTTAGATGCGACATAATATATAAGTACGTCGGAAGTTCCAAATCGATTTATGTCACAGTTTTATCGTTTCATGGAACTATGCCAAAATAAATTAAAAAGGTATATCAACATTAGCGTATGCTTAAAACTTGTTTAATGTACTTGCTGACTTCTATGCAAAATATTTTTTCTGCTACTAACGGTAGGAATGGGAATTCTTGATCGGTTAATAGCATGTTACATTTTTCGTCACTACTTCCGGTGAATAAAAGTCGATTATTGATTTTGAATAAGCTAACATTTTGCTATTGGCCAATTTAAAGTATTTACGTTGAATAGTTCAATAAGCAATGACCTTAAGTATTTAAAACAAAAACATTAAAGCTTCAACAACTTCAGTAATCATCTTATTTGGGTAACTTCCGGTACTAGTATAAAAAATATTAATATACGGTTTACTCATTTATTATAGCCTACGCGCGTTAAATTTAGTGAAAGGGAATTTAAAATCGACGCTTGTGCTGTTATAGCCTAGATCTAAATTTTGTTAAATAATATGCCTTGATTATTACTTTCCAATATATTCCTGGGTTTCAGTCAATTTTACTGTTTATTATTTAAAATGTTACAAAAACGTTTCGGTGTCTTTCTCCACCATCATCAGTTTGTCTAAAATATACATTCACAGTCATCATCAATTCAAATAAAAAACTCTCACCAAATTTCACACATTAAAATACAATTACATACATATTAAAAAGTATATTAAGAACATTGGTTTTCAGGTGATGAGTCAGGATAAACATATCCGGGAAAAGACTAGAATCTATTGTCTAGAGATTCAAACCTCAACCTCAACTTACGTGTATAGTTCTTAATATGGCAACATTCAACTGGTTACTGAATTTTCCATATTTTATTCGATATCAGGCGAGCGAAACAAAAAAACTGTTTATATTACGGTTTTTTCTTTTTTTGCTTTTCAGGAATGCTTGGCAATTCTTCAATATCAGATGTTTATATTTCATTTACCTGGTCCAATCAGTTCATTTATGCGATTATCTAATTAGTGTATGATATACATAGCTCAGATTGTCTGTATCTGATCTGAAATTTATTGCATTTTGATGTTTCTTAATTTGTATCATTTCATGGATTCTTCTCTTATTATAGTTGTCTTCATTGACTAATATTTGCGTGTTATCGAAATCAAAATCATGCAACTTTTGTTGTGCATGTTGTGCTACTGCTGTTGCATTGTCGTTAACCTTTCTTAAGCTGTACTTATGTTCGTATATTCTTTTCTTTAAATATTGCCCTGTTTGTCCTAAGTATGTGCTGTCACAGTTCAAACAGTCAATCTTGTATATTACGTTTGGTGTGTCCAATTTATCGCTTCTAGGTTTAAATTTTGTAAAACATTCTTTTGCCAAGTTGTTTTTAGTTTTCTCTGCTATAGCAATATTATGTGGTTTTAAAACATTTTTTATTTTTGTGTTGATTTCTGGTATGTGCGGTAATGATACATACCTGATTTCACCTTCTTTTTTCTTTTTTATATTATTTATGTTGTTCCATTTATTTGCATTGTATATTTTATTAATTCTCTGTTTCATAATTGGCTCGAAGAATTCTTTGGGATAGTTGTTCATTATTAGTACTTTTTTTATTTTTTCAAGATTTTTTTGTCTGTATCTACAATGTGCCAACTTTATCGCTCTATCAGTAAGAGCTGTTACCACACTTTTTTTATATTGTATAGGTGCATATGATTGGTAATTCAAGTATCTACCAGACCACACATCCTTTGTGTACCAGTTTGTTTTTATTTCCCCATTATTGTCATACATAATCGTCATATCCAAAAAGTTTAATGATTTGTTTTTGTCTTCCTCAATGGTGAATTTTATGGTTTCATGGAATGCATTAAACTTATCTAGTGTGTATTGAACTTTTTGGTTTGGCAGGCACATTATGTAGTCATCAACATCAACCATAAAATTCACCATTGAGGAAGACAAAAACAAATCATTAAACTTTTTGGATATGACGATTATGTATGACAATAATGGGGAAATAAAAACAAACTGGTACACAAAGGATGTGTGGTCTGGTAGATACTTGAATTACCAATCATATGCACCTATTCAATATAAAAAAAGTGTGGTAACAGCTCTTACTGATAGAGCGATAAAATTAGCACATTGTGGATACAGACAAAAAAATATTTGAAAAAAAATATAAAAAAGGTACTAATAATGAACAACTATCCCAAAGAATTCTTCGAACCAATTATAAAACAAAGAATTAATAAAATATACAATGCAAATAAATGGAACAACATAAACAATATAAAAAAGAATAAAGGGAGTGAAATTAAGTATGTATCATTACCGCACATACCAGAAATCAACACAAAAATAAAAAATGTTTTAAGACCGCATAATATTACTATAGCGGAAAAAACTAAAAACAACTTAGCAAAAGAGTGTTTTACAAAATTTAAGCCTAGAAGCGATAAGTTGGACACACCTAACGTAATATACAAGATTGACTGTTTGAACTGTCACAACACATACACAGGACAAACAGGGCAATATTTAAAGAAAAGAATATACGAACATAAGTATAGCTTAAGAAAGGTTAACGAAAATGCAACAGCATTAGCACAACATGCACAACAAAAGTTGCATGATTTTGATTTCGATAACACACAAATATTGATCAATGAGGACAACTATAATAAGAGAAGAATCCATGAAATGACAAATTAAGAAACATCAGAATGCAATAAACTTCAGATCAGATACAGACAATCTTAGCTCTGTGTATCATACGCTAATTAAATGATCGCATGCATGAATTGAATGGACCTGGTAAATAAAAATTAAACAGCAGATATTGAATAATTACAGAGCAATTCCAAGAATGCAAAGAAAAGGCGAAATATAAACAGGTTTTTCGGGCACTCGCTCGATATCGAATAAAATAGGTAATTCAATGTCCAACCAAATGTAAAGGAAGAAACATCTAAACATGCAAGTCAAATTTAGATCTCTAAACAATAGATTCTAGTCTTTTCTCGAACATGTTTGTCCCGACTCATCACCTGAGAACCAAGGTCCCAAATTGTACTTTTTAATATGTGTGTGATTTGAATTTTAATATGTTAATTTTGTGAGAGTTTTTTTTAATTGAATTGATAATAAATGTAAAATGGATATTTTGGACAAACTGATGATGGTGGATAAAGACACCGAAACGTATTTGTAACATTTTAAATAATAAACAATAAAATTGACTGAAACCCAGGAATACATTGGAATTAACAAATAACACCATTTAACGCATCTTAGCTGACATAAGTTTCATCCATATCACGTTTCTTTGCATCAAGCACTTTCCGAGCTGGATTATGATGCACGATTAAATTTTTGTAACTGGTTAAAGCAAATGTACGCAGAAAATAATCTTTTTTCTTTTTAATAAAATTTTATCGCGCATTTTGTGGACTCATGAAGCTACTTTTAGCAATACTGGATCAGTGAACTTACCTAATGCGCATTATTGGTTAACCGGGAATCCCCACTGGTTGAGACAAGTTGATCGTCAAAATAGGTGGAAAGTGAATGTCTGGTGTGGCATTGTTGAAAGCAAAATAATAGGTCCTTTTGTTTTCAACGAGTGTCTTAATGTAGATAATTATTTACATTTTTTAACAAATGAACTTAATGGACTGTTAGAAAATGTCTCACTGGAGGCAGGAAGAACCATGTGGTTTCAGCAAGATGGGTGTCCTGCTCACTATTCAAAAAATGTACGCGACCATTTAGTTAGAACTTTTCGCAATCGCTGGATAGGAAGAGGTAGTCTATTCCCATGGCCAGCAAAATCTCCACATCTAACTGTGTTGGAATTTTATCTTTGGAGAAGATTAAAAGATATAGTTTACAAAACTGTTCCCACAACTCGAGCAAATATGATAGGTCGTATCACAGATGCCGTCAATAGCATTCCACAAGCCGAAACTGAATGTGCTGTATTTGGCACTAACCGCAGGATATATATGTGTGTGCCGAATGACAGAAAACATTTTGAACATTTATTATCTTAACGTTTATTTTAGTGCTACAGCATAGTGTTACACCTAGGTAAGCTTATTAATTAGTATTGTTTTCTCTCGTTTTTAAGATGAGTACCTACAGTTGTTTTATTGAAAAAAAATAGAAATATAAATTTACATAAATTCAAGAAATAATTAATTTTGAAATGTGATTTTTGTGTTTTGTTTTATTTTTCCTGCTATTTTCGGTATAAAATCGAATTTGTTTGCAATTACGCCATCTAGAGGTCATTTGAGAAATTTCAAAATAATTTCCAGCCAATTGTTTTCTTCAAGTTTTACAGTCGCTTTCCGTCCTTATTGCGACACCCTGTAGAATAAACGCATTCCTTACATTTAACAAATAAGCTCATAGATGGCTTGCATTAATTATTAAATATGTACTTACGTTTACTATAATGACGATACTCACCTGGAAAATTTAAAAAAATGTTATTAATTAATTAATTAGTATGTTAACTATTTACAGTAGGGACAGAAACGATATTTTAGGCAAGACAGCATCATAATCTATTATAAATAAATTTAAGCTACCAAAAAACCTAGTTTTGGTAAATACTGCCAAAATTATCAAACAGGTATTTAACAAACAGGCCAAATCCGCAAATATCCAATGCTAATAAATCAAGCTGGTTGGTGCTCCCATAAGCTGAGTTAAACTCCGCCAATTCCCATAAATATTGATCAACAAATTGCAAGCTAACTAGCCATGAGGGGCAAACTTGTCGAACGTTGAAATTGTGCCAGAAATGCAATAATCTCCGGCGCGCCCTACGTTATGGGCTAAAGGCGATGTTACAGATTTTCCCTTTTTAATTAGCATTGCACTAAATTAAATGCTGTACTTGCTGCACCCAATATATGCAGTAACAGCAATCTGTTACAGCCATGTGATTGTTGCATAATTGGCTGAGCAATCGATAAGTACAGTTGGTTCAATTTTGCTGTCTAACTATTAATATATGCAGACTCGGAGTTAGTGTAGTCTCATTAAATCAGTATCTGGACAGGGAGGGCTAAAGTGGACACTTTCAAATGAAAACTCTTATTTCTAAAAAATATAGATAAAACAGGTTACCTCAATGTCAGGGCCTGAACCACAATCCTCTTGATTAAATTAATCACAAAAACTGTACTTAATGCCAGTACCTACCTCCTATAGTTTAAAAATATTAGATCTCTTGTAGAAACCTGAAGTTCTCTAAAGGTTTCACATACCTTTTTCTTCTATCAAGAGAAACATTTCTAAAATCCAGTTTGAAGTCGCTACGTTGCATTTGGGGTATTACGAGTTTATAAGTTTGACAATGTGCAAGGTTTAGCTTACTTAAGTTTAAGTTCAAATTGCTTTTTAAAAAATATTAGGCTATATTTTTTAAAAAGCAATTTGAACTTAAACTTAAGTAAGCTAAAAAAAATCGAGTCTTTCTCAAACCTTGTTTACAAAAGCCAATTACCAACTACTTGTTCGTAATTGGCTTTCGTTTTTTTTTCTGCTACTCCGCTATAAAAAAGAGTATTTACAATTTACTCCTTACGTTTTCGGGGCTTGCTTGAAGACTATATTTGTTAATATAGTCTATAGTTAATAATCTTTGTTAATCTTTCCACTTGTTAAACCGTCCACTTTAATTTGAAGCAACATTTTCCATCCAATTACTGTGGATCATTTATCATATAAATAAAACATTGTGAGACTTGCTTAAGCCTACGGAATTTTTCTAGTTGAAAGAATTTGATTTCTATTAGTTATTATGGAAAAGCAGAACGTCTACCATGCATCCAGATTAATATTAAAGTTTATATATTTTTCCGATTGTGCTTTCAAAAGTTGCCTTATGGATATGCGATAGAGGTCAAATCTTCCAATAGCCGCTTTAAATATCGCGTAGTAGTAAACATCTTTATTTCTAAAAAAGGCTATCGACCTATCGGTCTTTCTGCCCTTGTTTAATACATGTAGTCTTAATCTAAATAAAAAACAAATATGAAAATTATCTTATTCTAGGTTAACAATCTTATTAAATAAACTTTCCAATTCTAATGACAAGAAAAAATTATTTTATTGTCCAGTAGTCAGTTGCGTTTGTAAGTGTTCGAGTAGCGTTGATGTAGGGAAACGGAAGTGGGATTGTCTGGTTGGTCTTGTAAGACAAAGGGGATTCAGTATGGTCCAGTTGTAGGGGTTGTTTTCCCATTTTGTTTGTAGATGTATGAGTCTTTCCGAAATCTTTGTCATGTTTGTGCGTTCGTATAGTAGTTGGGTGGAGGGGTTGTGCAGTGGGTTTTGGGGGTGTCTTATTCGTGTTATTAGTCTTAGTGCAATTTGTTCTGTTGTTTGTATATAACGTTTTGTCCTTTCTGTTCCGTCATAGTCTAGCAAGGGTCTACAAATAGCTTTATATATTTTGGTGGCGGTGTTTGTGCTAATTCCTCTGTCTTTGTAGGTTAGTGATCGGAAGTGTTTTGTTCTCTTTATTGTTTCTGTCCTCATGTTTCGTATGTGTTTAGTGAATTTAAGTTTGTGGTCAATCGTGGTTCCTAGGTATTTTATGTAATTCTTTGGTTCTGTCGTTTGGCCGTCTGCAACTATTGTAGGGGAGTCAGCGTTGAGTCGGTGGTTTGTGAGTAGAAGTTGATTTTTTGACGCGTTTGGTGTTAGTCTCCATTTATAGAACCATGACATTGTATTGTTCGTTAGTGTTTGGAGTCTTTCAGTCGCTTTTTCAGTGGTTTTGTCGTGTACTATTAGTGCAGTATCGTCGGCGTATAGTAATATGTACGCTGATTTGCCTATTTGGTTTTTGTCTGGTAAGTGGTAATTATAGATATCATGGCAGTATATCTTATATAGGAATGGTGAGAGCGGGGATTCTTGCGGGAGTCCTTGTTCAGGGGAAAAAGAAAAAGATAATGTGTTGTCAATTCGTACTTGTAGTAGTCTGTTTTCAAGTAAGTTTGTCAAGTCACTGTCAAAGGCCTTGTTAATGTCCATGAATAGACACGCCGACTTTCTGTCAGTTAGGTGAGTCGTTTGTATATTGTTGGCCAAAATAAAGAGCGGATGAATAGTCGAGTGATGTTGAGTCTTGAGTTAGGCTTTTCAAGAAATATCGAGTATTCAATACAAACAAAATTATTCTTCTGAAAAAGTAAATGTTGTAGGAAAAAGGCAAAACCACCGCTAATTAGCAGTTGAAATTTGGAGTCTTTACAGCTATCACTTGCAACTGTATTTTTTGCGCTTTTCTAGATCTTGAACAGTTTGAGAAACTTCATAATAAGCTATACTCCAAGGAGGACTAGGTGTTTATCGCTCAAACGATTTTGCCCATGTTCGTCTCAAATCGTTTCTTTATTATTAAAGGGCTCCCTCAGAATCATATTAGATATAACAAGCAATCAAAGTTGAGGGTTTGAAGCCACTGTGATGACGCTGACGAGTTGTTCTGTGAACATAAAAGACGAAAAATTTATAAAACAGCTGAATCTATCTCTGTAGAGCAAGTGCCGGTGTGAAATGAAAATTTACATCCACACACAAAGTGATGGATGGATGAATTTGCAATTAGATATTCATAAGAAAAAAAATATAATAAAAAACATAAAATACTTAAAATTAAGTTAGTAGCTATAACAACAAAGTTTATCCAAACAGCCAACGTCTTCCAGTTCGAGCCAATCTGAATGTATATATAGAGGATGCATTTTAAAAAGAATAAGTGCGAATTTGTGGAAAAGTATGCCAGTAACAAAAAATATGCCTCCATGCCAGACACTATCATATAGGATAAGCTCCCATGCCAGACACTATCAAAAGCCCTGTTAATGTCCATAAACAGGCAAGCTGTCTTTCTGTCAGTTAGGTGGATAGTTTGTATATTGTTGGCCAAAATAAAGAGCGGATGAACAGTCGAGTGATGCTGTTTGAAACCAAATTGGTAGGTAGGTATATATTTTCAAATCACTTTTTCAAGCCGCTGCTTTATTATGTATTCAAAAATTTTGTCTAGTACTGGAAGTAGTGTAATTGGTCTGTAGTTGCTCGGTTGTGTATTGTCCAGTCGATTTTTGGGTATAGGGATTATTAAGTGCCATTTGTGATGCAGTTGTTCAATTCAGTTAGGATCAGTTTGTGTGTTTCTTGAGTTAGGCTTTTCAAGAGTTTTCCCTTAATTTTATCTTTCCCCGGTGCAGTGTTTTTGATGTGAGCTAGGGCTTCATCGTACTCTGTGTCTCTGATCAGTTTGTAGGTGTAGTTTGGTGAGCTGTTAAAATAGTTCAAGTACCAGTCGCTGATCACGTTCCAGTTGTCATTGTCGAAGTTAAGGTTTGTCGATATGCTGAAGACCCCTTGATAGTGTCTGGCGAATGCGTCCGCTTTCTCTTTTTCTGTGTAGCGTTCTATTCCGTTTTCGTCAATTGTGTCAGTAGTGTCAGTCTTCCTGTATTGCGCCAGTTTCTTGATTTTTCGCCAGTATGTTTTGCCTTTGTCCTTCTGTATTTCTTTACATGTTTCTAGCCATTTGTCTTGTCGGTATTGTCCAATCAGAGTTTTAATATTTCTGTTAAGTTGGTTCAGTGTCTTTTTTAGGTCGTTATTTTGAGTGTTTGTATATAGTCTGTACAGTTCTCTCTTGACGATATGAAAGTATTGATGGATAATTTCTGTCAAGCAATTCCCACAGTTATTTAAATTTAGCTGATCGGCGTCACCAATAGTTCAGATCAAGAATTAATTATTATATCAAACGCTTTGAATAGAAACCAGTTAATTCTTGTAATTCCAATTAGACCTAACTTGGATTAATATTATCCACAGAAATATCAGGTTTGAGGTAATATTGATACTCGGTATAGCTCTAGGGACAACCAATTAGCGGATATGTTTAGTTAGAGTGTATAATAGATTTATTCGAAATAGTCGATATAGATTTCGAATAAAAGCCGTTTCGAATACATTTTGTGTATAGCGGTGAATTAAGGTAAAATATGGGGTTTGAGAGCGGTAGCCTGAGCGATAAACAGGTGCAGCGATCACGTGCAAGATACAGGCGTGTTTGGAAACATCAAAGCTTAATGATTATATACAAATAGAGTCCGTAATCAATTCAGATTCTACAACCGATGGGTTTATAAAAAAATCTATACTGAGACGGTGCCTCAACATGCTAAGAATACCGCTTTATTTTTATTTAATGTAATACAAACGTCTTCTGAATCAAGTACGGCTCTATTATTGTGCTGAACCTTTTGCTATTGCAACCGTTTACACTACTGCATTTATTTGGCGCACAAAATATATAATAATGACCTTTCGAGCGTCTGCAGTTATCTAATTCTAATTGAAACTAGATTTTAATGAGTTTTTTCAAAGCACAAACTATTTAAAATATCAGGTGCATACAGTACAGGCTATGAATATTAAGCATCCAATCCATTGACTGAAAATATTCGAAAAAATAACTACCTGCATTAAAAATTGGGGCAAATTTTCAGCGGAGCAGAATGGTACACGAATCCAGCAAGCGTGGGATAATGTAAAAATTGTGTTAACGGACTTGGAGTTCTATGCTTTAAGTGACATTTTAAAAATTTTAAAGTTTGCACCTGACGTCTCTTTGTACTTCTATATAATTAAAACCATTTATGTCAATTTATAATACAATTTTTTCACTTCTTATCTATTCAAACAGAAACAGAAACTGTAAAAAAATGTGTTGATTAAACAAAACAGTGGATGTTATTCCAAAGCATTCTTTGTAAAACAGGTTTTTTGTTATTTTCACCAAACAGCAGAACTGAACCTTAACATAATAATAAGAACAAAAAGCAGAATTCAAATCCAAGATGGGGCCCATAATAAAAAACAAAGTTGATGTTGGTTGTGGAGAATCCATAAGTCGGATTTTAAATACAATATCGCCACGTTGTAGAAGAGAAAAAGTTGCAATGATATCCAAATAAGCCAAGGAAAAAATAAAAACTTTTGTTTCGAATTTAGGTTTTTGTCCAGATATCTCCAGAAGTAGCAGACATTTTTGAAATTTTCAAAGAGCATTTTGGTAAACTCTAGATTGCGCAACTTTACAGAGATCTCCATGGTTGAGCTCCAAAAACGGACACTCTCCATACTAATACTTTTAAAATATAAAAATATTTCAGCCTTGCCATAGCTTCACTGCGAGTAGGACGTGCTCGGTGGGAATCCGTGGATCGAATTCCAATCGAAAAAAGTTTATCGGTCGAAAATTTATTCGCTTATCGGCCAGAAGACACACGGAGAAAATCGAATCTGCGCTTCCTAGGCGACAGACATGGATATATATATATATATATATATATATATATATATATATATATATATATATATATATATATATATATATACTCATGATATATATATATACTCATGATTGATACGTTACTCCCTAATAGCAGTTCCCCGACTTCCCTAAACAATTCTCTGAACGACTGTCTTCATTTTACACTACCTTACCTAGACGACAAAGTGCACATTTTCTTAGTGTATATCCACCCTCGCTCCAACATAGAGCAAAACATTCTAACAGGCAAATATGCAATAATTATTGGAAACCTTAGAACGAACAAAATGAAAGAGAGACAAATTAACAGATTCTTACAAAACTCAGATTTTATAAGACGACAGACTCCACCGACATTTTTGATGCCTGACAACCAAGACTCTACACCAGACGTTTTACTACATACAAGAAACCTTACAAACAACATCGACACGATAAGATTGACCAACGAACTCGGATCAGACCATTTAGCTATGACTTTTAACTTCAACACACAACAAACTGTACCTACTATCCCCACAGCAAAACCCAGCTCCGAAAAACCCAACTTAAAGAAGACCGACTTGGACAAAGTTAAATCACACACACTGGAGTACATAAAGCAAACCCCGGACTTATCTCCATCGAAGATCTGCAAGAGCACATTTCACATAACATAAAAGAATTCTCACCACAAATTAAAAATGCCTTTTACCAGCATACTCTACCCAGATTTGTACTAAGACAAATAAAACATAAAAGAGATTTATACAGACAATACCGAATTACAAAGGACGACTCTATCAAAAGAACAATTAACAACTTAAACAGAAACATTAAAGCTATGATATTTCAATCCCGACAACACACATGGATTGAATATATATGAGGGATAAATGGGATGAAATAAAAGAATATACATCATTACCCGAAAATGAATTTATTGGGGCGGTAGAGCTGTGCCTTAAGTCGACTTACTTCCAGTACGAAGGCAATTTCTATTCCCAAATATATGGAGTAGCTATGGGGTCTCCCATAGCTGCAACAATTGCAAACCTCGTAATGGAAAGTCTGGAAGAAAAACTAATACCTGATTTGAATTTCAAGTGTGGATTCTTTAAAAGATACGTGGATGACTGCATAATGTGCCTGCCAAACCAAAAAGTTCAATACACACTAGATAAATTTAATGCATTCCATGAGACCATAAAATTCATCATTGAGGAAGACAAAAACAAATCATTAAACTTTTTGGATATGACTGTTATATATGACGGTAATGGGGAAATAAAAACAAACTGTTACACAAAGGATGTATGGTCTGGTAGATACTTGAATTACCAATCATATGCACCTATACAACAAACAACACAACGACATGGTTTTATAAATGGAGACTAACACCAAACGCGTCAAAAAAACCTACTTCTGCTCACAAACCACAGACTCAACGCTGACTCCTCTACAATAACTTCAGACGGCCAAACGACACAACCAAAAAACGACATAAAATACATTGGAATCACAATTGACCACAAACTTAAATTCACTAAACACATACGAAACATCAGGGTAGAAACAATAAAGAGAACAAAACACTTCCGATCACTAACCTACAAAGACAGAGGAATTAGCACAAACACCGCCACCAAAATATATAAAGCTATTTGAAGACCCTTGCTAGACTTTGGACATATACTCATGACCAACGGAACAGAAAGGACAAAACGTTATATACAAACAACAGAACAAATTGCACTAAGACTAATAACACGAATAAGACACCCCAAAAACCCACTACACAACCCCCCCACCCAACTACTATACGAACGCACAAACGTGACAAAGATTTCGGAAAGACTCATACATCTGCAGTCAAAATGGACAAACAACCCCTACAATTGGACCATACTGAATCCCCTTTGTCTTACAAGACCAACCAGATAATCCCGCTTCCGTTTCCCTACATCAACGCTACTCGAACACTTAGAAACGCAACTGACTACTGGACAATGAAATAATTTTTCTTGTCATTAGAATTGGAAAGTTTATTTAATAAGATTTAATAAGATTGTTAACCTAGAATTAGAGAATTTTCATATTTGTTTTTTATTTAGACTAAGACTACATGTATTAAACAAGGGCAGAAAGACCGATAGGTCGATAGCCTTTTTTTAGAAATAAAGATGTTTACTACTACTACTACTGCACCCATACAATATAAAAAAAGTGTTGTAACAGCTCTTACTGATAGAGCGATTAAATTGGCACATTATAGATATAGAACAAAAAATTTTGAAAAAATAAAAAAGATACAAAATAGATATAAAACAAAGAATCAATAAAATATACAATGCAAATAAATGGAACAACATAAATAATATAAAAAAGAAAAAAGAGGGCGAAATCAAGTATGTATCATTACCGTACATACCAGAAATCAACACAAACATAAAAATGTTTTAAAACCACATAATATTACTATAGCGGAAAAAACTAAAAACAACTTGGCAAAAGAATGTTTTACAAAATTTAAACCTAGAAGCGATAAGTTGGACACACCTAACGTAATAAACAAGATTGACTGTTTGAACTGTGACAACACATACATAGGTCAAACAGGGCAATATTTAAAGAAAAGAATATACGAACATAAATATAGCTTAAGAAAAGTTAACGAAAATGGAACAGCATTAGCACCACAACATGCACAACAAAAGTTACATAGTTTTGATTTCGATGACACAAAAATATTCATCAATGAAAACAACTATAATAAGAGAAGAATCCATGAAATGATACAGATTAAAAAACATCAGAATGCAATGAATTTCAGATCAGACACAGACAATCTTAGCTCTGTGTATCACAGACTAATTTAATGATCGCATGCATGAACTCATTGGACCAAGTAAATGAAATATAAACACCTGATATTGAGGAATTGCAAAGCAATTCCTAGAATGCAAAGAAAAGGCGAAGGATAAACAGTTTTTTGTTCTCTCGCTCGATATCGAATGAAATATGGAATTTCAATAACCAGTCAAATGTGAAGGTAGAAACAACTATACACGTAAATTAAATTTATCTCTCTAAACAAGAGATTATAGTCTTTTCCCAGACATGTTTGTCCTGACTCCTGAAACCTGAAAACCAATGTTCTTGATGTACTTTTTAATATGTGTGTGATTTATATTTTAATATGTGAATTTTGGAGAAAGTTTTCTATTTAAATTGATGATAACTGTAAATATATATTTTAGACAAACTGATGATGGTGGAGAAAGACACCAAAACGTATTTGTAACATTTTAAATAATAAACAATAAAATTGACTGAAACCCAGGAATTTTTTGAAATAACTTACCAATAACAACAAACCACACACCTGACCGGAGGAAAAACTGCCAGCCTGTTTTTAGACATAAATAAGGCCTTTGACAGTGTGTGGATCGAGGGCTTACTCTACAAACTACACAAACTTGGCGACTACTCTATCCCCTTTTCACCTGAGCAAGGCTTACGTCAGGGTTCACCACTCTCACCCCTGCTTTACAACATATATTGTCATGACATATACAACCAAAACAGACAAGACAAAGAAGGTATAGACCAAAACGCTTACCTGCTGCAATGCGCTGACGACACCACCCTTATCGCGCATGACAGAACGACCGCCAGAGCAGTGGACAAACTCCAGACACTAACAGACACAATAACTGCATGGCTCTACAAATGGAGGCTCACACCAAATGCATCAAAAAACCGACTGCTCCTCTCAAACCACTGAATTAAACCAGACCCTCCAAACATCACCACGGGCGGTCAAATAATCAAACCCACCGACAATGTGAAATACCTAGGAATAACAATGGACAATAGACTAAAATTCACAAAACACGTACAAAACATCAGAACAGATCTAACCAAGAGAGCAAAACACTTCCGCACACTTACTTACAAAAACAAGGGTATCAGCACCAAGACGGCAACTATCATATATAAAACGATCTGCAGACCTCTAATTAACTACGCCCATATTTTATTCGCCAACGCTACTGACAGAACTGAACGTCATTTACAGACAACAGAACAGATAGTACTGAGACTGATAACGAAAATCCGATACCCAGCAAACCCATTACACAATCCACCAAACCGACTTCTCTACGAACGCACAAACTTGACAAGGATATCGGAAAGACTTGCAATCAAGATGGAAACACAACCCTCACAATCTCACCTTCCTGGACCCCCTCTGTTTAACAAGATCAACCAGACAAACGCGTTTCCTGTTCCCAACCTCAACCCTATTGGTGCATCTCCAGACATAAAGCATGTACATGTTTGTTAATTACATTATATCTTTTAATTAACCTAGGGCAGAAAGACCGATAGGTCGATAGACTTTTCTTAGAAATAAAGTTGTTTACTACTACTAAAAATATTTACGCACAAATAGTATCCCATGCCAGTAAGCAGTGAAGCCTCTATTCGGATTGCATTAAAAGTGATTTTTGTGCTTCAGAAGCAAAAGTGAGTATCAGAAGCAGATTTTGAGAAAATGACTACTAGTAATAAAAACTAAAATCTATTAAACGCAAAATGACCCTCTTTTATTCAGTGGCTCCAAAAACTGCTTGCTACGAATCGCACTTAGGCACCAAAAAAAGTGACCTTCTGCTTAAAAGTCGAAAGCAAACAAGATAAGTCAATTTTAAATTTGCTTCGAAAACAAAATCGTAACTGTCGAGTTAACTTCTACTACTATGCCGGTAGTTTGTAGCGTTGTTCACATTTCCCAAACTTCCGAGCGAATTTATTACACATTTTAAGAATTTCCGTGAATTTTACAACCTGCTCTAATGGCAAAACCGTAATTTAAGAAGAATACTTTTTCTTTGGGAGCAGAAAGACCGATAGGTGGATAGCCTTTTCTAAGAAATAAAGATGTTTACTACTACTACTACTTTTTCCTTGAAAGGAAGGAACCTCTTTAGATTAAATGAATAGGAGAAATACTGATTAAATTATATTTAGAATTAAAGGGTTACTCGCCCAACTCGAAATGAATGCCACGAGGCTTTTTATGTAAATCCAGTTGGCTGATGTGCGTCACTAAAAGTATGTACGATATTTGAATGTTAAATGCGGTCTGGAATATTCTGATTATTCATATGTGATGGAAATAAAATGATCGTTGGAAAACCCCATTTAGGTGTACAAAACAAATCTGAAAATCGACACCCCTGACTTAAAATAAAATTGTTATGTATATTTTCCTGACTGTACTTCAATTTAATTCAACAAATTTTCCTGGGTTTCAGTCAAATTTATTGTTTATTACTTAAAATGTTACAAAATGTTTTTTTTGTAACATTTGTTGTTGTTTGTTAAATTTGTAACATTTTAAGTAATAAACAATACAATTGATTGAAACCCAGGAAAATTTGTTGAATTAAAATAAAATATAAATCCAGTGCTAAATTTTAAACCAAACTAATGTATTGTTAGTAAAGAATAAATTATCACACCCTATAGAAAAATAATGGATCAAAGGACCTGCATTCCTTAATATTCCCATATAGTGTTACTAACTCGGGGTAATAGCTCGCACTGCCATTTTGTAAGGCTTAAGAAATAGGAAGTCTCTTTAAATATTCGAAAATAGTTCCGTTTTGTGTAGTATATCGCCGATTTTTCGAGACAATTAATGAACTGCATTTGCAATTGTCCAGCGGCATACGTTGCAAATCGCAGTTTGAATACTCAGCATCCTTAATTGATTTTTTGATAATGCAGCTTTCCTAATTGCCTCGGATGTTCTATTACCACATTCTTGTGTGCTGCATTTTTTATTGCGACCACAGAAAGTAAAAAAGGAAAATATTAAACTTGTCATTGTTTCATTTGGTACAAAAATAAATACCCGATTTTCTCAAGCCTCGTTACTAAAAACATTTCGATCATTGCCCGTAAAGTTATGTTATAATTGAGCCCTCTTAGGTCGCACCCAAATTTTTTTCTTAAATATAAATCTTTTTGAATCATGGTCGTACCCAGAGTCTTTGATGATAAAACAACAAATATGATATTACAAATAAAAACGGCTAATGATAGACAAACATTTTTAATTATAAATGATAAAAGCACATTAGTGGCGTCCGTAGAATTCCTAAATCTGTCAGACACACAGATGCATATTAAACCAAAGTAACTTGACGAAAATAAAAAGTAAAATTTCAGATCTGATAGCAAAGATAGAAAGAAAAATAAAGGTGTTCTAGAAATGTGAAAACTCTTTTAAAATATCTTTCCAATTCCATTCCATTAAAGAAAATAATTTTTTTTTCGAATATTTCTGGAAGTAGTAAGAATTTCCTAACTTTTAAAATACAATTTTCTGTCGGATCAAAAAGCCTTACTATGTCCTAATTTAACCGGCTTTGTATCTTCTATTGTTTACAAAATTCCAATGCCAACAACTGGATTTTGTAACACCCTTCAAAGAAAGTATTTATTACCGGGAAAGCTTTACTTACTAAATTCATGAGCTTTAGAAATAAATCTAGTGTGGACCTCATTATCGGTTGAAATTTACCAGAAACATGGCCGTTTGTCCTTCAGTAATATTCAGCAAATATCCGTTTACTCAAATCGTCCAAATCAATGTCATTCAGAAGCATCTCAGTTGAAGATATTTGGATAAATGTTAAATAATTCTTGATAAAAAGGTATTCTGGCAAGGTCCAAAGGACAAAATAATCCATCTATACTCACGGTAATAATTTTTATATTTTGATTTTTTTTTATATTGATTACTCTGTGTTGTGACAAAAAAATCGTCAGCGGTTTATGAAGTAGTGAGAAAGGTGATACGTATTCTTGTCTTCTTTATTTCAAACCAATGGTAACCCTTATCTTCTACCTAAGTATGTAACGGGTGAATCGTTTACTCTTCTCTTCCTTTATGTGAGTGGTAGTGGCTTCCTTCAGTTTGGCCCAGAGGAGATACACAAGAGTTAATCCACATTGAGTTTGGCTTGGAAATTCAGGTTCGGCTTGGAAAATCTGAGTGTATTGCCAGCATAAAGTTTTGAAGAAGAGGACGCGAGTGTATCCACAGTGAGATGCTTCGGAGAGGAAGTGATGAGAAAATCAATTCCCAAATATAGCGTGTGGACAAGATCAGGACTGAAAAAAGAAGGACGGGCAAAACCGGCTCTTGCTCTATGTGCGAAAGAGGAACAATGCAAGAAGCATTAACTCTTAATTAAGTGGAATACTTATAAAGCATAGTTCTATGTTTTAGAATGTTACCATGGCTTCATTGTCTTGATATTACACAGAGTTAGCCAATCAAGGCTTTGACTCTTTACTGGTGCTTTGTTTATAAAGCGTCGTTGCCGTAGGCCGATTTTATCTATTCTGCGTTTGCAGCGTCTAAGCCCAAAACCCGCAGGGGGGAAGGGGAGGAAGTTATTTTAAAAATCCTGTTACAGCATGTTAAGGATGGGGTTTTTCGGCTTCAGGGAGTTGCAGTAGCTGCGGGTTTAGAAGCAGCGGGATTTGTAAGTGGTTTGTGACCGGTTCTTTTCGGACTTTTGGCGGGATTTCTGGAGTTGGGGATTGTTTGGCTTTTTGGGCGTAGGAGGTTCCTGCTGCTACTGTATTGTCAGCTGAGGAAAGCTTACGCTTAGCCTCATTTTCCAACTTTAGATTTGGGTTTTTAGGGCATTTGAAATAACTGGCAGTGTGAGGCCCTTCGCAGTTACAGCACTTTGCTGGAGTGCTTGTGGATTTATAGCAGGACTTGTAGAAATGTGGTTCGCCACATCTATGACAATATAGATTTGCGCCGCAATTTGAGAGAGTGTCACCACATTGTTGGCAGTTTTTACACCGCGGGATGTATTTTAGGTTTAAGTGGTTTAGGGTTCGTAGGGGCTCGATGAGCTCCGACAGGTTTTAGATGTGGGATATTTGTACAAAGTTAGCTTGGGAATTGGGCAGGAGTACCTTGACCATATTGGACACTTTTTTGGAGTGCCGAAGACGGAAAAAGTGCGTCTGTTCTGGAGCAAAGCCCAGAGCGGTTGTTTCTTTGTTCATTTCCTCGATGCCCATGCGGGCATCGAGGCCTTTGATGATCAAAGACAGTTTTCTGTCTTTGATGGGGGGAGTGTGGGTGAAGTATTGGATATGGTGTGCATTGAGGAGCTCTAGGATTGGTTTATGGAGTTCTGCCATTCTTGAAAAGATAGAGATGTCAGTGGCGGTTTTTTTAGTGTAAGAGATTTTGATGTTGCGTTGGGAAAGAACGTCCTGGGTTTTGCTCCAGTCCGCCGGGTTTGTAATAGTGATTAGGATTGTGGTTGGTTTGCGTATTGTTTGGGCGTTTGTGGTCTGGTGGGCGCTTTTGGGGCCTCTAGAGGTGGGAAATTGGAGTCCTCAGGGACTTCCATCTGTTGAGGGTTGTTTAGGGCTATGGCTTGAGCGAGTTTTTGGGTTAACTCGTCAATAAGGACTTGTTGGTCTTGAATTTGCAGGGCGAGAATGGCGACTTGCTGTTGAAGATCCCTCAACCTCCCTTGAAGAGGATCCCTCGTAGGATAGGAAGGATCCGTCGAGAGATTCTGGGGATGTTTTAATTGGTTCTGGGGAGCTTGGAGTTGAGGGCCTTGGGGCTTTCGACTTACTCTGCTCTTGGTAGGTGGTGATGGCTGAGCGTTTAAGCTTTGGTTTGTTCTTTGGCATTTTACACCTTAACTTTTGTTGAAACTGGACACTAGACGTTGGGACTGTGTCTCACCAGAGACACAGGTGAATTTTTATTTTTCGAAAACACGTGTTTTAGTAGGGTGTTCACTGGCGCGCACTTTGGTGAAGGACGACGCTGGACAAATACACTGTATTCGGCAAATAGCTGATTGGTCGATTGCTGGTGATGCTTTGATGTTCCTCTGACGATGGACACGAGCAGATTGATTGTTAATGATGAATGTTACCACGGCTTGCCCTTATAGTAAAGTATTTCAATCCCTTTCAGGGGGAGGGGTTTTTGAGTCAAAAATAATATATACGAGCACTATTTGAAAACTTTTGGGTAGACCAAACACGAAAGAAACGTTTCGAACGATAAGGGAACTTGTAAATCAGTTACCAGCCATCTTTGACATGCTTCACGTTGTACTGCAAATCAAATTATTATGTATATTATATTATTTTGGCAATAAAATCGAAATTTGTTATTCAGAAAAGTAGATCTATCTGTGCCATGAAAATGAAAGTGGACAACAAATCTATCTATAACAAAGGATAAAAAACGGAATTTGAAGAAAATGCAACTGTTCAGAAAAATAAAATCGTGTAAGCCATCCCGAATTAGAGACAATCAGCGACGAAAAGAAAACCTACTGCCTAGTTTGTTTAGAGGGTTTTATTTCAAGTAAAGAAGCAGAAATGCAGGTGCAGGTTGTGAGTGCAAAGCACTGTACAAATGAACCCATGAAGACTGTAAAAATTTAACATTCTGTATTCTTTTCAAAATTGTGACTGTAAATATTCTTAACTAAGCTTTTAGATGGTTTCTTGGAAAGTAAAGGCAAATTTAAACTTGGAATTTGAGTAAGTTTGGCATTTTGATTTCAACACGACTTTATTCTTTAATACAGCGAAACATAAAATTTTATTTTATCGTAGTCCAGTAAAAATCCAAAGAAGTTTGCAACCGGGAAGAGAAAAATTAATATCTGGCTGATAAACATTTTAAATAATTTATCTCTTATACGAGGTGATCGATAAAACATACGTTCAATGTTAGAAAGTATCAAATCCGCAATAGACTGCAAGCCCTCAATACTGCAAGGCCCCAAAGATAAAATGTTACTTTTACCCTCGAACTGCAATAATTTTAGATATGTCTAAATTAGCTTACGAAATCGTTCATTTGTAGAACATTTATTATAAAGAATATTTAAAAAGTTCAGCTACTTGGCATAAATCTTGGCAAAATAAATGCCAAAAGTCCATTCAGCAGTATCATTTAATGCACTCAGATAAAAGCTAATCTTTTGAGAACAATGATTATTTACCTCTATGTTAAAAATGGATAAGGAATATACATACAATCAATGTGAAAATAAAATAATTTATTGCTTCAAAAGTAGAATTAGTCTATGTAAAGTATGCTGTTTTGTTAATACTGTCGGGATGGTATTTGTTGAATTGGAGTGATATTATTTCAAAAGTTTTATAGTCTTGGAGTTCTACTTTGTAATTTTAAATAAAAAATTCCTATGTTGAATGTGTATTCAAACGTATTTACATCTTTCAATTAAAATTTTTAATAATCAAATTATGAATCTTTACTACCACAAACTATTCTCATTATGACAACTTTTGTACTTGGCTGGTCGAATAGAATACGAAGTTCAGTTTGGACCCGAAGCCCCTAAACTGTTAAAAATAATTTTAAATTCAAACAAATTGATGTAATAAGCATATCGACGAAATAGCGAATTAACTAGCTAGGTTCAGTCTGTCAGAAACATTCGACGCATCAATTTTAACATCCTCCATATCTTAGGCCTGGTCCGCATTGATTAGTTGGTGAACAGCAAATGGATGAAAACCACTCAATTATACAAATCGAAATACGAGATAATGTTGGTGAGGATGGGAAATAGCATATTCAAATTGAATTCTGCTTCATCTTCAAATAGAACTTCTAAGCTTAACATATATTTCAAAGGGTTTTCAGTATATTTTTGACAAAACATGTTCAGCTTTTAGATTGAAAAAAGAATATTTACTTGGGCCAGCAATGTATACAGGGTTGTTCATTAGTGCGCCAAAGTCCAATATCTCAGTAAATATGAATTTTAGAGGAAAATGTCTCCCACGAAAGTTTTTCATGTTTATGAGATGCGGATTTTAAAATTATATTCCAGTATACGGGGTGCGTTATAAACGTGTGGTGGTAACCAATTATGGTTTTTTAAACAGAACTCCCCTTTTTTGTGCTTTTCCAAATTAGCATCAAATTCTAATGTAAATTTATTTCGAAAATTTTATCTAAAATCTTATGGTTTTCGAATTATTCGGAAAAATATGAAATTTTTGACAGTTACTGGGTTCCACATAAATCAACGTAAATCAAATCATACCCGCAGCGAATTTGGAAAAGAGTCTTCTGTGATTCTAAAAGGACCTAGTAATCTACGTGCAGGTTTGTTGTAATTCATAAAGAGATATCCGTACACCGCTCAATTAGCCTCTAAACTTGCATGTTTTTAAACCTCAAAAAGTTGCTTATTTCAAATGGAACCCCTAATTTTTTTTCAATATTGGCATTTAAAGTATAATTTTAGGGCTAGTTTTTGTAAGATGTCCTAGTCCTAAAAATCACCGTTTCTAAGCTAAAATTTAGAAAATTATTTAATTGTTATTTTGATCAAGTTAACAGCAAGGGTACATGTTGACATGCAAACAAAAAACAAACGTTTGTATTTTTTGAATGAAACTTGAAGATAGATGGATAGGCCATGGCGGTCCCGTTTCTTGGCCACCTAGATCGCCAGACTTAACAAAATTGGATCTTTTTCTATGGGGTCACATTAAAAACATTGTATATCAATCTGCTCCGACCACTGCAGAAGATATGAGACAACGAATAGTACATGCGATAAGAAATTGTACAAGCATTGATATGTTACGAGAAGTAAAATAGGTCTTTTTTGGCAAGACTGCAGTTGTGTTCGCATCAAAATGAGGGACAGTTTGAGAACCTTTAATGAACACCGCATTTATTTAAAAATAATATTTTATTTAATTATTTATATTTAATAATACATTTATAATATTAAGTTTTTTATTTAATGTATTTTTTGATGGTCGACTTGATTCAAGACAAAATTAAGCTTTTTTCTAAATTTTTCCGAATAACTTGGAAACGGTAACTTTAAGGTTACCACACCTTACATAAACTAGCTTTAAAATTTAACGGTAAATCTAAAAATTGAAAAAAAATTGGGGGGTTCCATTTGAAATAACCAAGTTATTGAGATTAACAAACATGCAATTTTGGATGCTCATTGGGCGGTTTATTGAAAACTTTTCGTAAATTAACATATGTCAGCACGTAGCTTGTTTAGTCCTCTTGGAGGTCCACAAGACCGATTTCGAAATTAGTAGCGATTAGGGTACAGAGCCAATTTCAAAATTTTGATATTTTTTCGAATAATTCGAAAACCGTACATGTTTCAGGTAAAACGTTTGAAATAAACTTACATTCAAATTTGACAATAAATCCGAAAAGCGCAAATTCTTTAGTTCCATTTAAAAAACCATAGTTGGTAACTACCACACGTTTATGACGCACCCCGTATATTGAAAAGTAATTTTAAAATGTGCACCTTTTAAACATCAAAAACTTTCTTAGGAAGTCTTTTCTTCTAAAGTTCATATTTACTGAGATATCGCACTTTGACACACTAATGAGCAACCCTGTATATTTAACAACACGAGGGGAATCTATTGCAAAGCAACAGAAAAAAAATCAAATAAAAAATTCTGTTTAGAAAATGTGTTGGTAAAACTCAAACTCGTAGGAATTAAAAAGATAAAGAGCTACAATAAATCAACTTGTATTATAACATCGCACTAACAATCTATCGACAGCGAATCATTATAATCCGGGTAAATGAATTTAATGTCCTCTGCTAAACTGATGTATTATCACATTCCCAACAACATAAACGTGCCAAAAGCAAACAAGATATCAATTTCCTAAACTGAACAATATGTCAAATCGAATAATCTGCAAATGAAACTGGAACGTAAAGAAATACTCAACTGTACCAAAACCAATTTAAACCAGCGCAATAGCCCATATTGTGCAATGAAACTGGCAGCTGCTGAAAGAGTTCCATTTTACGTGTTTTTGTGGGTAAAGTTGACATGCTTGAAGAGAAACGTATGACGGATTTTCAAGATGTATTGCTCAAATTAGTTTTCCGAGAGTCCGTTCTACATGGTAGCGTGAATCACATCAGTCAAAAACACGGACAATTAAATGCGGCAGGTAAAAACCTTAAAATAAAGTTTAAATTAGTAAAAATGCCTGTTTAGGTGCTTGTCTTTATCGGTCAATAAATAGCGGCAGAAAATAAAACAGTATTCTTCTTGAACCAACGTTTCGGCTAAATTTAAACCAGCCAGGGCTTTTCAATTTTGAAAGTGTTTCGTCACCTGAGCTTTGACCAACCACAACAGTAATGAAACTGTTAGGAAAATGGCGGGGCGAAAAAGTTTCTTTGACTCAATAAGACAAAGCTTTGGCGACGAGACAGTTTCAAGTTTCAAGAGCCCTGAGGATGGCTTAAAAATAGCTGAAACGTTGGCCCTAAAAACATAGTGTTTTATTTTCTATCCCTATCTATTGACCGATGAACCCTTGCACCTAAAAAGGCAGGTCTACCAACTAGCATCACGGTCACCAACAAACCACAACATAGCTTAGATTGTTCATCGAATCCATTGTATTTTCACAAAGGAAGTTAATTAGATTACTTTTAAACTCAAAACTAACCATTTTGGCCATCATGAAAACATATGCGAATTTTTCACTTTTGTACTATACGTGCTAGAAGTGAAATTTTTGAATATTTTATGGCCTAATATGGTCACGTTTACAAAGCTGAGTGATTACCGGCTGTTTGTATTATCTATGGAAAAAGTATATAGACGAGAAAGTGCATTTTGCACCACTACAACATTAGTTTACCGCATAAAGATTTTTTTGGCAGTATAAAAATTTAAGGTGCGTCATAGTATACATGAGTATGTATAATCACAAATCTCCTTTCTTTAGGAAAATGACAAAAAAATTACGATTTCTTTTTCATATCATCATCTTTTTCATATCAACAGCATCACTCGACTGTTCATCCGCTCTTTATTCTGGCCAACAATATACAAACTACCCACCTAACTGACAGAAAGACATCTTGCGTGTTTATGGACATTAACAAGGCTTTTGACAGTGTCTGGCATAGAGGCTTACTATACAAACTATACAAACTACACACACCAACATATCTACTACACACCATAAAGAACTTACTAGAAAACAGACAACTACAAGTACGAATTGACAAAACACTGTCATTTTCTTTTTCCCCTGAACAAGGGCTCCCTCAAAGATCCCCGCTCTCACCGTTTCTCTACAATATATACTGCCATGACATATACAATTACAACTTACCAGACAAAAATCAAATCGACAGATCGGCATACATATTACAATACGCAGACGACACGGCACTTATTGTACATGACAAAACTACTGAGAGAGCAGCGCAAAGACTCCAAACACTAACAAACAACACAATGACATGGTTTTATAAATGGAGACTAACACCAAACGCGTCAAAAAACCAACTTCTGCTCACAAACCACAGACTCAACGCTGACTCCCCTACAATAACTGCAGACGGCCAAACGACACAACCAAAAAACGACATAAAATACCTTGGAATCACAATTGACCACAAACTTAAATTCACTAAACACATACGAAACATCAGGGCAGAAAAAATAAAGAGAACAAAACACTTCCAATCACTAACCTACAAAGACAGAGGAATTAGCACAAACACCGCCACCAAAATATATAAAGCTATTTGTAGACCCTTGCTAGACTTTGGACATATACGCATGACCAACGGAACAGAAAGGACAAAACGTTATACACAAACAACAGAACAAATTGCACTAAGACTAATAACACGAATAAGACACCCCCAAAACCCACTACACAACCCCCCACCCAACTACTATACGAACGCACAAACATGACAAAGATCTCGGAAAGACTCATACAGCTACAGACAAAATGGACAAACAACCCCTACAACTGGACCATACTGAATCCCCTTTGTCTTACAAGACCAACCAGACAATCCCGCTTCCGTTTCCCTACATTAACGCTACTCGAACACTTACAAACGCTACGGACTAGTGGACAATAAAATAATTTCTTCTTGCTACTGAAATTTTATTTATTTAATAGTATTGTTAACCTAGAATAAGAGAATTTTCATATTTGTTTTTCATTTAGATTAAGACTGCATGTATTAAACAAGGGCAGAAAGACCGATAGGTCGATAGCCTTTTTTAGAAATAAAGATGTTTACTACTACTATTTATATTTAGCGGTCCCTCAAATAAAGTCCCTTTACTGCACAATAGAAAACTAAAATTTACTAAAAATACAGCTGTTTTAATTAAATATTGCCGCAGTTTGAAGACATAGAATAGACGCTAATAGGTAAACCGTGTCTGATCGTGAGGAAATCTCCTTTCCGCACTTGATTGCTTCGTTAGACCACTTATCGATCGATGTGTTGGGGGTCGTTCAATCAACTATTAGACAGCGTTAAGTTTTGACTTTTCGCACTCGTTAGGTAAACAGCTGTTACTTACAAATTAAACTAGTAGTAAGTCCTTCAAAAATGCATTTTCAATAAAATGTTTGAAATGTCCGCAAAGGTACTGCAAACATAGATAATTCCTGTGAAATAAATTTTAAAATCGTACAAAATTCATCTAACAATAGAACATTATTCAAATTAAAATAAAATTCCTGGGTTCCAGTCAAATTTATTGGTTATTATTTTATTACAAATACGTTTCAGTGTCTTTCTCCACCATCATCAGTTTCCATGCATGGCTGTTCCACCTTCAACTTTGGCAGCAATAGAACATAATACAAAGTGTTTTAAAAGTGGCGCTATTTCTTAGATACGAGATACTTAGGGAGTACTGAAAAACGAGCTAAGAAAAATGATTTCCATAAAAAACTGAAATATTCGTTAAATTTAAATCATAAATTTTGCAACAAATCATTGAATGTTGACACAATTGATAGCAGCTGCTGATGTTGTTTTTCTCATTAATATTGCGTGATTTGTATTTTTATTGTAAGTAATGTTGTTTGTTTTTTGTTCATATGTAAATCACAAAGGTAACATCCGAAACTAAAAAACAAATCTAAGAAAGATTATTTTACAGAATGGGCCCCTAAATTCGTTATTCAAATCAGTTCGTAAGAATTATATGTTTCAAAAGTTGAATGTTCACTTAGGTTCTGCAGGGAATTATATTAATACCTGCATATGTAATCTCTTTACATGAGCTTTATCAGCAAACTACACAATTTATTAAAGCGCTGATCGACTTTGCTTCATAACTTCACTTCACAATATCCGTTTCAATTGCCCTGCAAAACTGATAGAACGGAAGACATCGCAAGCTATGACTTGATACAAAGTTCCTCCAGAGGTTCGAGTCTGCGGTAAAGGAAAAACAATCGTAATTGCAGCAGAGATTAGTAGAAGTCAACTAATCTCTGATTGTAGCTTCAACCTGACATTAGCAACCAGCTGTTCAGTTATGGCCATATCTTATTGCTATCTCTAATAAATAACATGATTCCGCGTGTTTGTTATGTGAAAGACTGGATCTATTTAAAATTACCACCGTGAAGGTCAACTTGAGACATTTTCGATGTGGTTAATAAGCTTTGAGGAACAAAACAAATAAACTAACCACAAACATGCTGTAATGCAGACATGTTTCTCACCAAACATTTGGATGCAACCCTTGTTTTCTTGCTTGAGTTGAGAAAAAACTATGATTGCTTCTTTATTCAGCCATTTTAAAAATACCATTGACTTTCAAATTTGGATTTCAATATTTTGTTCAATTTCATAATACCACTTAGCAGTTGTCGAGTATATTTGTTTAATTAAATATATATTTCCAATAATTTTTTGGACGTTTTTTAACATTATTGTTTATTTTAAATTAAAATTCCTGGGTTCCAGTCAACCACATTATTTATTATTTCATATCAAAAACGTTTCGGTGTCTGTTTCCACCATCATCAGTTTGTCTGTATAAAATTTAGTATGAGGGCCAGATTCTTGCATCTGGTCAAGAAGTTTTTTTCTGTTTTTTTCTCTTGCCAATTTTGCCTTCAGTTTCCCATATATTCTCCTCAATCCAGTCTTTTTGATATGAAATAATAAATAATGTGATTGATTGGAACCCAGGAATTTTATTTTAAATTGAATTAAAATACAGTCAGGAAAGTATACAGAATTATAATTTTTAACCTTTATTTTTTTATTGTTTATTTTTAAGTAGAGAAACCTAACTTCACGTCATGTAAAATGGAAGAAAAAATTGTAGTTCAATAGGTTTGTGGTAGACTAAATGTATTAAACCTCAAAGCTCCAATTGTCAAATCAAGCATCTTTTTTTTTCAGCTTTTCGCTCATTGTGTATTGACTTTCAGCTAATACAAAATGCACTTCATTTAAAATAGCAATTCTGTAATTTGTTGATGATCGTGATGATAATTGGTGACATATACACGTTAAGATGTTTGGGTTTATTGGCCAACAGATAGAGGTAGATAAAAACACTATGTTTCTTGTGGCAACGTTTCTGCTATACTTAATCCATCCTCAAGAATCGTAGATTTAGTGCTTTTCCATTATGCCCAAGGGTGACAGCATGTCACCAGACGTCGGTATGAAATTCGACTCGGCTTAAAAATAGCCGAAACGTTGGCCCAAGGAAAATTGTGTTATTTTCTGCTGTTATCCATTGACCTATAAACCCAAACAACTTAACAGATTCTTTTTGCCAATAATATGATAATGCCTTAGAGATAAACCGAAAACACACGATCAAATTGTGACTTAAATAATTATTAAAAAAAAATATTCTCGGTATTTCAAACCAAGTTCGATCTTGTCCGTATGTCTACCATTGAACTTGTGGCAATGTACCAAAATGGCACTAAAATAGTACTCAAAAACATATTACAGGTTTTAAATATTATTTACACTATACGAACATGCAACCCGTTATCAAATACAAAAGCGAGAGTCAAATGAATAAAGCAATAATAATCTAAATGATGATATAAATAAACAATTCACTACAAGTTAATTCATATTTTCCAGTCATCAAATTCTGCCTTATTTAATAAATTGATAGAAAATGTTGAAAGTAAATTTAATTTTCTGCACCTGTATACAATCTGCCCGGATTTGGGTTTGATACGGTACAAAATCAATCAGATTTAACAAAATTTACTCACACTTTGCCATTACATTTTCGTTCGCAGTTCAATCGATCAAAGACAGACCGAGAATGTAAAAGTAGTACATCACGTGATATACCGAAGACTTGAAATAGATTATGGCAATGATTTTGGCAGAACCTTGTTTTCAGTGTTTCAGAAGAAAGACGATTACAAGAATTAAACAAAATTACTACAATCTTCAATAATTAAGAAGCAACAGGTATTTACGTAATGTTAATGAGGAAGATTACCTTGAAAAACATTGTTGCCATTCTTCGGATCTAGTTTTGTGCAAATATCTCGGTTTTTAATAACAATTAATTTTTTTACACTTTTGCTGTACTCCTAAAACACCCCCAGAGGAATGACGCCAATTTTGAATCACCCTGTATTATAGTTTGTTATTGGTAAAAAGATGGATGTTTAGGTGCTTGGGTTTAAAGGTCAATAAATAGCGGCAGAAAATAAAGCTTTATTTTTTCTGGAGCCAACGTTTCGACTATATTTAGACTATCCTCAAATGGTTTAAAAAAAGCCGAAATGTTGACCCAAAAAAATTTAATTATGTTTTCTGCCACTATCTCTAATAAATAGCGATAAACTCAAAAACGTAAACAAGCGTCTTTATTTTGACTTTATCAAGTTGGTTCAATTTTGAAATATTGAACATAATACACCAGACGAAACTTATCGACAGCTCCAATTTTCGGAAAATTAATTACGGTAATTGCTTCAAATCCTAAAGCTGTCCACACCTTGAGCCAATACATGCCTAATATAAATGATCTCACACACACAAATCGGACAATGTTTGCACTATTTAGAATACAAGCGTGTTATTTGAAACGGGACACTAGTGTGGGCACTAGACAAATATATTAAACCAAATAAAGCAGAATCAGTTTGAATATTATATTCTTTTTAAACACCACAATTTATGAACAAAACAAATGGTCTGTCAGCGAATTAAAATTTGCGACATTTACCTTTACGATAAACTCAATTTAATTTAAACGGAATCTCCATTAATCCCCAAACCAAACAAACTTTAATCTGAACTAGTCGCCGAACATGTTCAATTGTGAATAAAATTCGAATCACAGTAAACATGCAATGCGGCTCTGAAGTATAGACTGGATTAATGAAACGAACATTGTTTCAATAATTAACCAATCAACAACTAAATTTTGCTTTATCGTTAGTTGATTTTTTAAGTGTTTGAAGTATTAATTCAAGATTTCTAATTCTCATCCATAAATTTGCACTTTTCCCGACTTTGACCGAGAGAGCACTTGCAGAGCTTCAATAACCCATCAACGTATGACGTAGCACTTTGCTGATAGAATATGTACAAAACTTTGTAATGCATATCTGAAATTAATGAGAATTACACTGTTTAATTAACAAGCAGCAACGTGCATATTAAACGAAAACCAAACCAACGTGTCAATATTAGGGGTCAAATCAAAGCGAAATTCACCAAAATAATGTGGCAAAGAGCAAAGTTTACGTCGATAACGTGTATGCTTAAAACATATTTCACTCTCTACTAAAGCTCAAGCCAAAATTAACATTTCCATTATTTTGATGAATCATGAAATAGTGAGATTAGTTTTATATTTAAACCTTGCCTTGAGGTATTAGTGCCAAGGCTGACTTAGCTATTAAGGTGCACGTGCTGAAAAGTAAAAAAAAAATTAACCTGAGAAATCTGCGTCCAAGCTTGCACTCCAGCTGGCCATGTTCTTCTAAACTCCTAGTAAAAAAAATAAAAACTATATTATCAATGAAAAGTATTTTTTAAGGGTTAAAAACTGAAGTAATTTAAATTCAAAAGAATAATATTGCTTTTCTCACGAAAATTAAAAATTAATATAGAAAATTTCCTATTTTGTTGATAAAATCTCCTAGATAAATCATCCCAGCACGCAATTATACTTTCCTGTATAAAGTTTCTACATTTACAAATGAAATACACATAATACATATTTTAATATGGCACAATATTAAAAACATTTTAATGTATCTTTGATACAGTAGTAGTAGTAAACATCTTTATTTCTAAAAAAGGCTATCGACCTATCGGTCTTTCTGCCCTTGTTTAATACATGCAGTCTTAATCTAAATAAAAAACAAATATGAAAATTCTCTTATTCTACGTTAACAATACTATTAAATAAATAAGACTTCAGTGGCAAGACGAAATCATTTTATTGTCCACTAGTCCGTTGCGTTTGTAAGTGTTCGAGTAGCGTTAATGTAGGGAAACGGAAGCGGGATTGTCTGGTTGGTCTTGTAAGACAAAGGGGATTCAGTATGGTCCAGTTGTAGGGGTTGTTTGTCCATTTTGTCTGTAGCTGTATGAGTCTTTCCGAGAACTTTGTCATGTTTGTGCGTTCGTATAGTAGTTGGGTGGGGGGGTTGTGTAGTGGGTTTTGGGGGTGTCTTATTCGTGTTATTAGTCTTAGTGCAATTTGTTCTGTTGTTTGTATGTAACGTTTTGTCCTTTCTGTTCCGTTGGTCAAGAGTATATGTCCAAAGTCTAGCAAGGGTCTACAAATAGCTTTATATATTTTGGTGGCGGTGTTTGTGCTAATTCCTCTGTCTTTGTAGGTTAGTGATCGGAAGTGTTTTGTTCTCTTTATTGTTTCTGCCCTGATGTTTCGTATGTGTTTAGTGAATTTAAGTTTGTGGTCGATTGTGATTCCAAGGTATTTTACGTCGTTTTTTGGTTGTGTCGTTTGGCCGTCTGCAGTTATTGTAGGGGAGTCAGCGTTGAGTCTGTGGTTTGTGAGCAGAAGTTGGTTTTTTGACGCGTTTGGTGTTAGTCTCCATTTATAAAACCATGTCATTGTGTTGTTTGTTAGTGTTTGGAGTCTTTGCGCTGCTCTCTCAGTAGTTTTGTCATGTACAATAAGTGCCGTGTCGCCTGCGTATTGTAATATGTATGCCGATCTGTCGATTTGATTTTTGTCTGGTAAGTTGTTCTTTGATACATACGAAGTGCATGTAACTAAAATTTTTTTGTTACTTAAAGAGAGTTTGCACTCTTATAAATATTTCAAATGAATCGAAGTAAACTGGTTAAAAATCAGGTTGAAATGTGTAATTTCTTCTCTTTATGAAAGACTTAATAAAGTGTCCGCTGGTTTTAAACATTTTAAGAAACATTTTCCACAGTTTCCACAATAAAAAGGCTCAATTTTACCTCACCTGATATAAAAAATATTGGATGAAGCCAGGTTCCAAGAAAAGAAACATAGCAAATACTTGCAGCAGTTGTAGTTTCAAAATATACTTTTTACACAAACCAGGGGTTAAAGTTGCATTTCACTGCAAACGTGTGACACGTTCTAACGGTCTATCTCATAAAATTTTGATTTTGGATCAGACAAAAAGAAAATATATGCATTTGAAACATACATAAAGCAGTTATTCTTATTAATATTTAGGGCAGAAAGACTGATAGGTCGATAGCCTTTTCTAAGAAATAAAGATGTTTACCGCTACTACTACTACCATTTTTTTTTAAATCCGGGCTTAGGAAAAGGTTCGGAATAACTAAGAAATAACTACGAAAAATAATAAGTCAAATATTTGAGGCAGAAAATATTATTTACTAAATGAATAACTACTACTAGAAAATTGAAAGTACATAATAAGCAAAAATAGTATAATATAAGAACAATAACAAGAATAGTCGACATGATGGATAATTAACTTATTTGATTATTAATTAATTTCTAAAATCCAAAAGCGCCATTATAATAATAAATTCAAGCGCTGTGGCAAAATGTAACCATTGACACCTACAATTTTGAACGGGTCTCAGAATTCAAATGCCTCAGAGTAGTCATCACAGCAGACAAAAATATGAATAAAGAAATAAAGGCCCGCATACAGAGCGGTAATAAATGCTATTATGCACTAAGAGAACTGTTCCAATCGAGAATAATGTCGTAATCCTCAAAACTAAAATTGTACTATGCTACTATAAGACCGGTAGTCATGTACGAATGTGAAGCGTGGACCCTAACCAAAGCAAACGAAGACGTCCTGCGAAGATTCGATCGAAAAATATTTAGAAAAATATATGGACCAACCCAGGATCCTAGTTCAGGGCAATATTGAATAAGAACAAACCTGGATTTAGAACAATTGTACCAGGGAAATATTGTGAGAGAAGCAAAGTCACAAAGACTGAGATCGGTAAGACACATATACAGGGCACCAGATGACAGAATGCTGAAAATTGCAAGGCAGGAAGCACCGACGAGCAGAAGACCACCGGGAAGTCGTAAAATGAGATGGAGGGACAAAGTTCTATCGGATATGCGGAAGATGGGCATTGAAAATGAACAGGAAACAATGCTAGATAGAAGTCGATGGAGGCAAATTGTGCTTGCAGCCAAGACCCACATAGGGTTGTAGTTCTAGTGGAAGAAGAAGAAGAAATACCCACCCACTTACCAGATCGAGTAGAGAAACACATGAAATTGAAATGATTTAAAATTCTTACAAGTAGCCGATGAGGCACATCAAATGCTGTTTGCAGCAAAAACAAACGAGCAATAACCTTCACATCTTGCAGGTACATTACTCTTGTTGATTGGAAAAAGTTTGATGATATTAAATTTGTGGCCATACCTTTTGTACTACCTCCTAACCTCTGTTAAGGAAGTGACTCAAAATTGAAGTAAATATTATTTAAAATATAAAAAATTAATAAAATTAATTACATATTTCTTTTCAAGTAGTTGCTTTAAATGAAAATTATTAGTAATTGAAAACTTCCGCAATAAAATGATAAGATAATTTAATCCAAGTCATACACACCAGTTTCATTAATCCTTAAAGAAAAACCTTAAAATCTTCAGTGAACAGAAATAGAGGCAGTTATATAAAATACATATATTTATTTGAATGAGTTCACAAAGTGAAATAATTAAATGCATTTATGGAAAATTTAAAATATAACATCGTACTTGGATGGACTTTTCGTTACAAATTGGAGAATTTTAAAAATAAAATATTAGATCAATATATAAAAACTGTATTGAAAAATGTATAAAAATAATTGAAAGCACTTGATTCATATTTGAAACCAATCGACATGACAAAGATCTCGAAAATACAGGTTTGAAAAGCTTATAAGTACCAAGTAACGTAGCTTCGACTAAAATAGTGCCACTACGCTACATAAACAACCTCCTGGTACAATGTCTTAAGTGTTTGAAATAGCCTACATTTAAAAATGGTAAATTACCAACTCGCAAGAAAACTCTTATAAGCTTTCAAACGAAAACATTAAAAAACCACTATTAGTGAATAACTTATAATTTACTGAGTGCTTTTAAATATTAATTGCACTTTGAAACTTATCCGTCTAGGAAGTTTTGCCCGGAAATAGAGTTTAGCAGTTTTCTTACATTTCGTGAAAAAGGCATAGAATAAAATTTTAATTAATCCCAGTCAAATAAATGAACTTTTTCATTTCGCTTACCCTAAAGTTTTAAAACTGTTCGAAATTAAGAAAAATAACTTACTCAAGGCCATGTTCGGAGAAAGCTTCACTGATATCGGAGTCACTTCTAGGTAAGATCAATCTTGGCAAAATTGTAGCCTTTTTTCTTCGAGTTTTCAGTGTAGTTTGTTGAGAAAGGCTCATAAATTCCGGTGCTCTATGTGGGGAGTGAGGAGAAAGAATGGTCAGCCTCCTTTCTCCAGGACTAAGGCTAAGATAGCCTGCAGGAGGGGGCAAGCTGAGATGTTGAGGCACTCTCATTCTACCTGACCTACAAACACGTATTATGTTTTAAAGACTAAGTGTGATACAAAATTTCACTAAAACGTTTTATATAAACTTTTAGTAAATAAAGTCTTAAATGCTACACTGGGTTGCGTAAAAGTTGCACTTACCATAAACCCCGCTTTTTCTCAGCACTAATCTCTGAGGAAGCGCTCAGAGACAAAGCAGTCCCCTCCCCACTAACTGCATGGCGTTTTAGTATCATTTCCCTATCAATACTTTCCAAGCTTTTAGCCTCTGTAGATTCAGAAAATATTTTTCTCACATCTCTCTCGCTGGTACTCAGGAAACTACGAGAAGCTGTCTTGAGGCTTTCCATACTTCGAGCAGTTTCTGTTCGTTGGCCAGTTGTTAAAAATTGTCCTTTAACGGGCAAATCAAATTCCTCTTGGCTGGAGCTGGAGTGTGGAGTGTTTAGGCGTGAATATCTCGGGCTAACTCTGAAGCTCACACTGTCGGTTTCTGATTCTACCGAATCGCCACTGGCTTGTTGAGTGACTATTTGGCATTGAGGCAAACAGCCGGATCCAATCTCAGGAGTTACAGTTGCAATTTTTTGGGAAGTGGTGCTAACAGCTGTGGTTTGAATTAAAGCGGTTTTGGTTAGAGTGGCAGATGTAGTTCCCTCGTCTTCCAGTTGCTCAGCCACCAGAGTTGAAGCAGATGCGGTTCGAGATACATCTTGCTGAATTAAAGTAATCGTAGAAGATGTTTTTCGAAGATTCGTGCCTGTCGATGGATCTATGGTAGTTTCTTCCTCGTCCTCTTCCATTTTTGGAACCTTTGGTGGATTGATTGTGCTAATGTTGAGTTAATATCAAGAAAGCTGCTGCATGGGACGGACGATATTGGAGCTATGTTAAACCTGAAAGCAAATAGACAACCTTAAAATATTTGCTTGAAGAAATGCAAGCTTTCTATTTAGTTTAAGAGACAAACAAAAAGTAAACAAGTTGGGGTGGATAATTGCGACTAAATGTGGAAAATCCGCTGTTGGAAGCTTTCCGAGCCATTGTACCGTATATTTTACAACTGGCTGAGTTCGTTAGGTTGCTCTCGCCGGACGGATTTGGAGTTTTAAGATCCAGAACATTAGCTGCGGAAAGGTACAATGATTGATGAGGGCCTAGTTCTGTATGAACTTTTGCAAAGTTTACTTAGTTAACCACGTTATGCTGTGAGACTTACATTTAATGACGTAGATTTAATCCGATACATTTTATTTACAAAATCGACCGAAGATGTCCAATGGTGTGGTCCAGAACCAATGGACATGTAGATTTTTGTGATGCAGTTTGAGTAAACCGCGTGCGCCAAAAATCAGACATCACTTGTTGTCTTTTCCAAGAGTAAATCTTCATCGTTTTTTTATATTCTCAATGAAATATCATTGGTAGTTTACGTGTTATAGTAATTTTTATTTTAATAAAAACGGACATGAAATTTTAGATAATAAAGACCAGAGAACGAAGAATGTAGCTTGCAAAATCTGTTTCGAAAAGTTCGCAACATCTATCACCTTAGGCAAACAGAAAGTTTCGAAATTTGGCCGAGAAATTTCATGGAAAATGTCTGTGAATCTAATCCGTTCATTGACTTTTGGGAGCTTTGCTAATACTTGTGAAAATATTTTTATTGGAAACGGATATATCAAATGTATTAGGAACCCAATTGATGAACAAAATTTGAATTGCAGATTTCCAGATCGCGAGTTAATTTATAGTTTCAGCAGTAAAATGATATATTTTTTTGCTACTTGCCAGTTGGTTTCACTAACCTTTGTTAAATTTGTTTAAATCCCCAGGTTTAAGCAACCTGGGCAAATATTAGCTTCTTATGTGACACATATTTTCGTATGATTTATATATTATTCGCATTATATAACTAATTTCCAAAATATTTAAGCGTTTTAAGATTTTAAAAAAACCACCCTGTTAATAAGACGTAAAAATATGTTGACTATAAGATAGTACACCCTGTACAAAATAAATTAACATAAGCAAATTTGTGAGAACCTTCACATATAGATTATTAACTCACAAACATCAGTTTAATTGCCAATGTTAAACATAATTTCATTGTATGTCCCTTCGGACGACAATGAGGAGATATAATGCTTGGGAATTAACCTATTTTGGGGTTCAGAACTTTGAGCCATTTGCCTGAAAATCAAGTTATTAATAGTTGCGAAGGTCTAATTATGTGCTATATTAAGTTTTTTCTGGCCATTTGAAATAAGAATAAAACTCGCGAATCAAGAGGAAACTATAATGTGATTTAGGTTTTTAGGATATTTCACCTTAGTATTTTTTTCGCTCATCCACATTTTCAGGACACGAATCAGATTCGATAGAAGCAGTGTCATTCTCTGATATTTAATAGTAGCTCGTGGCTATAAATTAGAAAATAAAACTAGTAGTAGTAAACATCTTTATTTCTAAAAAAGGCTATCGACCTATCGGTCTTTCTGCCCTTGTTTAATACATGTAGTCTTAATCTAAATAAAAAATTCTCTTATTCTAGGTTAACAATATTATTAAATAAAATTCAAATGACAAGAAAAAATTATTTATTGTAGAGTAGTCAGTTGCGTTTGTAAGTGTTCGAGTAGCGTTGATGTAGGGAAACGGAAGCGGGATTGTCTGGTTGGTCTTGTAAGACAAAGGGGATTCAGTATGGTCCAGTTGTAGGGGTTGTTTGTCCATTTGTCTGTAGATGTATCAGTCTTTCCGAGATCTTTGTCATGTTTGTGCGTTCGTATAGTAGTTGGGTGGGGGGGGGGGTTGTGCAGTGGGTTTTGGGGGTGTCTTATTCGTGTTATTAGTCTTAGTGCAATTTGTTCTGTTGTTTGTGTATAACGTTTTGTCCTTTCTGTTCCGTTGGTCATGAGTATATGTCCAAAGTCTAGCAAGGGTCTACAAATCGCTTTATATATTTTGGTGGAAAATAAAACTATTTTTAAGAATATTTAAGAAATTGTTGAAATTTTACCACCAATTTAAGCTGAACATGGAAAAGTGTAATTTGCATTAACCTGAGACATGTCCAGTAGCTATATTTTATCGTTAACTCATTATTGAAACGAATTATTGAAATAGTGAAGTGGTAATGTATTGTCATAGTCCATCATTTATTTGCAGTTAATTAAATATGATACTGTAAGACTCGAATAAAATTTTACTAACAAGTTAGAAAGCTCGTTTAAGGTAATAAAAACTAAGCTTGTTTTTTGCTCACCAAAAGGTGCATACTTATTTTTACTTTACAACTCGCGACTTCGACGCCATGACGCCAATTTTTTAATAACACAATTCAATATAATTCTTCCAGACATTAGGCAAAATGATATCCACGTTCCTCTGGCCATGAACTCCCTCAGGTATGCTTCTTTTCCTGCTCAAAATCCACCCAAGACTTTTTGCTACGTAGCATTATTAAAATAAAGTTAAGGGCAAACGAATATGTTTTATTCAGCTGCCCGGGGATATTCGAGGATACATAATGTAATATAATCATGACGTAAAAAATATGGATGGAGTAAGCCTGTGATAAAATAGCGGGCAATTTTAAAAATTCACATGTAATGTAATAAATTTTTGTTGCAAATAAGCCTTATACATGTGATGATTACTGTTCTAAAACTTTGACAATAAACTACTGGAAACTATTATCGACTTAGTCAAAAAAATTTCTGTGAAATCAGCGAAATTAAAACATCAGGACGCTAAGACACGTCTTGGTATAAACTGTACTCATATTAGATACGAATATTAAAACCCGATGTCCCAACGATCAAATCTGAAATCTACAGTACACTAGCATATAAAACTACATGCAATTGAAATTTTTTTAATCCTGCAATCCTAAAAATTGAAAATATTTGCACTAAAGGTCACCCTTCAAATGGATTCCAGGCTGTACTATGTCCGATAATGAATGCGGAAAACATAAGAAACAAATAACCGATACCAGAAACTATAGCACAAATTATTAAATGTGTAGGAAATGTTAGCTAACAATCAGAAAACTGGAAAAAGAAGAATATCAAGGTAAACCTGATCCTGAAGAGTGTCAATCAATGTTGTCTATGCAAATAATTTCAAGTTATTTTGTCCCTTCTAAGTTGATTATTAAAATAGCGAAAAGCTAAACATTTGTGTTGCCATTTAATACAGATGTCTGAGTTTCAACCCCTTGCGTATAAGTAACGCTGTTTCAGTCCTCTATTTATATTTACACAACTGTATTTGCAATTGTAATTTGAAATTCAGAAATAAACCAAACTAAACTGGCGTTTAGCTACACGCAAATTCCGGGAGTTTTGTAATTAACTTGATAAACAGCATGAAATGTATGTAGCAAAAAATATATCCGATAATTATAATAGTTTCTAGTTCCAAAACGAGATTTTAAATTGAACATGTACTAAAAATATTTGCATGCTAACAAATTAAGTTTCTATTATTGTTTCTGCTCTACTCGAACACAACAAAATTATTACAACTAGAAACCTAACCGAAATTGTATCCGAAATGTTTCCAGTTAATTCATAACCATTAACTTATATTTAAAACCAATTTTTCTGGCACGTATTCTTTCATTTAATTTTTATGTTAAAATGTGCATTTTCATGAATTTATTGAATATTGGCTGGATCCAGCATTATTTTTTTGCTGAATCTATAGCGTCACTGGAAAAATCTATGGCGTCACGCGCTTCATTGTTAGCAAGAGCGTAACAAAACACGAAAAAAATGCTTCAAGTTTCCATGCGTTTACTGCTTGGAGCAAATGCAGTAATCAAACAAAATGCTCAGTTCGTTCCAATTTTAGTATATGTACCGCCGAAGCGAGTACAGGAAGGCAACTTCTATTCCCAAATATATGGAGTAGCTATGGGGTCTCCCATAGCTGCAACAATTGCAAACCTTGTAATGGAAAGTCTGGAAGAAAAACTAATACCTGATTTGAATTTCAAGTGTGGAATCTTTAAAAGATACGTGGATGACTGCATAATGTGCCTGCCAAGCCAAAAAGTTCAATACACACCAGATAAATTTAATGCATTCCATGAGACCATTAAATTCACCATTGAGGAAGACAAAAACAAATCATTAAACTTTTTGGATATGACGGTTATATATGACGGTAATGGGGAAATAAAAACAAACTGGTACACAAAGGATGTATGGTCTGGTAGATACTTGAATTACCAATCATATGCACCTATACAATATAAAAAAGTGTTGTAACAGCTCTTACTGATAGAGCGATTAAATTGGCACATTATGGATATAGAACAAAAAATCTTGAAAAAATAAAAAAGATACTAATAATGAACAACTATCCCAAAGCTTTCTTCGAACCAATTATAAAACAAAGAATTAATAAAATCTACAATTCAAATAAATGGAACAACATAAATAATATAAATAAGAAAAAAGAAGGTGAAATCAAGTATGTATCATTACCGTACATACCAGAAATCAACACAAAAATAAAAAATGTTTTAAAACCACATAATATTACTATAGCGGAAAAAAACTAAAAACAACTTGGCAAAAGAATGTTTTACAAAATTTAAACCTAAAAGCGATAAGTTGGACACACCTAACGTAATATACAAGATTGACTGTTTGAACTGTGACAACACATACATAGGTCAAACAGGGCAATATTTAAAGAAAAGAATATACGAACATAAGTATAGCTTAAGAAAGGTTAACGAAAATGGAACAGCATTAGCACAACATGCACAACAAAAGTTGCATGATTTTGATTTCGATAACACACAAATATTAATCAACGAAAACAACTATAATAAGAGAAGAATCCATGAAATGATGCAGATTAAAAAACATCAGAATGTAATGAATTTCAGATCAGACACAGACAATCTTAGCTCTGTGTATTATACACTAATTAAATGATCACATGCATGAACTGATTGGACCAGGTAAGTGAAATATAAACACCTGATATTGAGGAATTGCAGAGCAATTCCAAGAATGCAAAGAAAAGGCGAAGTATAAACAGGTTTTTTTTCGTTCCCTCGCTCGATGTCGAATAAAATAGGAAATTCAATGTCCAGTCAAATGTGAAGGTAGAAACATCTAAACATGTAAGTTAAATTTAAATCTCTAAACAATAGATTCCAGTCTTTTTCCAGACATGTTTGGCCTGACTCATCACCTGAAAACCAATGTTCTTAATGTACTTTTTAATATATGTGTGATTGGTATTTTAATATGTGAATTTTGGTGAAAGTTTTTTTATTTAAATTGATGATAACTGTAAATATATATTTTAGACAAACTGATGATGGTGGAGAAAGACACCGAAACGTATTTGTAACATTTTAAATAATAAACAATAAAATTGACTGAAACCCAGCAAAATTTTTTGAAATTTCTTTTAATTCACTCCAAGTGTTCAATGTCAATTCAAATTTCTTTTAATGTCAAATGAGAGTTATTGCCTCATTTGGGATATGATTTTCACTCGTGGAAATATTCCAGTTTCTGGGCCTGTTGAGAAATCTCTCTGAAACTTTTTCCCCGTGAGTAGGAATGGTTGTTGTCCAATTGTTGTAATGGAGTTGAAATTGTCGGTCAAATTCGCAATTTCTATCACAAAATTTTCATTACAGAAACCATATACAAATATGATATCTGCATTCTGCTATAATTAATAAAAATTTTAATTTAATTAATTGGTTGTCAAGAATGTACCGTACTCATTCTCTAAGGTGATAAAACCCAAGTTGAAAAAGTAAGTAATAAAAATTTGAGAAAAAGACTACTTTTTGCATTCCAATGTTTTACAAAACGGGGTGTTTTCGTACCATGTTTATGTGAACTTTCTGATTTACTTGGACTCACAGATTATATCTTTAAAATACTTTATATTTTTCCTGAAATACCTTGCATATTTTTCAAACTACTCTTTGACTCTTTGAAGTTAATATACAAAGCAGGTTAATAATAAAAAAAAATTAAATTGCCACGCTGTGTTGACAAATGCTGTGTAAAGATTAATTTGTTTAAAACTGTCTACTTATTTTGATAAGATAATATTCGTTATGTTTTAATTAGTTTTTAATATATTTCACAATTATTTAATATTTAAAGCGACACTCCTACATTTTGTCACGTCATATATCAATTACATGTAGGAAGAAGAATTAGAATAAAAAAAATCAAGAAATTGAGTTATTTTTTAAAAGGACTATTTATACCAAGTTGCTAAGGAGCAATTCCTGAAGTTCTAAAATTAGTCAATTCTTATTTTCGACAAATCATGGGTAGCATATATTAAACTATCGATATTTAATCCAACTGAGGTGATTTTAAGGATGAAAAGTGAAATTTCGGGGGTAAAAATAAAGACTTTTCTAAGGACTATTGCAAAATGACATAAACCATTCTTACAAGTTGGTATGCATAAAGATTATCATTTTATGATAGAGACAAATTCTCCAATCAAATGATAGAGAGCATTTATAATGTATAAAATAATTAATTCCAAGAAATTTCCCGCAAACAAATACAATTTTCTTGCAAATGCAAGATATCTATTGAGTAAAACTGGGACTTCAGTCACGGCACGTGACAAGAAATTTGTTCTCCTCGTTTACGTTTTTGTTAGGTTTGTTATAGTGATTTAATTATTTTTGCTCTCAGCTGGACAAAATCTATTAATAAATATTTTTCAGTGTAGTCTAGCAGTAGTGTAGTTTCATGTTTGCGTAACATGCAACGAGAACGTAACATGCGGAAAAAGAGCGTGTGTTCAAACATTTCAATATTTAGGAGAGTAAACAAAAACTTGTCCTCAATAATAATTTCAGTTGAACATTTAAGGAATCTTCACGCTCAATAGGTGTATAACCGAATTCGCGATACTTCAAAACATTATTCTAATCTGAATGTCTCGAAAACGTACTACATTATTGCAAGATTTAAAACTTTCAAACGCAATTCATTTATAAAAATAATCAGAAAACTGCTGTTATATATACACTTTGGACGTTATGTGGCGCGACCAATATGTAATCACTCATCCATGAACTATAAGGCGCCCGGATGGGAAAAGTAATAACTTTCATATGTTTCAAAAGATTGCTGTTGATAGAAACAGTTTTTACAAATTTCACTTTTCTTTATAAAACTCGTTCTATCCAGGTTACCTTAGTGAGCTCAGCAAAACCTTATATGGCTCGCATTTTTACTAGCCTTCTATTTATTGTATTAAAGACACGTAAAATACCGCAGTCACTTACACAAGTACATTTAAATGAAAACTTACTTAATCTGTTAATTAGAACCGGTGAAAGTGTCAAGCAAAAAATATCCTAATTTATAAGAATTAACTTAAAGCGTTACAGCTCTCAGTTTTACTTAACTTTAAGAATTTATACAATAATAACACAATTTTTTCATTGCAAGTTTTATTAGATGCGTTATTCTAATTGGATTCTTCTGGATCTGTGATCTTTTAATGCCATTCAAGGTTAGTTGCTCAATAAACGGTTTTGCATATCTTAGAGCTTCTACTCATTTACTTTCCTACACTTTCAAAACTTTTTTCATCGATACAAGAGTTATTATGGCGGCCCTCTAAGACAAAACCCTACCTGCAAATTGACTATTTGCGAAAATTTTTAAATATTCATTTTATGTACGGTTTTCGGATGTCGATGGTCGATGATGAATTTAGGGCAAGCCTATCGAAAGGCTAAATATAGATCAGGAAATAGGCCAAAATATTAACCAAATTGCCGGAAGAACCACGTTCAACCCATGCGAAAGCCTAAAGCAGCTAATGCTTGTTAGTTTAGAGCAAGCAAGGCCAATTTTCAATTTTGGCGGCAAATGATGAAAAATCCGAATATTACATTGACTATCTGAGCACAGCCAATTGATCATACTAAAAAAAACATTTCAAATTTTGCTTTCATTGTCAATACAATAACTTTAGTAGCGAAAGGCCGCGAAAGTTGAATATCATACCTATATGGATTCTCACATTTACCCGCATGTATCGATCCGGAAAACAAAATAGATCAACGGTAGGTATTTATGCAGATTGACGTCTTTTCTATAGGGTAAATTAAATATTATGCTTCGCCAAAAAATATTCAATGGAATAAAAATTGATTAAAAGGTACACAAGTGAACTTAGTAGTTAATCCTTATAAGGAATCAACCCGAATCGCAAGAAAACAAGATATTTAAACAGATCGACCACAAAAACTGTTTCATCTCGCTTAATGTAATTGTAATTGGAAAATATTTGAATTACCCAGTTATAAAGATCCACTTTTTCTTATCATGTGTTCCATGTTCTAACAGCAATCAAGTTTCTTTGGGCTTCTGTACTTCGAAAATCGTTCTAGTTAACTTTCGGCAACATGTATATTTAAATCTTTTAACTAAACAGCTTTTTTAAACTGGTGAGCTTTTCCGGAATGAGCGCAAGAACATATCTCTTTTGATCGATTTAAATTAACTGGCTTAGCTCTACGAAATCACTAGCTATTTATCTAGCATTCATTATACTTTTTAGAGATGGGAAAGTGATAATTCATGCTCAATGATAAAACCTTTTATATTCAGCAACTAGACGAGACATTCAAACATTTTCTGCTGATGCGAATTTTTTGCCGTACAATTACCGATCTTCCGTAAACAAGTGAAATTATTCATGAAGCAGATTTGCAGTGTTACAAAAGCATTAAAAAAATGCCGCTTAACATTTAAGCAAAGAAACGTTATTGCTATGTTTTTTATGTTTATCATTATAGTTTTTTCGGGCATTAAACAATGAGAATCAAATGAATATTTTTCGACGATTGGCGAACGTATTTTTAGTATAGCACAGATGATTGAAACAAAAACTATACAATGGTAAAAAACGTTTTTGAAACATTTTGTTACATGCCATTAAGAAGCCAAATACAGAAAAATAGTATATTATATACCTAGGTCGAAAAATAAGCTATTATACAGGGTGTCCCGGAATATGTGAGCATGCCCCCGGATTTGTACAGAGGACGTTAAAAAAACATCACAAATTTCTATTTAAAAAAATTCCAGACGGCCCCCCCTACGCAGATACTGGTCTCTAAAAGAGCCACCTGAGAATCGATTTTTTTTAAATAACTTTTAGAATACTTCATGCAATTTAATTATTTTTGCATGCAATGAACAGTACATCATTACAGTACTAAACACTTTTGGCATTTCGGTTTGCCAGGGTTGGACTTAGGTGGAGCACAATAATAGTTATTTTGTTTACCATTTACAATGAAGACACGAACATAATGTATTTAGGTAGCTTTAACTTAAAATTAAAAAAAAAGACACACTTCATTCATATCGATAAACAGGACGGTTTTCGAGGAAAATATATTTTAATTGAATACGGATTTGCTGAACAATTTTGTATGTAGGTCCAACATGAGCTCCTTCCATCTTATGTACTCTCTAGCTCGAAGAATTGTAGGCTGTTACGTCCTCCACAATGCTTCAAAGGTAGTTCTTATTTGGCTGCAATGAAAATTAATGCTTTCCGGTTTTTAATTCCGGGTCATTAGTGGTGCTTTTTCCAGGGATGTGCTGTTTTTTTTTCGTTTTCTGCTCCCTGGTTGTCGGTTACCCCTTTCCTGTCTGGGGTTAACAAGCCATGTGATTGAGATTTTTTATATGATACCCAGAAAGAAATGTGAATGTTTATTTTGGCATGGGAGTAGAAATTATTTGGCCTGTTGCCTGGTTTTTGATACCGTGGTGTTTTGCGATTGACTTTTAATGGCTGCAACTTCTGTTGCAGTGTGCGATTTAGAGTTTTGTGATGCACGTTTGCCAGAATGGATTGGTGACAGGTTACAGTCACAGTTTTTATTGCCTCTGGTATTTTGTCTCCTTTTTTCGTTCTTTGAGTTTTTTTTCGGAATTTTGGTGGATCTACATATTTTCTTTATAATAATCCGTTCGTATTGGGCTTAGGAGTGCACGGATATCGTGACCCAATGGAACCTTCATGGACATTTTCTGGGTTATTTTTTTCCTCTCTCCTTCTTCTCTTTCTTTTCATAATGATCTGTTGGTATTGGGCTTAGGAGTGCACGAGCTATCGTGACGCAATGGAACCTTCTTGGACGTTTTCTGGATTATCTTTTTTTCGTCTTCTTCTCTTTTTTTTTGTAACAATCGGTTGGTAAGTTCAGTGGGGTTAGGTTTTCGTATTTTGGCCTAACATTAGTGGTGTGGTTTGCTACTGGTGTTGCCCGTTAGGACCTGTATTCTGATGTCTGCTTTTGAGGATCCTGTTTGTTAAATGCTCCTGTTGGCTTGCTTGCCAAAGGTGAAGGTGGAAACAGCCATACATGCAAACTGATGATGGTGGAGAAAGACACCAAAACGTATTTGTAATTGTGAAGTAATAAACAATAAAATTCACTGGAACCCAGGAATTTCTTTTGAATTTATTTATTATGGTTCCGATCTGCCACTGGCATAGCAATTTAGAGTGCGTTAGTTATTAGTCATACTTTTGCGAAGGGTTGTTAAAATTCGCCTGAATAACATGTAACGTTGCGACTTATTTTTTTTTGCCTCTGTGAAATTTGTCGTGTTGTAAGACAAACTAAAAATAATGAAAATCTTATACATCTTTCATTATTTACCTAGGTACTTTTTTATTATTATTATAGACCTAGGGAGAGAAATATGTCTTTTCACTAGGGAAATGGAGTAAATAATGGTGACATCTCAGGTTAGTAGTAAAAAAAATATATTATACTGAATACCGCATGGTTGATAAATGTTTGGTCAGAGATTCAATGTATGACTGTTAGGACTAAAAATATGAACAGCAGTCAAAAAGCAGGATGGTAAAACGTTACGAAAAAAATTGAAAATCATTACGAAAACGTTATATACTTATTGTTCAAAGTGTCGCCTAACATATGTATTCCCTCAGCGAGTATTCATTTTTCAATATGTTAACCACAAAAGGTAAGAAGATTAATCTCGGTACGAATTTTAAGTCTCACATGCTAATTAAACCTAGAGACACCCAATAACGAAAAACTTGCAAGGGACGTTCTCGGCGACGTTTAGAAACCTTGACAAGTTGAATCTTGGTAGAGGGTAACGTTAGGACATCCTCAGAAACTTTCCTTGACACCACCTAGTTTTTAAAGAAAAGGGTATCTTCAGACTTTATGAAAAACTCAATAGTTTCCGAGCACATCTTAAAATTTTAATGTATCTCCATAACCCAATTTACCGACTCTTTCAATGAGCTTTGTTATTTTACTCTATGAGATATTGAGGGGACGACGCTTAGACATCACTCGAAATACTCAAAGTTTTGTCTTGATTGTTTGGTTACCGGTTCTGCACCCTAATTTAATTGGACAGCACTATTTACCGCTTAGGCTTAATTCGGAACAATTTTTTTGACTTTGTGGAAGAAATATTGTTAAATATATGACTGGTAGCTGCGCTAGAAAAGACGTTTGAACCATAGAGCATAGTACATTTTTGTCTGTTTTAGAACATAGGATAATGCTTCTAAATCCCACACAGTAAAGTAATAAAGCTAATTAAAAAAGTGGCTCGGCTTGATCATGCACATGTATTGGAAATTTGAAATGATTCGAAATCTATTGACTTTCTCAAAAATGCTCAAGACGCATTTTTTTACTTAATACCTACCTAGATTAAGAAGGGCCCACGGATGCCTCACAGTTACCTTGTAGAAAGGTGCACCACCAGTCAAAGATTTTATACGTTCCTGATATATATACAATATCAAGCAAGTCTTTCCAAATTGTTTGCCCCAAGGGGGTGACTTGCCAGATGTAATATCTGTACCGAATCAAGTTTCATCCTGATGATTCTGCCGTTAAAAAATGAACAATTGCTGTGAGAGATAGAGAACACATGTAATGTAATGATGTAATTAAAAATGCGAACTTTGCGTGTTTTAACTTTTCGGTGACTTGTAAAGGAAACTGTAAAATATTTAAAACGTATTCCTGCACTGAAGTGGTAGATGATAAATTTCAACATCTTTATACCAAATACTAGTTCATAACTTTCCTTTAAATCCATCGAATTAATTTATCTCTCTTAAACTGTTTTGGAAAAGTCAGTTCAAAATTAAATGATCTAAAATTTATATAATCTATATGTATTATTATTTTCTTGCATACAATTCAATTCATTCCAATATATTCCTGGGTTTCAGTCAATTTTACTGTTTATTATTTAAAATGTTACAAATACGTTTCGGTGTCTTTCTCCACCATCATCAGTTTGTCTAAAATATATATTTACAGTCATCATCAATTCAAATAAAAAACTCTCACCAAATTTCACACATTAAAATACAATTACATACATATTAAAAAGTACATTAAGAACATTGGTTTTCAGGTGATGAGTCAGGACAAACATATCCGGGAAAAGACTAGAATCTATTGTCTAGAGATTCAAACCTCAACTTCAACTTACGTGTATAGTTCCTAACATCGCAACGTTTAACTGGTCACTGAATTTTCCATATTTTCTTCGATATCAGGCGAGCGAAACAAAAAACCTGTTTATCTTACGGTTTTTCTTTGCGTTTTAGGAATGCTTGGCAATTCTTCAATATCAGATGTTTACATTTCATTTACCTGGTCCAATCAGTTCATTTATGCGATTATCTAATTAGGGTATGATATACAGAGCTCAGATTGTCTGTATCTGATCTGAAATTTATTGCATTTTGATGTTTCTTAATTTGTATCATTTCATGGATTCTTCTCTTATTATAGTTGTCCTCATTGACTAATATTTGCGTGTTATCGAAATCAAAATCATGCAACTTTTGTTGTGCATGTTGTGCTAATGCTGTTGCATTTTCGTTAACTTTTCTTAAGCTATACTTATGTTCGTATATTCTTTTCTTCAAATATTGCCCTGTTTGTCCTAAGTATGTGTTGTCACAGTTCAAACAGTCAATCTTGTACATTACGTTTGGTGTGTCCAATTTATCGCTTCTAGGCTTAAATTTTGTAAAACATTCTTTTGCCAAGTTGTTTTTAGTTTTCTCCGCTATAGCAATATTATGTGGTTTTAAAACGTTTTTTATTTTTGTGTTGATTTCTGGTATGTGCGGTAATGATACATACCTGATTTCACCTTCTTTTTTCTTTTTATATTATTTATGTTGTTCCATTTATTTGCATTGTATATTTTATTAATTCTTTGTTTTATAATTGGTTCGAAGAATTCTTTGGGATAGTTGTTCATTATTAGTACTTTTTTTATTTTTTCAAGATTTTTTTGTCTGTATCTACAATGTGCTAATTTTATCGCTCTATCAGTAAGAGCTGTTACCACACTTTTTTTATATTGTATAGGTGCATATGATTGGTAATTCAAGTCTCTACCAGACCACACATCCTTTGTGTACCAGTTTGTTTTTATTTCCCCATTATTGTCATACATAATCGTCATATCCAAAAAGTTTAATGATTTGTTTTTGTCTTCCTCAATGGTGAATTTTATGGTTTCATGGAATGCATTAAACTTATCTAGTGTGTATTGAACTTTTTGGTTTGGCAGGCACATTATTCAGTCATCAACGTATCTTTTAAAAAATCCACATTCAAAGTTTAAATTAGGTATTAGTTTTTCTTCCAGACTTTCCATTACAAGGTTTGCAATTTATCTGCAGTATCTGAGCTCTGTATATCATACGCTAATTAGATAATCGCATAAATGAACTGATTGGACCAGGTAAATGAAATGTAAACATCTGATATTGAAGAATTGCCAAGCATTCCTAAAACGCAAAGAAAAACCGTAAGATAAACAGTTTTTTTGTTTCGCTCGCCTGATATCGAATAAAATATGGAAAATTCAGTGACCAGTTAAACGTTGCGATGTTAGGAACTATACACGTAAGTTGAAGTTGAGGTTTGAATCTCTAGACAATAGATTCTAGTCTTTTCCCGGATATGTTTGTCCTGACTCATCACCTGAAAACCAATGTTCTTAATGTACTTTTTAATATGTATGTAATTGTATTTTAATGTGTGAAATTTGGTGAGAGTTTTTTATTTGAATTGATGATGACTGTAAATATATATTTTAGACAAATTGACGATGGTGGAGAAAGACACCGAAACGTATTTGTAACATTTTAAATAATAAACAGTAAAATTGACTGAAACCCAGGAATATATTGGAATGAATTAAAGTACAGTCAGGAAAATATACGAAACGAATACAATTCAATATGGCATTTTCCACAAAAGTAAATGAATCGAAATGAAACTTTATATTTTCAAACATTTATATCAAAACAATGATATCGTTCCGTTTCAAAAACAAATCAACAATTTCTATCGGGCATTTTTATGATCGCTTATTTCCTCGTGAAAAGCCCCAAATCGAGAAAGTCTATTTGCAGTAATCTTCTAAACACGCCCAGGAAAGAGTTGCATCATTGTGAAACTCATTTATACATATTATAAATCGCACGTTAATAAACCAATTAAGACACTATCAAAGGGCCTTCAGCATATCGACAAACCTTAACTTCGACAATGACAACTGGAACTTGATCAACGACTGGTACTTGAACTATTTTAACAGCTCACCAAACTACACCTACAAACTGATCACAGACACAGAGTACGATGAAGCCCTAGCGCACATCAAAAACACTGCACTGGGGAAAGATAAAATTAAGGCAAAACTCTTGAAAAGCCTAACTCAAGAAAGACACAAACTGATCCTAACTGAATTGAACAACTGCATCACAAATGGCAGAATCCCAGAAACATGGAAAAACGGCTTAATAATCCCTATACCCAAAAATGGACTGGACAATACACAACCGAGCAACTACAGACCAATTACACTACTTCCAGTACTAAGCAAAATTTTTGAATCCATAATGAAGCAGCGGCTTGAAAAAGTGATTGGAAAATATATACCTACCTACCAATTTGGTTTCAAACAGCATCACTCGACAGTTCATCCGCTCTTTATTTTGGCCAACAATATACAAACTACCCACCTAACTGACAGAAAGACAGCTTGCCTGTTTATGGACATTAACAAGGCTTTTGATAGTGTCTGGCATAGAGGCTTACTATTCAAACTATACAAACTACACACCCCAACATATCTACTACACACCATAAAGAACTTACTAGAAAACAGACAACTACAAGTATGAATTGACAAAACACTGTCATTTTCTTTTTCCCCTGAACAAGGGCTCCCTCAAGGATCCCCGCTCTCACCGTTTCTCTACAATATATACTGCCATGACATATACAATTACAACTTACCAGACAAAAATCAAATCGACAGATCGGCATACATATTACAATACGCAGACGACACGGCACTTATTGTACATGACAAAACTACTGAGAGAGCAGCTCAAAGACTCCAAACACTAACAAACAACACAATGACATGGTTTTATAAATGGAGACTAACACCAAACGCGTCAAAAAACCAACTTCTGCTCACAAACCACAGACTCAACGCTGACTCCCCTACAATAACTGCAGACGGCGAAACGACACAACCAAAAAACGACGTAAAATACCTTGGAATCACAATTGACCACAAACTTAAATTCACTAAACACATACGAAACATCAGGGCATAAACAATAAAGAGAACAAAACACTTCCGATCACTAACCTACAAAGACAGAGGAATTAACACAAACACCGCCACCAAGATTTATAAAGCTATTTGTAGACCCTTACTAGACTTTGGACATATACTCATGACCAACGGAACAGAAAGGACAAAACGTTATACACAAACAACAGAACAAATTGCACTAAGACTAATAACACGAATAAGACACCCCCAAAACCCACTACACAACCCCTCCCACCCAACTACTATACGAACGCACAAACATGACAAAGATCTCGGAAAGACTCATACAGCTACAGATAAAATGGACAAACAACCCCTACAACTGGACCATACTGAATCCCCTTTGTCTTACAAGACCAACCAGACAATCCCGCTTCCGTTTCCCTACATCAACGCTACTCGAACACTTACAAACGCAACTGACTAGTGGACAATAAAATAATTTTTTCTTGCCCTTGAAATTTTATTTAATAATATTGAATAGAATAAGAGAATTTTCATATTTGTTTTTTATTTAGATTAAGACTACATGTATTAAACAAGGGCAGAAAGACCGATAGGTCGATAGCCTTTTTAAGAAATAAAGATGTTTACTACTATTACTAAACGAATTAAAGTGATGATTGAGCGATCTGATTGCGCAATATAGTGGTCCTTATTAAATCCCCTATACGACTATTACATTCAAGTTCAATAATCGTTGTTTAGGTTGGCCTGAACTGCCTCCAATGTCAATTTCATATTATATTGGCTGTAAACTGAAATATTTGTGACGGCCCGTTCCCATGAAACATCTGCGAAGGAATCGTCTGAAACATCGATATTGCGATTCATAATTTATTAACCTTAAAATATTGAATAAAATATTAAACATTTTACAATTAGTAATTTCCACTGAAAGTGTACGTTTGGCGAGCCCGCATGGGGCAACAAAATAAATCCAATACAACTTATTCTGCTAAAAGCTCTCTTAGCTTCGACAATCTTCATATTACATCACGTTCAAGCAATCAAGATGATGGGTCTTCAAAGTATTAATCCGATTATTTAAAAAAATGCTCTTAAAATCGCGTCAAATAAGATCTGATTCGATTGTTCAATATTCAGCTATCATTTTTCGCATTTGGTCTCTGAGCTTTCAAAATAATGTTTATAACCGGCGCAATGATTTTATTAAATTATTCAATTTTCTGATTCCGCATCAGCTTTTGCTTTTGTTAAAATAGCTTTTGCCCATTATCAGAAAACCTCAAGAGCTTTTAATTTACTAATTGCTAGTGTTTGTTAGCTCGGAAACTGTTATTTTCAAAATACTCGCAGTAACTAATAAAAATGATGCGCACGTTAGAGAGATTTTGTTCAAAAACACATAAATTAGCTCATACTTGAACCCCATTGATATTGGTTGTCGATAGTTTGTGAATCCCATTTCATTAATATTCAGTGTTCACTAATAATTTTTAATCTGGTATTGGCAAAATCATTAGATTTATACCATTAGCAAATTGTATGCAATTATTCTCAACTACTTCTCTTTGGTAATTGGATCTAATAGATTTAGAACGAGTATCAATCATTGCTTAAAATCATTTAATTAATAGAGTTTCAGAAAAGTCATCTACAGGATTAAATAAAAAAGCAAAGGAAGTATATCTATATAACTGTGAGATTCACACAAATAATACATTTGTTTTACGTATTTCATCAATAATTAAACATTTATTCGTCTTTCGCAGATGCTCATCATGCCATCAAAATCTGGCTTGGAGAATATTTCCCCAAGCTTTGGCTCTTTATATAGACAGTCCAATTTCACTGTTTGACGAATTGCATTCACGAGCGATCTGATGACACTGCTGGCATCGTTTGCTTTGAATCTAAATGTGGGGACATTTATTGGTATTTCAGATAAATCTAGAAGTGGATAATGACTTGGAAACTCGTTGTGTCCGTTGGTGCTATCTGGTTTACTATGGATCCCACTATGTTCCAGTACTGACATGAAGTGCCAGAACAGATATGACTATATTGGAATCATTAGAAAAAAAGACAACGAGAACCTCAATCAGTTTGAGATACTGCGTTACTAGATTAGTAAATAAGGAAAATACTTTAAGTATAAGAAGCACAAAATCGAGCATTATTAGATAGTTTACTCACGTCCTCTAGCCATATAACGAAACGTCACTCAAGATCAAAAGCTTAATTGCTTACATCGAACAAACACGTCTTTCAATTTAGTTGGAGCTTTTCATCTAAAAACACAACACAACTGTGTAATTGCACCTAAGATGTAAGTGATAATTTCAGTATCAGAATTATCGTAATAAAAGAAACAAATAATTTTGCAATAGATTTTATCCAGGTAAAATCTATGCCACTGATCAACTTCTCGTCACTACACAGAACTTTTTAAAGAATGAAACGGTTTTTCAAACCATTTCCTAAAATCAAGCCTTTAAAACCGAATATGAGTTTTTGGAGTTAATGAAAACGTAATTGTCATCTATACTTTACACTGAACTTCACTTCAGAAAGATGGGAAAATGATTTGCGAACGTTTAGTAATTTACCTCAATAATCCCAGAGATAAAAAATATCACCCAATAATGATAGGCTGAATAGATATTTTTCCCAATAATCATATATCACTCTTGAAAGTGATTTATAATAGACAAGCTGAGAATAGATATCAATGAAATATGGATGCTGTTTATTCTAGATTCTGATGCTATTCCTTGCCTGTTGGCAGGAAACGATTGCATTATCTGTTTGGTTTTCATATCGTGTGAACCTCTAGTTGTCATGCTAAGGTGTAATGCTTAGATTGATAAATTGGATGATATAAATAAATAATAAGTACATGCTATTGATGTCGGAATATGAAAATTCTAAACTGTAATAAATAAACAATTAACTTGTTTCACGTACATAAAAATGTCCGATCATCTTCTAGAATGCTTGAAGTCTAAACATAAAAAAGTTGGAAAAATGAAAGAACTTTGCGCCCCGAAGTGAAAGTATCTTGATGAATTTTACACACGAGAGGAACTTTTAAAGAGGGGGATATTTATGAAATGTAAAATCGACACTTAATCAGAGATTGTGACAAATTATGTTACGGCAAGTGAGCCGCATGTTTAATCCTTGAAATACAGCTCATTAAATACATATTTACTACTAACCTGAGAAGTCACAAATATTTAATCCATTTCCCAAGTGAGAAGTTATATATTTCTCTCCCTAGGCGAATAATAACGATAAAAAAGTACCTAGTTAAATAATAAAAGATGTTTTAGTTTTTAATTATTTTTAGTTTGCGCACTTCTCTAAGTTCAGGTGAGATTTTACCCATTTCCACTTCTAAATCACTGTAACTTAAAGCCACTAATTTTTCGCTTTTTTTCAGAATTTTTTCATAGAACTTTTATCTGTTTCCTGGAGTCCGATAAATTATATTGTGGCAATTTGATAACTGAACGTCAGGCCATCAAATATTGCGGCACTTCATAAAATTAATGGGAACTTCAAAATCTGATTAAATCAATTTGGGAAATTATCCGTGTTAGAAGTAAAAAAAAACTATATATACTTCGGTCGAGAAGGCTATTAAATACGTCGCGCATTATATAAAACATATAATGCAGCATATAAAAATGCTCGGTATACAATAGCTCATTTTTCGACCTAAGTATATAACATATCATTTCCATATCCAAAATTATTTATTGTAATCTTTACAGAAATTGGTCTATTGTCCTGATGTTTGCAGATTCCTTGCTGCTGTTCTCCATTTGCGACAAGCTTACTTTAAGCTTCACTTATATCGAAAGATTAAAACAATTCAAATCATGTGGTACCAAAAAAGTGTATTATCGATGAAGATCAATTGTAGAACAGTGATTTCCTATCTCCATTCGTTTTCACGCTAACGCTAAAATGATAGATTTCAATACAATGAAAAGTTTACTGTTCAGTTGCATTGTGAAGAGCCTGAGTATTCACTAACGATGAAAATTAACATTTTTTGTTTGGTTTATCAGTCGTTAATTTGGCAAACTGTTATTTACTTCTGATGTAAATAAAATATTGTGTCTTGATGATAAAATTATGTAAAATTATTGCAAAAACTGAAAATGTTCTCATGAATTGTAGGTATTTTTGCCAAACAAATATTCGGAATATTTACAGTCTCAATTGTCTTTTAAACAATCCAAAAAATTGTTATTTTCAGATTGCTTCTTTTAAAAATTTTATAGTTTCTTAACGCTGTTGATGGCCGGTTGGTTCCTAATAATTGGTTGCATACAGCAATTGTATTAGAGGATTTTTTTTGCATTTATTTAAGTATTTATTTATTATTTGTATTGTTTCGTATATTTTCCTGACTGTACTTTAATTCATTCCAATGTATTCCTGGGTTTCAGTCAATTTTATTGTTTATTATTTAAAATGTTACAAATACGTTTCGGTGTCTTTATCCACCATCATCAGTTTGTATGTCTAGATGTTTCTACCTTTACATTTGGTTGGACATTTAATTTTGGACATTGAATGTCCAACCAAATGTAAAGGTAGAAACATCTAGACATACAAACTGATGATGGTGGATAAAGACACCGAAACGTATTTGTAACATTTTAAATAATAAACAATAAAATTGACTGAAACCCAGGAATACATTGGAATTATTTGTATTGAAAATTAAGTATGTTTTTTTATTCATCCAACGTGTGGACACGCAAGATACAAGAGCCAATCAGTACATTAATGAGAGAAAAAACTTTTTGTTTTTTTGCATTAACTCTAACTTTCAAAGTTGTGACGGTTAAAAATTTATTCAGCCGATATTTATTTATAGTTTATATTTTTGTCAGATATAAATTTGTCAGGTTAGGGTTTTTAATATTTTCGATATTATTTATATTTTTCATCTGGCAACGCGGTGGTTGCCCCACCTTTGCTGACCACAGTTTTGAATGGAAGAGACGGAAAAACGATCCAAAAAGAGAATAGATTTAGATTTCCAATAAGAGAGACCCAAGGAAGGCAATCAAGTGCCAGCCTTTGTCGAGAAAAGTCGAGAGCATTTTGCGCAATATGTTGTAGATTTTCGCCCATTTTGGACATTCCCAGTACGATCATCAGCTGCCTGCAGGTTCCCGCAGCGGATTTAATCACTAGAATTGTGAATTGGATGGCCAGGGGCAGCCTGGAGGATAGAAAAGAAAGCACACCGGAACGGTGATATTGGAAGCACGAGGTGTCGGCGATATTTGAAGGTGACGGAGAGGACGTGGAGCGGATATTCGGGCAAGCGACACTTAAGTCATTAATTCGGTTCTTAGTCATTAAATTGGGTAGTCTAATTAGGTTAAATTGGTAAACGGTTAGCAGACGGTAATTTGTGGTCGTCAAACCACGTGTTTCTTGTTCTTTTTAAGTGTTATCGTAAACATTTCCGTCAAAGGTTTTGAGTAGGTATTTTGGCAGCATACCACCCCTGATCGTTCTAGCTTTGCTGCGAAAGCTAGTGGCGCTGCAACAAATCCACCCTTCGGGCTTTGAACACGACCGCCCGAAATACCTATTCATGTGAACCCTCTCTTTTTATTTTCCTCGTGTTAACTTAAAAAAAATTGCAACTGAAATCATTAAACCGCATTCATTTGACGCAGCGTTTTATTTCTCTTTGTGAAATTTGTCGTGTTGCAAAGTATCAAACTACAGGCTGGCCGTTTTTTCGCGTTAATTTAATTTTATTTCAGTTTTATCTACTTTATTATTACGCTCGAAATTACTTCGGGATATCAGAATCAATACAAATTATCAGAAAGCATATTTGTAATATGTATCTAATTTTTAAATTGATCCTGGGCTTCTCTGCCGAGTAGTTTTAGTAAGTAAAGTAAAGGAAGCAAGCGAAATTTTTATTACAAAAATAAAATAGTGTAAATGAATAATTTAAAAAATTAATATCCAAGCTGAGATATACATAATTAACACCAATCGATAAATAACGGCTGAAAATTATTTAACCCCGGAACAACGTAATTATTGAAATTTATCACCGCAAAGCTTACCAATACCTGGTTTTGCTTCGCAGTGCTGCTTTATAAAATGGCGTCTTTTGCTGTTTTGGATATATTATTTAGTTTTTGTTGTTTGAAGCACGACCACATGAACCCGATTATATATTTATGACTAAAACTATATGAAATATAGATTTTCGAAGATTTACTATGAAAGGTTCTTAACCAAGCTTCGGAGAATCTGCATGAAGATTCAAACTTTCAGCATTTATCTTTTATAAGAGCGTTGGTTTAATGTGTCTGATTGATCAAGCAAAAAAAAGTTACATCCTTACAAGCAAAAAAAAGTTACATACAAAAGATATGTTACTTAATTAACTCGCAAGACCCGTTGGGAATTGCTAGTAGAACGTAATATCCCAAATCGTTAATCTCGGTTTCTCGCTCGCTGTGCCAAAGACAATGTCATTTAGCTCCTTTCGCAATAAGCGAATCGGACAATTTCGAGCTCGAGAACGGTATCCAGCACTTGAAATAGACAGAGAAATACCCATAAGGAAAAAAGCAAAGCCAAAACGAAAGTGGATTCAGCACGTAACGAGGAATGATGGAATGCAGCCTAATTTCGTTAACAACAAACAAAAACTGCAAAAGCAGAAATCTGCACAAAATATCTCCAAACATTTGGGCAGAAAGACCGATAGGTCGATAGCCTTTTTTTAGAAATAAAGATGTTTACTACTACTACTATCTCCAAACGACATGTGGATATTGATTTGACCGATTAACAGGTGATTCTTTTAGGAAAATAAAAGATCAAAAAAAAACAGAAATACATTTGTATGATTGCAAAGTTGAATAATTATGTAAAATGTTCATTACAATTAAAAGCCCAGTACATTGTCGTTAATAACGCATATAAATGGTATCTCTACTTTGTAAACATTACATTTTTTTATTTTTAGATATTTATTTTTTGTTGACTGCATTAAATCCAATTCTCTAATTCATGCACTCAAATAATACAAACACACTTTCACAAATCAAAATCCATTTTAATTTCAAGCAATTTATTTACTAATGAGCACTGAATTTCCCCATAGTTCACCCAACGATGTCTAAATAAATTACGGCAATAACGATGTGACATGTTTATTTTCATTCAAGTTTGTAGTTGAAAGGTTGTTTCATAATATCTCAAATCGATATTTTTTAACACGTAATTTTTACAATATTGTTTTTAAACGCAAAATTTATTTGTATTTGTTGCAATTTGGAAATAGTTCCTGGAAATGTTCTAGCTTTGTAACATCACGTGTTGATGGCAGGAAACGATTGGAAAGCTTTGTGAACCAGTTCAGTGAAGGATATTCGGAACAGTTGGGTAAATTGGATAACTGCAATTGACAATTTGGCAGGTCGGAACCATTTTAAATTAAAGTAATCTTTGTTCAGCTACCCAGTAAGCTATGAGACTGTAATGATATCAAAGTTGCAAACAGATCGGTTTAAATTGCTATATCAATGAAGTGGAAATCAGTTGATGTTTCGTCCATAACTTAGTTGGGTGTGACACTTTGTTAGGTAAAGCCGCAACAAATACTAGAAGAAATCAAGTTTGTAGAAGAAAAAGTCGACTGCATAGCTTGTAAACTTTCTGAATTCTCTTGAGACAATACTTTTAGTTATAATTATTTATTTCAAAATTTCCTGGGTTTCAATCAATTTTATTGTTCATTATTTAAAATGTTACAAATACGTTTCGGTGTCTTTCTCCACCATCATCAGTTTGTCTAAAATATACAATTTTATATTTATTATCAATTTAAATAAAAAAACTTTCACATAATTCACATATTAAAATACAATTCACACACATATTAAAAAGTACAATTAGGGACATTGGTTTTCAGGTGATGAGTCGGGATAAACATGTTCGGGAAAAGACTAGAATCTATTGTTTAGAGATCTAAATTTAACTTACATGTCTAGATGTTTCTACCTTCACATTTGATTGGACATTGATTTCCCTATTTTATTCGATATCGAGCGAGGGAACGAAAAAAACATGTTTATACTTAGCATTCTTTGCATTCTTGGAATTCCTCTGCAATTCCTCAATATCATCTGTTTACTTTTCACTTATTCACAGCTGACATTGAGGTGATTGATATCACAGCTCATATTGAGGAATTGCAGAGCAATTCCAAGAATGCAAAGAAAAGGCGAAGTATAAACATGTTTTTTTCGTTCCCTCGCTCGATATCGAATAAAATAGGGAAATCAATGTCCAATCAAATGTGAAGGTAGAAACATCTAGACATGTAAGTTAAAATTAGATCTCTAAAGAATAGATTCTAGTCTTTTCCCGATGTTTATCCCGACTCATCACCTGAAAACCAATGCCCCTAATTGTACTTTTTAATATGTGTGTGAATTGTATTTTAATATGTGAATTTTGTGAGTTTTTTTATTTAAATTGATAATAAATGTAAAAATGTATATTTTAGACAAACTGATGATGGTGGAGATAGACACCGAAACGTATTTGTAACATTTTAAATAATAAACAATAAAATTGACTGAAACCCAGGAAATTTTGAAATAAATTGAAGTACAGTCAGGAAAATATACACAACAGTTATAATTATTGTTCTTGAGGATATTAATAATAAACTATTGTTACCGATTAATACAAAATTCATGAGCATACAAAAAATGCGATGGAAATTTGTAACGTTAAAGAAAGAGGTGAAAAAAATTTAATACAAGAGAAATATAAAAAATATATTTCTAGGAAGGTTGAAACTTCACAAAATTAACGTATTAACAATCGAAAATATCCATCTTCTTTTTGGAAAAGTCGGTTATTTAATTATAGCGAAAAACTGGTTTCTGGAGGGCCTGCTCATATTATGTCCGAAGGTTAATACAAGTTTACAACTAAAATGAAAGGTTAATGTCATCGACAAGAGAATAAATTTCTCGAAATAAGAATCGTATATTGATGTGATATTGTTACAAAACCGACCGTATGTAAGGACTAGATCGAGAGAAAAGAGAGCTTCGAGAAGACTGACAGATTTATTTTGTTAGGGAATTGAAGCGACGAAAAATAATTAATTATTTGGAAAAAGCACAACCTACAGCAAAGTTCAAAAGTTCACATATTGAATAAATCCTGTCTGAATCCCCGAACAGGAGGGAACTTGCTGCAGGCTTTTATTAATGAGATGAAGAATGACAATGTGAATGTCCTGTTGCCATGGGATCTTCCAGCTCCATAAAAAAATCCTGCTCATACTGGGCATTTTATCGCAAAAACATGCTTTGCTAAAGCGGACTGTCATCCAGAAGAAAATATGTCCCCGTTTTTTTGGCTGTAATATTGAAGCCTTTTTACTCAAAATTGAGAAATTTTCCACCGATTTTTACATTTAGTTTGACAGAAAACAGTTTTTTCGATTTAGACAATGATTTTGAACAAGTTGTTCCAACAAAGTGGATATAAAATGTTTTTAAACAGAATTACAAATTGTTCCAATTAGCCTGATTCATGCAGCTTGCAATAAATTTCCAGGTCTTCCATTCTGTATTTGGAAATGCACCCAGAACCAGAAAAATATTTTCAATACATTTCCGCAGACTTTAATTGCATCGAATTTAATCGAACATATTTTTAAACAAACTTGATAATCCAAGGAAATTAATTACAACTGAATCATAATAAAAAGGAAATGCAGTTATGGAAATTAAATAGTATCAGTAAAAGTTGGTGCGAAAATAAACCGTATTTAATAGAGTATTTGATAAGATCTCTTTCGCTCTATGTGTGGTACTTGTGACCTTAACTTTTTGCAATTTACTGTCGTGTTTTATTCGCGCGGAATAGAAGACTGAGTTATCGGAACGACCATGACCTTTTGCTCTTTCACACTTCTTCAGTCTTTACATCACTGTCATTACAGGCATTAACTTCCTGAAGCGTTAGTTCATTATTTCTTTGATTTCTTTCCCGTAAGTATTACACTGAAGTTCGTGACCCTAATGATTCGCATTGCGGGTTTGTAGCTTGAAACTAAATAACTGGTTAGACCAATTGATATCGACTTGGTAATTAATCGATTTAAATTTCACCTAGTTGCAAACCACGAACTGACGTATTTCCCCCGTTGTCTCAGGTATAAGTAGAAATGGAAAACTCATGTTGAGGTCTGGACAAATATTTAATTTAGTTCATCTCAAAAAAAATTCTAATGAATATGGTATTTTCTTAAAGTAAGTATTGTATTATAAAACTTGTATTTCTTTGCATCTATATGCATTTAGATTGTCTTGCACTTTTTTACGAAAGTACGCTCTTGATAAATATATTCCTCTTTACTTTTTGGCGACTCATTTACTTCAGGAGTTGAACAACTAGAAGCAAAATCTTCATATTTTGAAATAGCCAAATCGGAAAGGAAATATTTGCTGAGAAACGGAAGAGTTGCCTCTCTTAAAATATGTCGTAAACATTTCCTGCAATTCTCTTCAGACAACTGAAGAGTGTCCACTTGAGAATTGTATAATGTACTATAACTATTTCTTACATAGTTCCTGCCATTCTGTCTACAATAGACCAAACGTATCAGCTCCATCCTTGTTTTAACCGGCAATATACAAAATACCCAGATTTGCGATAGCATTTTTTTAGGTGCAACTTGTGTGCGACTCAATCTGTCATTCATCTCAAATCCTGTTATTATATCAAACAAGTCACATCATATCACATTCACACATGATAACGAGCGTTAAAAGCCAGCGGGTGTTCAAGGGTTCAAGTTCCCAAGTACACTCAAAGATCCTTTTACAAGCCCAAAGACATGCAATAGCCTTTCTCAGAGTTCTATCAACATCACAACTCAAACTCGACCAATATTTTTATATTTATTCGTGTTTGAAGCATCATATACAATAAGGATAAATAGCACAAAATAACAATTGGCATGTCACAGGTAACAAGCAAAACATTAAACATTCTTAGCTCAGAAACGGGCGACGTCAATAGCATTTGGCATTGCCGCCTTGAGTTCCTCCAAGGTGCACTGGGCAGTGCACAGTGCACAAGTGTACAAGTGAGTTGTCGTTTGTACATGTGCGCAGTCACATAAGGTGGTAGGTGTGTTATATCCCCATTTGTTGAGACATTATTTTGATTTAGCGGTGTCTGTTTGCAGCCTGTTCAGCGCTCCTCCGGGTTTCCCACCCTCCTCGCACCCGGGGGCCATGTATTCAGTAGGAGCCATACGGTGTTGCCCTCCAGATGCTTTCCATCTGTCGATGCTGTTTCCTGAGCCTGCTAAATATATTGTCGATCTAAGAAAGCATTTTCTGGACTTGAGTCTCCGAGGGGCTGGTTGAGCATTATGTAGGGTGTTCCGCTGTCTGTGATGACCCATGTTTCTCCTTGCATGCGGCTGCCTCTCTTCGTATTTCGGGGGGGGGGGCTATCCCAACTAGTAGATGAACCTTTTACAGAGGGGTAGGTTTTAGGCAACCTGTAATTATTGTGCTTGTTTCGTTCGAGGCGACGTCAACTTGCTTAGCGTGCGTTGATCTGTACCAAACCGGGCATGCGTATTCACCCGTGGAGTGATAGAGGGCCAGGGCGGAGGCCTTCAAAATCTTTAGCTTAGCTCTCCAGGTAGAACCGGTTAATTTTCGATTGATATTGTTTCTGCGGCTGACTTTCATCTTGATATTAGTGCAGTGCTGCCTGCAAGTCAGAGCCCTGTCTAGTGTTACGGCCAGGTAATTGGGATTGGGGCTAAAGGTAATTGGGATAGAGGTAATGTTCTAAGGAATCTCCTTTCCATGTGATTTGCAGCTTCCTTTTTGCCTGTCTGTTCCGGGGGTAAAAAGCGCATGCTTGGGTTTTGATAAGGTTAGGTTTTAGTTGGTTGTTTTGGTAAAGGAGATCCAACTCTATTAGAGCATCATTTAGACGTTGCTCCACTTCTTCGAAACTTTTCCCTTGTGTGGCTATTACGCCATCGGTAGTCGGCGTAAATATAGCTAGTTGTAGTCGCGGAAAGGCGCTGGTCATTGGTATATATGTTGAAGAGGGTCGGGGCCAGTACAATGCCCTGGGGCAGACCATTCTTTTGTATTCTCAATCTACTTCCCTTTCCTTGGAACACAACAAGAAACTTGCGGTTTTCAAGTAGACTTCCAATCATTGTAGTGATCTTAAAGTCCTAGGTCAAGCTGTATATTTTTTGCATCAGTATCCTGGGGTAAAATATGTCGAACACAGCCGTGAGATCTATGAATACTGCGCCTGTTATGTGACCGTTCTGGAATCCGTTTTCAATGTGTTGTGTAAGGTTCAGTACTTGTGCCGTGCAGCCCGGGTCGGTCGCCAGTCTGCTGTGGGATGAGTAAAGGTTCTGAGACTAGCGCTAGGCGACTCAGAATTATTCTTTCCAGAATCTTGTCTGTGTGACAGAGGAGAGAGATTGGGCGGAAGTTCTTAGGGTTGTTATTTTCTTTCCCGGGTTTTAGGATTGCCTGGACTTTGGATTTACGCCAAATTGTTGGGACTTTACCTCGTTCTCGGCAACTATTGAACATATCCAGTAGCCATGTCATTGTTGTAGGCCCGAAGTGTTTAATTTACTCGGTGAGGATGTCAGCCAGGCCCGCGGCCTGGCTCATTATCGCCTCATGAAATTCTGTGACCGTGATGTGGGCAGATAGATCATTGGTTTCATCTAGCATTCGTCTCTTGAGCTTGGCAGTATGTTTCGAGTTGGCAGTCTGTTTCGAGATGTCTAGTTTGAAAATTTAAAAATTTGAAAACCTTTGTGAAAAAACTGTGAATACCTTATTGTGCTTTATTATCAACAATTTTCAAAATCCAAAAATAGTTGCTTCATTTTTTACAATCTTTAGTACAGAATAAACTGTAGCACCGACGGAAATATTCATTGAATAAAAGCTTTTAAATCCAGAGTGATGCTGATGATGCAACAAAATCAATTCCTATGAACTCAATGTTTTCCTTAAAGAGTAGGTAATTTGTTTTTCAGAAACCTAAAAATTTGAAGTCTCCAGCATGTTCTACATTGTGTTTTTGATGTACCGCAAGATTATTTAACTTTTCAGAATACACAATTTCTACAATCTCCTTTAAACGCCAGAACGTTGTTGTTATCCCAATTCAAGTTCTAAGCAATGTCTGGGTGCATCAGCAATGGATAGTAGCTTTCTTGGAACTTTGTCGACACTTAAAAATCGATGGAGTAAGCGCTTTTTGGTAGTGCTGGAATGGTTTTGAAATGAGTTGTTATTATTGTGGAAATTTGACGATTTTGGTATGAAAATAATTAATGTATATCAAGATGAACTGTTCTTGGACAACTTAAAGCTATCAGTTACAGAGCATGAGTTTCGCTTGTGACTCCAAGGTATTTTTTTGGAAGATAACTTAAGAAGGAATTCACTATCCTCAAACAATTTTATCCCATTGTTCATAAATCGGTACAAAGTATATAACCTGGTTTCTAAAATTTAAGTTCCATGTGAAATTGGCAGTCAGATGCTTTGTTCGCAAAAGATCTCCTTGATCTCTTCTCAAGATTCACAAGCTTTCGGCATTTTAGAAAGACGTAGCGTTTCCGAAGGACTATTGACAAAGAGCTGAAGCATTTGTATAACGAAAAACAAAGAATCCTAGAGGACACAATGCATATTTTCAGTTTTTGCTTAATATTCATATTGGCAATATTCATCATGATCAGCTTCAATATAAAATATAAAGTTCTTACGACTTCATGCGATACTGAGGATTCTTTGCTTACATGCCAATAACTAATTAACGACTCTACCAGGAATCTGGTAATGAATAAGTCATCTGGCAAACAAAATATTTTTTATAGAATTGGATATTCAGGAAATCAAACGCAAATATAAAGCAAAAATGAATCACTCTTCTCAAAGACTGCTAAGTAAATCAGAAGACATTTATCTGAAAATAACAAAAACGTTTTCCTTTTCATTCGATTTCTTATTTTCTTCTTTCTTATTTATTTATTACTTGTCATTCTATTTAAGCTAACATACAAATTTGTAACGGAACATTTTTATAGCAAACCTAAATGGAAACGCCATTGAAATGAAAACTACTTGTGCCAACTTTGATTCCATTTTTTAATTATGTCTGGACAGTTCTCTATAAGATAGATTTCAAAAATAAAATGTATGTTGAACTCCAGCTCCTCGCTGTATAACTGAGTATTTCAGTGATATGAAATACCTCAGTGACACTCGAGTTGGGTAAAGGAAACAGATATTAAAAAGATGCTTCAAAACTTTACTAAAGTTAAATTGGACTGAAACTTGGGAAATTTTACTGAAAACATCCCACTAAAAATAAAGAATGAATTTTTTCGAATACCGTCAGGTATCGATGTATTTCTTTTAAATCAATCTGCCTTGTCAGCTCCTTGAAACCGATTTCCGCTTTTCTGCAATTTTAGGTACAAAATACCATTTTCATTTCCGAGCAATCCCCATAAACCCCTCGATCGGTTGCATCCTTATTACTCGACGTTACATTATCGATTTTACTGTTCGAAGTTCATGCAGGCATTGTTAACATTTGATATTTGGGTATATGTATATGTTAATTAAAAACAGGCCAATATCGATTTCGGCAATATTTTGGCTATAAATATGAAAACTGAAAACTAAACTTTCGTTCGTATATAATTGCTATTGCCGACCATATTTTATTTATTTCCAATGAATCATCTGCACAAAGAATAATGCATAAGAAAGTCGTAACGCATCCTTTAGACCCAGTCAGCGCAAATTAGATCAGAGGCGAATAACATGCAATTTCTCAATTTAACATTTTCAGATTGTTCCAGGCAAAATGCACTTGTGCATGAAGTTGGGTACAAAATAAAAGTAGCATCTACGAGTTCCATTTACAAAAAGCTGACGTGCCATTGGCATTGAGTTATAGCCCATAAAACTATCAAGCCAGAAGTTCACCATCAGAAATAGTTCCTCAACGGCATTGAAAAGAATAAAAGCAATATTATGGTTGGATGCATCAGCCACTACATGGACAGAACCGCACGTTACAATTGTTTGCAGCTTCACTTCAGCAAGATATAAAATTCACCATACAGTGAATATTTAGTCTTAAAAGTCTTAGATCAGTTCATATCCAAGTTCATAACAATGATCATTTTTAAATCTCCAGTCCATAAACAATATTTGACGAGATTTTGTTGGTACCAAGTCGTGTGTAGTGGCTTCTGCTATTTGTAAAATATTTGGGGGTTTTACGTTTCAGTTTCACTGCCGTTTAACATTCTCTCAAGAGGTATTTAGTAACCGTTGAGGATCAAATTACTAATTTAATAATATTATTTGACGAATAATAATTTCAGTTATTAACGGTGACAGAACTGTGCGTTTGGTTTACAATGCGTAAATACTTATTTACGTAACCAGTAGGATATCAATATTATTAACGCACGCAAATGAAGATTTGCACGACGAGGTCGTTGACCGAGTCGTGCAATCACATAAGTGCGTTAATAATATAATATCCTACGCGTTACGTACAATATTTTATGTACAACTACAACGAATATTATTCTAATAATTAATTGAGTAAAAATAATAAGTTATAAAATTGAATACAGAACACAGGCAATGAGAATTTTGATTACTTTAGCAACGGACATAAGTACGATTGGCACTAAATTGCTTCTGTCGATCATTGTCAAAGTTGAGTCTTAAAATTAGACATTTTAAAATGAGTTCAAGCGCCGATCTGCCACCTGATATTGAGAACGAAACATTTAATGCTGTTTCGGATCTTGTGCCCGATAAATGACGAAAGAAATACCAACAGGCTTTTGATCGATACCAGAATTGGTGCAGTGAACAAAAGATACTCAACATAACAAGCGACAAAGGATTATTAGTATATTTTAAAGAATTAAGCAAAAGACAGAATCCCTCATCCCTTTGGTGCTATTACTCGATGTTAGAAACAGAAATTTCTATTTTTTATAAGATATATAATAATGTCTACTTTGAGGTTAATTTCACTTAAGATAATAATAAAACACTAGTGTGGTAATAAATTTTAAAAAGCACTAGTGTGGTAATAAAGATCATTATGACATTTGAAAGAGTGCCAAATCATAGTCATTATATGTATAACAGTTGCAGATAAGAACATTAACAAGACGAATCGACAAATGTATTTAGGATCCAACTTCAAATAAATATTTTACCTAAATGCCTAATAATATTTATTATTACTGGTAGATCAACACCCAATTAATACTTACATTGACAAAAACGCGAAAAAAAATGGTTACAAAGGACCACAGAATTACTCCGATTCAATTTCAAGAGTAAACCTTTTCTACACAGATTAGATTTTTAAAAAAAAATGATAATAATTTCGAATTCTCCTAATTTCCTGATGCAACCAGCCTGTCTGCATACCTTAGTTCTCTATTTGGTTTTAGGCACTCGTTTAATATTTTTAGTATCTGTGATAATAATGCCATTAGGTTTTAGAATTTCAGTTGTGCTGCTGACATTCTGAATGCCTTTATTTCGCGTTTAAATGGTATCCATATCCAGCATCCACAGGGTGTCCCGTAACACATGCTCAACTGCGCACCGAGATATTCTATGGCTCAAAAGAAAACAATTTGATCAAATTTTTATAAAAAAATATCTTGCTCCTCTACTATTGATGGTCAAAGTTCTTTGTAAAAAGTATGTTTTTTAAAGCAGACGTTTTTTCTTAATAAAAGTTAGGTCGGATCGTATTCTTTTATCTTTTACTCTTATTTATACTCTTTTACGCTTTGGACCATCTGCTTACACTGGGACACTCTGTATATTATTTATCTCTTCTGTCACTATTCGTTTGTTGCTACGTTTTAAGTTGCACAGTTCCCATATTTTATTAACTCTTCTGTTTATCGGATGTTAGTGTTTAGGGCAGTTAAATTTTAAACGGTTTTCTTATTTTGTAAGCTAGTAGATCTAAAATCAGGATGTTACAGATTGATTGACTGACTCTGCTTGTATGTTGTCTTTGAACGATTCTCTAATATTATTCGGTAAACTCAAACTGATTTTACCCAATAACATGCTGGAAATACTACATAAACATGTGTGCATTTCACATGGGCAATTTTCAGTTGGTCACTTCACTTTTCACTCAACTCAACTCAACACGGTAACATATCCCAATGAGCATAGAAAAATCGTTGTTTTAACTGGCAAATATTCAAGTTTCACATCAGAAAGCAGCAAGTTTTAAAAATTTGTCGTTATCGTTATCGTTATTTTTAAGATGCACTTGAGTTAAAATTTCAGTATTTTTCTGAAACATTAATTTTTCTGAGTTTTCCTGTATTTTCACATGTTAATGTTACTTTAATTTCTTCTCGCGTGTAGAGGCAAATCAATTCAAACTAAATAATATGCTAACTGCAGCACAAAGAGTTAAAAATTAGAAGTAATTACCGATAATTAGTGATTTTTAGAAATTCCCATGAAAATACAGCAAAGAACATCATCATACTGACCCTAAAGCCTTTTACCAATGCCATTCAAATATTCGAAAAAAATATACATAAAACTAAAAAATGTTCTTGGTTATAACTAAACCACACACGAACACCTAATTGATTTTTACAAAACTTGGACACCAAAAACCAAAAACATAAAATTGAACAGGACCCAGACAGGAGGATAAATGAAGCAATCGAGAGTAAGTCCTACTGTGCCACTGCATTTTTGCAAAAGCGGCTCTTCTGCGCCCCTGTAACCTTTAACGTAAATCGTATTTCCACAACGTGCCTGTTGTCGAAGAAAACATGGCAAAAATTAAAAGAAAACATGACATCTGATAGAAACCGTGGTTCCTTAGGGAATTTACACAGAGATCTGCCTTTATCCAATGAAGTCCTGCTAGCCACCTATACATTATAAAGCAACTTGTGGAGCCTCGAAAATTCGCTTAAAAAATTACGAATTAGGTCAAATCAAGCAAGCTGTTACATTGTTTCCATTTATGGTTGGGCGTGGTTTGTTAATTGTAATAAAACTCAGAATGTTTATTTGCGATTTAGATCAAAAGTATAATATTTTCATATAAAATTGTTTGTATATTTAAATGTAAATGAGCATATACAGTTTAATTATAGCCAAGTGCAAAAATAAGCGTAATAAAACATATATTCACTTCATATTCAAAACTCACATTTTGCATAGAATTACAACAAATCGCAAATACAGTTTATTGCGTGACGCATAAAATCTGCACAATGTTGAATTTTCTACACGGAATTTTTACCGGGGACTATTCTTAAATCATTCTTTCCAAGTTTATCACTCCACCATATGAAATGAATAAATCATTTCTACCGCAGTAATGTTGATTATTTTTATTTATTGTTTATTGTGTTTGATAATGCAATTGTGAGAGAAGTCGTTTCTTGCGAAACCAAAGGAGAATTTCGCATAAGAACTAATTAGGTATGTCGCAGTATAAAACTGCATGTTATTTCTTGTTTTTCTAAGAAAAGATTTGACGGTCTTGTCAACGATCATGTATGCATCGTTTTGAAATAATTCAGTCGTGAGATAGTAATAGATATCATTCAAATGTTTGCTTTCGAAAGTGGATAATAGTTATTTATTTAAGTATTTAGGACTTTTCTGTGTGAATTCAGATTTAAATCTTTGCGCTATCAGATTTATTTAATAGTTATTCATCGAATAAAACCGGCCATAAAAGACGACCGATGTTTTCGTTTTATTTGTCAAGGGAGTTCTGTTCAATCGGTTTAGCTTTATTATTCCCTGGTGAAATGGGGATTTTTATACATCATCGTATAATTTACCTTTTCAACTTCTGGTGGCAGCAGTTTGGATCGTGTTGGTCGAGAAAATCACTGATAAGGTTTAGTTATCAAATTATTTCACATAAGGGAAATAAAATTGCTCAGGATTTATAGGCAAGGTGATTAATTTTGATGTGGACATATTTTAGAAATATCGTGATAATGTTATTTGAGAGAAGGTTTTTCCACTAAACTATTTGTATTTGGATCCTTCCTATACAAATTTTGCTAGAATTGCTACTACATGTACGGTTTCTTACATGTACGGTTCAATTATTATTATTTTTCTGGATCCTCGGCTCGAAAGTATGTACTTTCGCCACTGTTTTCGATGGCGAAAGCATCACTTTTACCAATGTATGTACGTGTACGAATGCGTGTGTTAACTGTTGTTTTTAATGTGTTAGAGAAAAATGCTTAAAGGAAACGTTCAGTTTATTTCTGGCAGATATTAGAACAAAATTTAACAAATGAAACATTACGAGACTTGCTTCTATTCGAGAACATTACGATTCTAACATTTTTTAAGAAAAATCACAGCGCCATGCCAGGCAGATATTATTTAGGAGCGCGGTATGTGTAACGAGTCCCTTATCCCTTATGATTGTGGTGTCGAAAACTTAGAAAGTATAGCCAGGTCGGACACAAATAAAAATTTAATTTCATTTCCCGAAAAGATTGCCTCTTGCAGATGTAGTTTCAACTTTGCTATGGTTTTTAATGGTAATTTAAACGTTGATTTATCAGAAACTCGTTATCATTATAAAAAAAACATTGCAAAGCATCTCCAATGTTACGCAAATGTGTAATTTGAGCTGGACTTTTTTGTTAAAAAGTAAAGCGGCAACCATGTATTTATGTAGAAATACAGGGCGTCGCGTAAGTACATGATCAAAATGGTACTGCGATATTCTTTGGGTCAAAAGAAGACGATGTGAGCTGAATTTAATTATGAAAAAACGTATATGTTTTTATAATATCGGCAATATATTACGATGGATATTAATTAAACTTAAATAAGACTCATACTTTGATGTCGGCTCCATCGATCACTGCATTGGGCCACGCCTTAAATTCTTGGGTGCCTTGGAACAAAAATTACCATAACTTTTTCATTGGCAGACAAAATCGTATTTATTTTTCTTATTGAATAAAAATCTTTATTCGCGATTTTTGTGCTCCTTGTAAAGCCTTGTAAATGGTTTAATAGTTTATGCGTAAAAAATAATTTGTTTTCTTGCGATTTATAAATTTTACACGTAAAACAGTAAGGACTAATCAATTTGCATTAAGAGTTATTAAGTGTCAAGTACTCAAGAATGGCGAAATTCGCCATTGAAACTAGAAGACAGTTCTATATTGCACAGTTCTTCATAGTGGGATTGAACTTGAGTTTAGTGTTCTCACTATCCAACGTAATAATTGTTTCTCCTGAATCTACAGAAGTGGCGTAAATTTGATTTTTTTAAGCTGGGATACCTATCGACAGGAAAAAATATATAATTTTTCGAACCGCGGGGATAAAAACTATTACTTAAGTGGGCAGTAGCTAAAAAGCAATTGTTAAATAGCAAGCATTCAGAAAACCCATGTTTGCGTGAAATGTATTAATGCCGCAAGCTTTTTCCTATAAAATATCGGTAAGTGGTCAATGTTTAACCGATGCAAACAATTCATTGATTTTACCTACCAAGGATAAAGTTCTGCAAGTTTTTTATGAGCCGCAATGCTAATGCGGCTTATGTTCACAAAAATATGAGCCCTACGTAGGCACAAATCCACAGAAAGTTTTATAAAAATCCATCTTAGCATTTTCCCATATCGGAAAAAAATACATTTTTTGAGGAATTTGGACCATCAATAGCTGAGAAGTCAGACAATCTTTCTTAATAAAACTGAGGTCAGATCTTATCCTGTAATTATGTGCTTGCGGCACACCTGTATCTTCACATTCACCATAGAACTTGTCAAGATGTTCTGGAGTGTATGACTATTTTTTGCTTTGTCTACTTTGTCTACTAGTATGCCTTTAAAAAATTTATTTGGTACTTGTCATTCTGACTAATCTGAAAACTCAATTATTCTTCCTATCATTAATTAATTACCAAGTTGTGACAATAACATTGTCACCACTTCTCAAATACAGCCTGACCATGGCGGTTTGTTTCTATTTCGATTATGGTTCATTTTCAAAATGTCTGTTCCTCGAATTAAAAAAATGAATAAAAATCTCGAAATGGCATTAGGTTTACCTTTCTTGGAACACTCTAATTTTGCCAAATCCGTTACCATCTACATGATGATCCGTATGTCGTTTAATACAAGCAAAATGGTTATTTGGATAATACAAAAGTCGTTACGATAGTGACTGATGCTGCAACTGATCTGTTGTAATTCTACGACATTCGTACCATTCGGACCTGTTAAATAATAAAGAATTAATTTATGATAAAAAATTGAACAAACAAATAACAATTCTACAAGACCATAAAATTAGAAGCATTAAAAATTTGGTAGCAAAATATATAATGTCAAAAACAATTTTAAGTTTGCTATATGTTGGTCGGTTAATTTAGCAAGCAATGCCGAAATAAGAAAATGGACATTTTCACTAATGGGACTGAAAAGAACTAAGGTAATATTGTTTACATAATTGTTTCAACTGATGGTGCGAAGTGAAAGGGAGTTACCTAAAGTTCCGACTTGGATTCCTGGAACAAAAGCCAATCTGTTTAAGTATTGTTATATTATGATGGCGTGTACCGAAGATGAAAGAGTAGGCGTTAGCCGATCTCATTATTTAATATCAGCTATTAGAAGACGACCGAAGAATTAAAAATTACAATTACCAATTTTAGGCAACTTTCCAAAAAGTGGGCAACTGTATCTGAGAAGAAAAGCTGCAATTACCAGTTCAGTACAGCAAAGTTAATCAATTAGATGATAATAGATATAGCAAATAGTAACTTCATGAGTTACTATTTTATATTTATCAAAGATTAAATAATCTACAAACGATCTATCCTGAAATACATTAGCTGGACGATTGTAATTGCAATAAGGCGTTTTAAACGCCCCTTTCCTCCTAGCATCTGAACATAAAAAACTCTATTACAGTTAACTATTGCAAGGAACCGGCCGATATACACTCTACAAAGGATCTTGTTAACCTGACACTAGCGTTTAATCTAAAATGTGTTCCCCTGAAATATACTCCTCAAATCATGCATATTACATTTCTTCGTCATTTACATACTCACAGGAAAAGTAAAAAGGAACAAGAGAAAAACTGACTTAGCTTTGTTCGTGTTGGTTCAACATGGAAGATTTACGTGTATATCACTCCGAATTTGTAGTTTTAGAGGACAGACGAGTTGCTGCAGCGGAAACTTTGAAGCAGTCATTTTAATATTTAAGACACTTATATTCACTAAAACTGGGTTAAGAGTGTTGGGATTTCCAGTTTACCTACGTATTTCCACGGATTTAAAATTGCATGTCTAAGCGTTTTGTCAGCAGGTTACGTTATAAAAACATTAATTTTGTCGTAGTTCCGCTTATTGAGGTCGCTCAAGAGTTTCCTGGCTTACTCGTTAATACGGAAGTATTTATGCCAGGAAATGAACATTTTTAGTCGTTGTTTGCCACAAATGAAATCTGTGTACATTTACTTTGTGCCGTTTATGAAACAGATTTTCCAACTTTATTCTTGAATGAGAATGAAAAATGTAGGGTAATGTACAGAGTTTTTCTAGAATATTAAATGTATATAAGAAATTTTCCATTTTTAGACATCGAAGAAACTTAATTGTTTTACTGACGTGAAAAAAAACAGGAAAATGTTTTTTCACAGCAGAGGAACTGAATTTTATTGCGTCAGGCCCGTTGACAATTTCACATAAATAGCTAAGAATTCGAATCAAACATAAACATCACAACCAGAAACGATATGGAGTACAGATAAAAAACAACATATCCCTTAATCCTTATCCCTTAATATCTTTCTTGCAGTTAGAAATATCAAAAATCGGAAAGACACGTCAATTTTGGTTGTAAGGGGACACTTTAAATAAATATTTTTAGCCTTCTTGTTTCAACCTCCTAGGAGGGCTAGATATCACCCTTAGAATCTTAAATGGGAATGGGGGTCCAGTGGCACATCGTTTCAAAGGGCCTTCAATTCCCTTTTCAGTGGCATGAGCCTCCCCTGCCTCTTCCTCGCTACACCCGGGGCTAGCACCGTTTCAAACTTTCTTCGAAAATAATTATTTTTGAATAACATTTAGATGGTAGTACGAGTACCTGGTCAATTTGCGTTCACTTGATGTCTTATTGATGAAATTCCACAAAAGCCTTTAAATTCAATTAAGAAATTCTAAAAATACGTTGTTTTTTTAACCAAAAAACATGGTCAGAAAATTTAAAAGATGTAGCCAAAATAGGAGTTTTATTTTTAATTCGCTTTTGCTTCTTGGGCCGTTCAGTGATAACTTTTATTAAGTGCATAAGGTGTGAAAATGGTTTATCCTTTTCAAGAAAGAACTGAAATTATTTTCATTTATGGAGAGGTTAGAAAGTGCGCACGAATTACGGTATTGGTTTTCAACGAAAGAAACCGGAATCATGAAACAAGTTACAGAAACTGGTTCGGTGAGTAATAGTAGAAGGAACAACCTACTAGTGATGAATGAAGAAGCTCAAAATGAGGTTTTGGTATTATTTCCTGCAGATCCCACCAACTCCTTATGGACAGTAGCAGAATAGACAGGAATCTCACAAGGGACTGTAAGAAAAGCACTGAAAATTCTAAGCTGCATCCATATATAATGCAGATAGATACTTCAAGAGCTTTATGACGATGATTTTGATAGAAGAAAAGAGTTCTGTGAATTCATGAGTCGTCAAGTCATCGCCATCCCCAATATTCTGCCGAATATCCGTTTCAGCGATGAATGTAAATTTTTTCTAAATGGAAATGTTAACAAACAAAATTGTCGATATTGGAGTGACAAAAACCCGCATATTTGTCGAGAAAAACATAAACAATATCTTCAAATAGTTAATGTTTGAGCTGGTATTCTTGTAAATGCCATTCATCATCATCATCACGATTTAATTGATCAAGATCACATGATTTTACACCCTTAGACTTCTTTCTTTAGGGACATCTAAAGTCTATTGTTTATAAGACACAACCTGCTGATATTGATGATCTTAAAAGGCGTATTGCAGCAGAATGCCAGTCAATTCCCGGTGAAGTTTTCCGAAATGTTAGGGAGGAGTTCGAAAACAGATTTTATTATTGTTTAGAGGACGTTTAATTGTTTCTGCAACTTTGAAACGCGATTAGTCGGAAACCTCTGGACAAAAAGCAGCAAAGTAGGATACCACTGAAAATAGAATTGAAGGCCCTTTAAAACGACGTGCCACTTGACCCCCATTCCCATTTAAGACTCTAATGGTGACATCTACCCCTCCTAGGGGGTTCAAACAAGAAGGCTAAAATATTGATTTAAAGTGTCCCCCTTTCAAATAAAATTGAAGTGTCTTCCGGATTTTTCATATTTATAACTGCAGGAAAGAAATTAAGGGTGGGAAGTTTTCAAATTGGCAGCCCGTAAATTATCACTGTATTTCATCTCACAAAATAGACAGTGTTTGTTTCATTCATGGACAGTGCGAGATATTATTACATATGAAAGCAGATTTTGCTTGTCTAGGCTTCATCGACTGGATAATGGGTAATGAAACACTGAAAATTCTCATTTTGGACAAGAGTCGTATAGGCATAATAATATAAGAAACTAGTGGGGCGCAGTTGAACCCAATTATTCCTCTTTAATAAAATAAAAGTTTTTTGAAAAACTGCCCTTAGTGGTTTATTATCTGGATTGCAAGCACCGGTTGATACTGGAATAGTATATATACGATTTTTGCACAACTAAGCACCAATTTCGGTGTTTCAATGCATCAAATTAAGAATTTTGTTAAACTCCAATTCAAATAAATGAACAGGTGATTACCCGTCTCAATTGTATGCGCCAAATGTCCGACAGAAAGTGGAATGCTCTTTCTTGGCTATTCATTAGAATATATGGCAATAACAAACCCACTTTTACCCTCTAAGTAACATCTTGTAAAAGCGATATACTCTCATTTGAAGAGAAATGCTGCAATTCTAAAGTCCTAACATTATTTCCATATTCAGCAGGGAATGAAATGGGTTTCAGGAAAATGTACCCGCTTCACATTTCTATATGAAAAACACGCTTGTTATTTCTCAGCTGAAAACATAAAAGCAGAAACACGGCGGTCGATGGTTTGGAGTGATTTAGAGTTGAAGGAACTTTAAATTTCATATCTAATGTATGCACGTTAATTAATGTCCATTCACAGGCTTTGCAGTATAACGAAACATCTTGACACGCAAATTAAATTTAACATTTTAGTGTTAGCTATCGAAGTATTTGCCTGCAGTTATCACAAAATAGAGATGCAGTTTTATACTCTCTAAAAAACATTGCATTTCGAATAAGCTTTGTTCAATTAAACGTTTCCATAATATAATTTTCAAACTGGGAAATACTGGAGGTGATCATTTTCTTTAAAGAATATTAAAACTTAATAGATTTTTTATTTTTTTTTCATAGAAATTTCATAGATTCGGGTTTGCAGATTAATTGACGAGTCTGGAAGCTACTGAGATACAAAATCAGTCTCTGGTCTTTATCTATCCAGGGACAGGCATTCATCACAAAACGCTAAATCCTCCTTTATGTAATTCATTAGTTGTTCTCAGTTTGCTTATGTGTATTTGTAAATGGACATTCGATCTCTATGGGTTAGCAGTGTGACATTATTTGCCCTCTGCCCTTCTGGGAGCGCAAAACAATTTATGTAGGTATAACGTTCGCAATTCAGCTGTAATACCTTTCAATGTTGTCAGATGAGAACTAAAATTGCGTTTTCTACTCTTCGGATGACTGCTTTTAAGGTTGTTCGATTATTAACACCCACTGCATATAGATATCACCCACAACACCTAGATCAAGTTTTTCTGATTAAATAAATATTATATTAATTTCTGGCAAATTAAAAAATGTTACTTACCTAACAGGAAACGCTTATACATAATCTTAACCATAATATGAGATACCCAGAAATCAAATCAACAAGAGAGTACCCAACACTTTGATTTTCTAATTCGCATCCAAGGTTTCCACTCTCACATTGAATTGCAATTTAAATGAATTTAATTTTGGGAACAGACAGAATCAAACAAAATATTTGAGGGTTTTGGACATGTTTTACTTTACCTGCCTAAATATCGTATTAAGTGATTGTTGTTCAAAGTTAAAAAGTATAGAGAATGAAACCATTAATGTGAAAAGATATCTACAAGAAAGGGTTAGTCACAATGAGTTAAAAATGTTTTATGAACAACAAGAGCAGAAGTACGAAACTGTGTTCAACAAAATCAAGGCAAAACAAGGGAACAAAAAATTTTAAGTGTGGATTTTTTAAAAGATACGTTGATGACTGCATAATGTGCCTGCCAAACCAAAAAGTTCAATACACACTAGATAAGTTTAATGCATTCCATGAGACCACTAAATTCACCATTGAGGAAGACAAAAACAAATCATTAAACTTTTTGGATATGACGGTTATATATGACGGTAATGGGGAAATAAAAACAAACTGGTACACAAAGGATGTGTGGTCTGGTAGATACTTCAATTACCAATCATATATAAAATATAAAATATTTTGCACCAATACAATATAAAGAAAGTGTTTTAACAGCTCTTACTGATAGAGTGATAAAATTAGCACATTATAGATACAGACAAAAAAATCTTGAAAAAAAAAAGATACTAATAATGAACAACTTTCCCAAAGATTTCTTCGAACCAATTATAAAACAAAGAATTAATAAAATCTACAACGCAAATAAATGGAACAACATAAATAATATAAAAAAGAAAAAAGAAGGTGAAATCAAGTATGTATCATTACCGCACATACCAGAAATCAACACAAAAATAAAAAATGTTTTAATACCACATAATATTACTATAGCGGAAAAAACTAATATCAACTTGGCAAGGGAGTGTTTTACAAAATTTAAACCTAGAAGCGATAAGTTGGACACACCTAACATAATATACAAGATTGACTGTTTGAACTGTGACAAAGCATACATAGATCAAACAGGGCAATATTTAAAGAAAAGAATATACGAACATAAGTATAGCTTAAGAAAGGTTAACGAGAATGCAACAGCATTAGCACAACATGCACAACAAAAGTTGCATGATTTTGATTTCGATAACACACAAATATTGATCAATGAGGACAACTATAATAAGAGAAGAATCCATGAAATGATACAAATTAAAAAACATCAAAATGCAATGAATTTCAGATCAGACACAGACAATCTTAGCTCTGTGTATCATACACTAATTAAATGATCGCATGCATGAACTGATTGGACCAAGTAAATGAAATAAATACACCTGATATTGAGGAATTGCCAAGCAATTCCTAGAATGCAAAGAAAAGGCGAAGGATAAACAGTTTTTTTTTGTTTCGCTCGCTTGAGATCAAGTAAAATATGGAAAATTCAGTGACCAGTTGAATGTTAAGGTGTAAACAGCTACACACGTAAGTTAAAATTAAATTTAAATCTCTAAACAATAGATTCTAGTCTTTTCCCAGATATGTTTGTCCTGACTCATCACCTGAAAACCAATGTTCTTGATGTACTTTTTAATATGTGTGTGATTTGTATTTTAATGTGTGAATTTTGATGGAAAATTTTATATAAATTAATAATAACTGTAAATGTATATTTTGTAACATTTTACAACGTACAACATTGTACACATTTAGAAACGTATTTGTAACATTTTAAATAATAAACAAAAAATTGACTGAAACCCAGGAATATATTGGAGTGAATTAAAGGACAGTCAGGAAAATATACGAAACGATATTTAAATACAGTTCAAGCGATTCTTTTGATAATTTTGAACTAATCCAAACTGGCCGATTTTTGAAATATATGCATGTCTACTGAATAATAACTAAAATATTGACATCTGAATAGGACACTGATAATATATTATCAACTAGAATATGCGGTTGAAATAGAAATATCTTCAATTCAGTATTTAAGCTAGCAATTGTATGTGTAAGCTAGCATTGTATGTCGCATATGAATAGATCATCAAATGTCTTGTTATAAATAAACAAAGTAGAAGCCTCTCATCCTAATATTTCCTTATCAGGAATAAACAATATTTGAACATAATCAGGAAAAGTCATTCTGATGAAAAGTTTAAATATTTGCATATAAATAACATCGCAATTTGGAATGGTAAGTCTATTCAGGTGAGTACACACATCTATGTTATAGAATACACGTGAACATCGCAGTAGACTTCCATAGAACGGGATTTTTTTTAATAATATCCTTTCAATAACCCCTAAGCTGGAAACGTCACTATGAATGAAGGTTCATCCTAAAAACGTTTGGCAGAGCTAAACGTAATATAAATTTCAATGCAGGAACTTCGCTTGCAGAATAGGAATCGACGAAAAATAGGAATTATAAGTGCCAACTCAGGGCCTGCAAAGCCTTCCATATATTCCAAAGTTTCTACCTGTGATAGACAAAGCATATCAGGCTTTATCTCATTAAAAAGAACGTTTGAAATTTTATAGGGAACTATTTGAGAGTTTTATATGTTTCGGGTAACTGCAAGATTTTAAGAGGATTTTTTTTATTATTAAGAGCCAAGATAAATCTGCCTTCTATCGTTATATTATACAGTATAATGTCCCTTCCGCTTAATGGTGCAAATCCCATCAAGGATAGGACAAGCTGATAAATTGTTCGATATTTACATGAAAATATCATATGGATTAAGTTTCGTATCAAGTGAAAGTAAAATGTGTAACTCAACAGAAACAACATTATAGATTATATTTGTGAAGAGTAAATATGATAAGTGGGCGTTAATGATATTGGTTTTCCATCAGTCGACGAAAGCCGGCAAAGTTGTAATAAAGTCGATAACTTTTTTATGGTCCTTCATATTTGAATTCGTAGATATGAAATAGTCCCTGCACCCCAACTGCAAATCGCAGATTTTTAAATGTTTAGCTGAAAATTGTTGTTAACTGCAGATTTCAGAAGTCATATTATAATTTTTCAATTTGGGCCACCGTGTTCGATACACAGGGTATCAAAGTTAAATTAGGTTTTCATTTATTTTGAATAAAAATTTTGTGGTTGGAAGTTTTTCCAGTCCAGCAATTTGAATTTCTTAATAGTTTGCTTGCAACTTCTAGAGGGCGATAACTACAGTACCCGAAATCGGCAGAAACCGACAGAAATGTTTCGCCCTTAACAATACTCAATTTAATTTGTCCACATCGTATTTTCGGACGTTTTCTACAAGAAAAATTATTCTTGGTGAAAGGCAATACCTCGCCGCGTGTTCGATATATTTCACTTTGAAACTTGCAGTTGAGCTTTCGGCGCTATGTCGTGGGTGCCACAAAAGTGCAAATATAGTACTTTTTATTATTATTTTATTGTTTAATGTGGTCTAAAATTGTAAAACTGCTTTTAAGTTAAAGAAATATCATTAAGAAGTTACAATATTACTAGTTCCCATCTAACTAACATTCACATCATTCACTTCAAATTATCCCTGGGTTTCAGTCAATTTTATTGTTTATCAATCAAAATGTTACAATTATGTTTCGGTGTCTTTCTCCACCATCATCAGTTTGTCTAAAATATATATTTTTACATTTATCATCAATTTAAATAAAAAACTTTCACAAAATTCACATATTAAAATACAAATCACACACATATTAAAAAGTACAATTAGGAACATTGGTTTTCAGGTGATGAGTCAGGATAAACATGTTCGGGAAAAGACTAGAATCTATTGTTTAGAGATTTAAATTTAACTTACATGTCTAGATGTTTCTACCTTCACATTTGACTGGACATTGAATTCCCTATTTTATTCGACATCGAGCGAGGGGACGAAAAAACCTGTTTATACTTCGCCTTTTCTTTGCATTCTTGGAATTGCTCTGCAATTCCTCAATATCAGCTGTTTACTTTTCACTTACCTGGTCCATTCAGTTCATGCATGCGATCATCTAATTAGTGTGTGATACACTGAGCTAAGATTGTCTGTGTCTGATCTAAAATTCATTGCATTCTGGTGTTTTTTGATCTGTATCATTTCATGGATTCTTCTCTTATTATAGTTGTTTTCATTGATTAGTATTTTTGTGTTATCGAAATCAAAACTATGCAATTTTTGTTGTGCATGTTGTGCTAATGCTGTTGCATTTTCGTTAACCTTTCTTAAGCTATATTTATGCTCGTAAATTCTTTTTTTCAAATATTGTCCTGTTTGACCTATGTATGTTTTGTCACAGTTCAAACAGTCAATCCTGTATATTACATTAGGTGTGTCCAACTTATCGCTTTTAGGTTTAAATTTTGTGAAACATTCTTTTACCAAGTTGTTTTTAGTTCATCTAGACATGTAAGTTAAATTTAAATCTCTAAACAATAGATTCTAGTCTTTTCCCGAACATGTTTATCCTGACTCATCACCTGAAAACCAATGTTCCTAATTGTACTTTTTAATATGTGTGTGATTTGTATTTTAATATGTGAATTTTGTGAAAGTTTTTTATTTAAATTGATGATAAATGTAAAAATATATATTTTAGACAAACTGATGATGGTGGAGAAAGACACCGAAACGTATTTGTAACATTTTGATTGATAAACAATACAATTGACTGAAACCCAGGAATAATTTGAAGGGATTAAAGTACAGTCAGGAAAATATACCCAATTATTCACATCATTGGTTTAAATTCAATAAGTGTTCTTTACTGTAAGTTGCAAAAATTTTTAATTGGTATTTTTCAAAATCATTTTTGCAAAAGCAATTGGACATTCTAGACCAGATAATTCAGTAAAAAATTATTAATAAAATGCAAAATTATTAGTTTTGTGGCATCCCCCGTCATAGTACTGGAAAGAAAGCTGGACTGCAAGATTTAAGGCGAAATATTTGAAATACGCGCAGATATTCCGCCTTTCACCACAAACTGTTTTTTCTGTATAAAACATCATAGAATAGGACGTGACCAAAAAAAGTGAGGATTGTGAAAAAAAAGAAACTGTATTCTTTCAAACGGTTTCAGATCACTGTACTTATCGCCCTCTAGAAGGTACAACCAAACTATTAGACAAATCGAATTTTCGGACTGGAAAAACCACAACCAGAAAATTCTGTCTTTAGTGATTTTGCGATTCGTAATAACTTTCGAAACTATTCAAAGTAAACAAAAATTTTATTTAAACGTTGACACCATGTACATCGAACACAGTGGCCCAAACTGAAAGATGAGATTATGAAACTCGTCGTCTTTTTGCTACAGAAACTTGTGGGTAATGGATTAGCCTATTTTTTGCAACACCTTGTATATACTTCCGACTAATCTCGCAAATTTTCCTAAGCCTCACAACAAACCTTCCAGTCAAAAAAACAAATCCGTTTCCAGATAAGCTTCTGCAAAAGTTTTGGGACGCATTTTACGCCGCATGGTTGAGGATAACAAGATGTTTGCTAAGTCTGTGTTTCGGGCTTTATGGTTATCGCTATCTTTTAGTGAAACATCCAATATTGAAACTTTAGTTAACAAATGCAAGGGAATCTGGAAACGATGCTCCAAACGTGATGGATCTACACGAAAAGTTAATGTTTCAAATGCATCCTCAAGTGTGCAGAAGTGTCAATAATAACGAAGCTGCAGGGCATTAACTGTTAATTTTTATTTTGGTTTATATTAAATAATTCCTTTGTTGCTATGCCCAATTGTTTTCAAACTAAGCATACTTCCTGTAAATGTCGTTTAGTATGCATTATCAAAATTTAACTTTTTACTATTTTTTTTTATTAACCCAAATTAACCCAAACTAGCAGTGCATTAACATGCAAAAAGGTGTAATTATTATACTTTTCAGAAATAATTCTTTGAAACCATTTGCTGTTCGTAACAGAAACTTCTTTTACACTCAATAATATTTTAACAACAAATTTGTGGCAAAGTGGAATTCTTTTTCTTCTATGCATAGACTAATTTTTCCTAAGAAGTTCCTACATTATCCAGAAATTCACTCCAATATATTCCTGGGTTTCAGTCAATTTTATTGTTTATTATTTAAAATGTTACAAATACGTTTCGGTGTCTTTCTCCACCATCATCAGTTTGTGTGTATAGTTGTTTACACCTTAACATTCAACTGGTCAACAGTTGAATTCAACAGTTGAATGTTAAGGTGAAAACAACTATACACACAAACTGATGATGGTGGAGAAAGACACCGAAACGTATTTGTAACATTTTAAATAATAAACAATAAAATTGACTGAAACCCAGGAATATATTGGAGTGAATTAAAGTACAGTCAGGAAAATATACGAAACGATAATACAGAAAGTATTCTTTTCTTTTGTTTAATTTCATCACAAAAGTAAAATTCGTTCGGTAAGTTCATCAACATTATTTACGGTAGTGAAGTTCAATAATCTTTTAAAACAGCTCAAAAGGAAAAAATCCATCGGATTTAATTGGGGTGACCAAGGAGGGCTGCTTGGTCACCCCACTCGACAAAACCACACCGTGGCATCTATGTTTCCGGAAATGTTCCTCAAAAATCGTTAAACGTCGATATATGATCGGCGATAGTTTTTGAGTTAATAAACAATATTGATCGAACTTTGGCCATCCCGTTTTTGCATCTAATTTGAAATTTAGGAAAAAAATTTTAATTCAAAAGTTGTTGACATTAACGTCTAGTTTTAGTAGAGTGACATTTCGAATTAAAGCCTGCACGTTTTGAAAATGGTAAGGATACAGGAGTTGGCCCTTTAAATCCCCGTGTACTGAACGTTAAGAAGAATATTTTCTTCTGCAGCAAATAAACGAAACACAATGCATGAACTTTCACTGTTTCTGTTCGTGTCCGTTTCTGTCGGCGAACTTCAAAAAGTTTAGCGTCTTTTTTTTCTATTTCAGTCTTCCATGGAGAACACGCAATTTTCGAGATAGTGCAAACCTTCTAGTCGATGATTTTTCAGCTTTCGTGCTTCAGATAAATTGCCAGCAGCCACATCATAATTATAATGAATGCATCACGAAATTCAATTTTTGAATTAATCTTATACCATTTAGAAACTCATAAAAATATTTGATAAATGATGTACCATTATGTATCTTCGTTGCTATAACTTCAGGGCACCCTTTTCATTAAGGTGCAAAGGAAACAACATTTGTTTTAAAGGCATCCTTTATGAAAATTTCGTAATTTCATCATACTTTCGTAGAAAATAGCTATTACATCTATACACTGCAGTATATTTTTCAAAGAAATACAGCTCTCGAAAATAGCTCATTTTTGAGAGTTAAAACTCCATTTTTATGCATTGTTTCAGCTTCTATCGTTTTGTGGATAGTGATGTTGATACCGAGCAATATTTGCCGGAAGAAAACCATAATGTCTGAACAAGCATCGAAAATATTTCTATGCATCTAACTTCAATCACCTGAAAATCTTCGATGTGTAATTTTGAGATTTCGGAGAACTGGTAGATTAACTTTAAATATTAATTTTTGATGCGGAATCACCACCTCATTTTTTTGCGCATCATTTCCGGGCAACCTGTGTAAATGAACAAATGAATATAAACACAAGTCTCTGATAGATGGATGAATAAAGTTAGCGACATTTATTCGTCTTCCATTTAAAATAAATGGCACCACTACACATTAAGTAGAACTCGGCCATAGGTAGTCAGTATTCCCATATTTTGTTTAACATATATTAGCGCTGTCCGAAGACTGAAGCCTTTATTTATAATTAAAGTACTCTTTTTGAAAATGCAAACAACCATTCTCAATACGCTAGTTCCGAGTCAGTCCCGAATGAATGAATATATCCGGACATGCCGTCGGGTTCTTCAACACAAATTCGTAACACTCTTAGCATGCAAAACTTTAACTACCAAATATTTCCAAAAGTTTTCGGACTGTCGCTAGTAAATAATGAGACTAAAGTGAAAATCTAAAATACATCAAGAACCGAGAAAAAACAGAAAACTTATCCACATCATTTCTTAGTTATTTTAATAGAAATCCTTAAAAAATAATTTTCATGGGACATGAAAGTGGTTAAACCTGCAACTCTGACAACAACTGAAACAGTCTTTGCAGTTGCAACTTTCCTAAAAAGAATTGTTTAATTTTCACGGCATTGTTAGTATACATTTAATCGAATAAACTATTGCTCTAAAACCTTATGAGTTGTAAACGTTCCATAAAATTATTCTGAATGTGGGCCATTTGCTCCATTTATTCCTCAGCCAATGGCTTTTAAAGCGACTTTAATTCGATTTCGTCTGGAGCACTCCGACGATAACTCAAAATATAAATAATTGTCCCCGGTACTTCACTTCAAAGCCCAGATGAAACGGAAAATGCAATAAGCGAAATAACCTTACAGCTTAATTGCAGTAGACATTTTTACCCCGTTTTCCAAGCTAGAATTACTAGAGCTTTGAGCAGTAAATTATTTCCCGTCAATATAGCAAAAATATATTTCGATTACGATTCTTCATGTCTAATTTATTTCCACTGAGCATTATTGGAATAATTGAAACAAAATGGCAAAAGAAAGCTGGCAATTGATCAAAGCAACTGCTACCTGAAAGCTAATGAAAACGTCCCGGGTAGTCTGCCTACTTTAGCTTAAAACAACACGTTCCTTTTGTACAGTTTAAACACAGGAATTCATCTTTTTGCGGTTTCTCTCTTTGTTGTTTTTAATTTGGCCTTATTTGAGAGGTGGAACATTTTATTATTTCAGTTCAGTGTTTTCTATATTCTTAAGAAGAATTCAGACGAATTGAGATTAAAACTTGGCTGACCAAGGGAATTTTTCAGAAAGCTGTTTAAAGTGATCTGGGGCGTGACCCTTACAGGGAGGAATTTTAAAAGAAATCTTATGCAACATCATCACTGAGAAAGATCTCGAAAGATGTGGTGGTCTTATTTTTTTAAATCTTCTGCTCCTTCTTAATAAAGTAAAAGAATGAAAAAACTGAAAAAGAGGAAGTAAGTTTATCTAAATAAAAGAGCGTATTAAAAATAAAAAAAGTGTATTGAAATTAAATCGTTTTAGAACACAAATTAATAACAACAATATATTTTTATATATTACAAAAATGAGATCGACATTTTGGTGTTTCTGCCCACATATTAATTAATATTCTGTCTCAATGCTCCCGAGAGTAAATATTCTACTCATTGCTCTCACGTTGGAGTAGTAGTAAACATCTTTATTTATAAAAAAGGCTATTGACCTATCGGTCTTTCTGCCCTTGTTTAGTACATGCAGTCTTAATCTAAACAAACAAATAAAGGTAAAAATTATCTTATTCTAGGTTAATAATTTTAATTCTGACAAACAGAGATCTTATATTTATTGTCCAGTAGTCAGTTACGATTGTAAGCGTTCGAGTAGCGTTGATGTAGGGAAACGGAAGCGGGATTGTCTGGTTGGTCTTGTAAGACAAAGGGGATTCAGTATGGTCCAGTTGTTGGGGTTGTTTGTCCATTTTGTCTGTGAATGTATGAGTCTTTCCGAAATCTTTGTCATGTTTGTACGTTCGTATAGTAGTTGGGTGGAGGGGCTGTGTAGTGGGTTTTGGGGGTGTCTTATTCGTGTTATTAGTCTTAGTGCAATTTGTTATGTTGTTTGTATATAACGTTTTGTCCTTTCTGTTCCGTTGGTCATGAGTATATGTCCATAGTCTAGCAAGGGTCTACAAATAGCTTTATATATTTTGGTGGCGGTGTTTGTGCTAATTCCTCTGTCTATGTAGGTTAGTGATCGGAAGTGTTTTGTTCTCTTTATTGTTTCTGCCCTGATGTTTCGTATGTGTTTAGTGAATTTAAGTTTGTGGTCAATTGTGATTCCAAGGTATTTTACGTCGTTTTTTGGTTGTGTCGTTTGGCCGTCTGCAGTTATTGTAGGGGAGTCAGCGTTGAGTCTGTGGCTTGTGAGCAGAAGTTGGTTTTTTGACGCGTTTGGTGTTAGTCTCCATTTATAAAACCATGTCATTGTGTTGTTTGTTAGTGTTTGGAGTCTTTGAGCTACTCTCTCAATAGTTTTGTCATGTACAATAAGTGCCGTGTCGTCTGCGTATTGTAATATGTATGCCGACCTGTCGATTTGATTTTTGTCTGGTAAGTTTTAATTGTATATGTCATGGCAGTATATATTGTAGAGAAACGGTGAGAGCGGGGATCCTTGAGGGAGCCCTTGTTCAGGGGAAAAAGAAAATGACAGTGTTTTGTCAATTCGTACTTGTAGTTGTCTGTTTTCTAGTAAGTTCTTTATCGTGTGTAGTAGATATGTTGGTGTGTGTAGTTTGTATAGTTTGTATAGTAAGCCTCTATGCCAGACACTATCAAAAGCCTTGTTAATGTCCATAAACAGGCAAGCTGTCTTTCTGTCAGTTAGGTGGGTAGTGTGTTACATTATTGACACTATGACAAATTTATAAAGAAGTCATTTTAACCCCAGAACTACTTGATCAAAGAATTGATGATGCCTTTGCAGAAGTAAAATCCTTACACATCATGAATGCCTTAAAATCAGTTCATCATCAGATTTCAAGAGTGCATTGAAAAAAACAGAAGAGTGTTCGAACTTTTGCGATGATTTCAGTTATTTTAATCCTTAATATGATTTGATAATAACTTTTTTTTTTCAAAATCTCCTGGACTTCAGTCAATTCCACCGTTTATCATTTAAAATGTTACAAATACGTTTCGGTGTCTTTATCCACCATCATCAGTTTGTCTAAAATATACATTTTACATTTATTATCAATTTAATTAAAAATAAAAAAACACATTCACAAAATTAACCTATTAAAATTCAAATCACACACATATTAAAAAGTACAATTTGGGACCTTTGTTCTCAGGTGATGAGTCGGGATAAACATGTTCGGGAAAAGACTAGAATCTATTGTTTAGAGATCTAAATTTGACTTACGTATATAGTTGCTACAAACTTCACATTTGACTGGTCACTGAATGTTCCATATTTTATTCGATATCAAGCGAGCGAAACAAAAAAACTGTTTATCTTTCGTCTTTTCCTTACATTCTGGAATTGCTTGGCAATTTTTCAATATCAGCTGTTTAAATTTCATTTACCTGGTCCAATCAGTTCATACATGTGATCATCTAATTAGCGTATGATACACAGAGCTAAGATTGTCTGTATCTGATCTGAAATTTATTGCATTCTGATGTTTCTTAATTTGTATCATTTCATGGATTCTTCTCTTATTATAGTTGTCCTCATTGATCAATATTTGTGTGTTATCGAAATCAAAATCATGCAACTTTTGTTGTGCATGTTGTGCTAATGCTGTTGCATTTTCGTTAACCTTTCTTAAGCTATACTTATGTTCGTATATTCTTTTCTTTAAATATTGCCCTGTTTGTCCTATGTATGTGTTGTCACAGTTCAAACAGTCAATCTTGTATATTACGTTAGGTGTGTCCAACTTATCGCTTCTAGTCTTAAATTTTGTAAAACACTCTTTTGCCAAGTTGTTTTTAGTTTTTTCCGCTATAGTAATATTATGCGGTTTTAAAACATTTTTTATTTTTGTGTTGATTTCTGGTATGTGTGGTAATGATACATACTTGACTTCACCCTCTTTTTTCTTTTTTATATTATTTATGTTGTTCCATTTATTTGCATTGTATATTTTATTGATTCTTTGTTTTATAATTGGTTCGAAGAATTCTTTGGGATAGTTGTTCATTATTAGTATTATTTTTTATTTATTTTTATTAAATTTTAAAAAAAAGGGTACTAATAATGAACAACTATCCCAAAGAATTCTTCGAACCAATTATAAAACAGAGAATCAATAAAATATACAATGCAAATAAATGGAACAACATAAATAATATAAAAAAGAAAAAAGAGGGTGAAGTCAAGTATGTATCATTACCACACATACCAGAAATCAACACAAAAATAAAAAATGTTTTAAAACCGCATAATATTACTATAGCGGAAAAAAACTAAAAACAACTTGGCAAAAGAGTATTTTACAAAATTTAAGCCTAGAAGCGATAAGTTGGACACACCAAACGTAAGATACAAGATTGACTGTTTGAACTGTGACAACACATACATAGGACAAACAGGGCAATATTTAAAGAAAAGAATATACGAACATAAGTATAGCTTAAGAAAGGTTAACGAAAATGCAACAGCATTAGCACAACATGCACAACAAAAGTTGCATGATTTTGATTTCGATAACACACAAATATTGATCAATGAGGACAACTATAATAAGAGAAGAATCCATGAAATGATACAAATTAAGAAACATCAGAATGCAATAAATTTTAGATCAGATACAGACAATCTTAGCTCTGTGTATCATACGCTAATTAGATGATCGCATGTATGAACTGATTGGACCAGGTAAATGAAATGTAAACAGCTGATATTGAAAAATTGCCAAGCAATTTCTAGAATGCAAAGAAAAGACGAAAGATAAACAGTTTTTTTTGTTTCGCTCGCTTGATATCGAATAAAATATGGAACATTCCGTGACCAGTCAAATGTGAAGTTTGGTAGCAACTATATAGGTAAGTCAAATTTAGATCTCTAAACAATAGATTCTAGTCTTTTCCCGAACATGTTTATCCCGACTCATCACCTGAAAGCCAAGGTCCCAAATTCTACTTTTTAATATGTGTGTGATTTGAATTTTAATAGGTTAATTTTGTGAATGTGTTTTTTTTATTTTTAATTAAATTGCTAATAAATGTAAAATGTATATTTTAGACAAACTGATGATGGTGGAGAAGACACCGAAACGTATTTGCAACATTTTAAATGATAAACGGTGGAATTGACTGAAGTCCAAGAGATTTTGAAATGAATTGAAGTACAGTCAGGAAAATATACACAACATTTGATAATAACTTCAGTTTTATTTTATTGGTTAATTCGGAATTCATTTGCTAACAACTCTGGCGAAAACCAATTTTATTTCATTTGCCCAATTTTCAGCAAACAATATTATTTCATGTATACTTTTGCACTTCAGATAACTGGTAATTTGTAAAACTGCTGAAAATTCAGATTATTTCCCCCTTTTCCATTTTCAGCTCATTTTGTAATGAAAAATTGTTGTGCCTGAAATATTGAATGCTCGGAGATGTCTAGCGGAAAAGATAATATTTACATTCAGTTTCACCAGGTAAATGAAAAGTGTTTTGTCTGAACCGCTTGTATATAACTTCGTTTATTCCATATTTGTTAATCCAAAAAAATTTATGTTTCAATTCGACGGGAATGCTAATTTTATTTAAACGTTTACGGTAAACAATTTTCCAACTACGTTATTTTGCTTCTTTTTTACATTTTGCTTCTTCAAAAGATTATTTTCAATATACGTGCTTTAACAGCTATCGTTTGCTGGCCTGCATAATTTACTGATTTGCACTCGTTCACAATTAATACTGCTCACATATTAAAGTAGGCAAAACTCTAAAAAAATTATAGAAACAAATTTATCAATAGCTTCAAAAAAGTGTTTGTTAAGCACACCAATTGCACTAGCTTTTTCGGAAAATTTAGTGCTTTATAATACCTTCTGAACTGTTTCTGTTTTGAACTGAGTTCGGTCCGCCATAAACAGGTACGCTGGGCTTTTCTTCACTAATTAACTTCTTTTGCAGAAATAAAAAATTATACTTTTCTGACACATAATTAAAATAAAGTGAGCTAAGATGTACGCCTCTATGAAATATTTATCAAAGATATTATGTAAATCAATTGCTAATTGCTATACTTTCAGCACATTATGCAAGATGGTTCAAAGTACTTAAGTAAATTGAAATATTTAAATGCGAAATGAAAATTAATTGAAATTTAAGCCATCCATTAAATTTCCTTTTAAAATGCTTTCAGCCAGGCTGCGAGTTAATAAATGTTTATTTATTTAAAAAATCCATTATATCGAATATTAACAATATGTAAGAAATGTACAGGGTAGTTGCTTCAAGGTGGTAAATCACTTTTGTGATTGTAAGATTAGGAATTAAAAACATTTTTAAGCCAGTTGCTTGTTAATCTGGCAAATAAAGTAAGTTGAGAACACTTGAAGAATCAACTCCAAAGTAGAGATTGCTGTTATTGCGATTTGATTAAGAACTGAATATCAAATTTCGAATAAACACAGCAAAATTTGTAAAATAAACTACATAGAAAGTAGAAAAGTGTCAGATAAATCGTTAATTATAAATGCTATTGGAGAATATATTTTTGCATCACTTCCCCTGCCCAATCCGAGAACATGGGGTTGCGGAGTTTGACTAATATATACAAAACGTCACAAAATCACAAATAACCAAATTTGTTTATCATTAACATATACAGAATTTCAAAATTTCCTGGGTTTCAGTCAATTTCACTGTTTATTATTTAAAATGTTACAAATACGTTTCGGTGTCTTTCTCCACCATCATCAGTTTGTATGTCTAGATGTTTCTACCTTTACATTTGGTTCGACATTCCTGGGTTGGTCAATGTCCAACCAAATGTAAAGGTAGAAACATCTAGACATACAAACTGATGATGGTGGAGAAAGACACCGAAACGTATTTGTAACATTTTAAATAATAAACAGTGAAAATGACTGAAACCCAGGAAATTTTGAAATAAATTGAAGTACAGTCAGGAAAATATACATATACAGAATGTTATGCTTGTACAGTGAGAGAGGGAGTTAGAGGGAGTTACAATTGAGATTCCCGAAATTATTGTGAGTATTCAAGCTAAAAATCTTATTCTCTTCATATAATCACCCTGTGTGCCTTTGAATATAACTTAGAAACATTTTAAATTTTGGTATACATATATGTATTATGCTTCAAGTGAAAAAACACCATACGAAAATTATTTTCTATTAATTAGTTCATGCTAATCAATGCAGCTTATTCCACAGATAACCAATAAATACATACAATTTCCAAGTTTTATGTCATAGTTGAATGTACATTTTTCATTACATTTAGTTTAATGTTTGCCCTAAGTTCCAAACACCAAGTAATATTTTAGTTGGATTCACCTTTAACGCTCACCGATATCAAACGTGACAACCTGATTGGTTAAGTTTTCTGAAATTTCCTTCCTAGCAAGCTGGATTTAAAGAACAAATCCGCCTCAGGATCAAATTAGGAAAGTTTTACAGGCGGCACTTGGAACGGGTTCTGATAAAATTGCATATTGAATAAAAGAAATTGTGATCAATCGGTTTTGATATAACGAATTATGCTAGAAGCTGTGTTGGGTTCAATCAAGAACTCGGATAGATGAGGGAGTATTTGATTGATCTCGAACTTGTTTTCAAGACATTTTCACAAAGATATGGAAGAAAACACATACATTCCCTGCTGGCACCTGACGTCGGATCACGTGATTATCACCTCATATTTTTCCTAGATTTGTAATTGTGCCATTTTCGTTAGGAAGAGCAGTCAATGAGACATGATTGTTGGTCCTGGACATGATCTAAGCTATTATTTACGCTTTCAAGATTAATAAATGCAACCATTGATAACTGAAAATTTAGTAGACAGGCAGAATTTATAGCAGTACTTTAGAATTCATTGTGTATAATTTCCTGACTGTATTTCAATTCTATTTAAAAATTATTAATAATTATAAATAAATAAAATTATAAAATTAAAAATTGCTTGCCAGAGCTGAAGGCGGAAACAGCCATGCATGCAAACTGAAGATGGTGGAGAAAGACACCGAAACGTATTTATAATAAAACAATAAACAATATAATTGACTGGAACTCAGGAATTTCATTTAAAGTACTTTAGAATACAGCCAGAGATCATAGAACTAAAACACTGAATGGAGGAAGACTGCAAAACTGTTTTAGCACAGAATACAAAAAATTAGTCTTAAACCGAGCTTCGTGGTGATAAGACGTGTCAGTGTTAGCATATTTAAAGCAAGGTCGTTTACAATACGGCAAAGAATTTAAAGAATCCAACCGCATTTATCGTCCAGCGAGAATATACGGGTCGAAATCAAACGAAAGGATGAACCCTGGGAGTTCGCAAGAATCCGAATCGGATTATGCCTCCCAGGATGGTGGGTTCAAAAAGCCACAATCGAAAAAACGGGGCAGAAAACCGAAGATGACCCAGCCAACCCAGCCAACCCCCACAACTCCATCACCTGAGGCCAAACGAATAGCGTTAGATCATCAGGCTACAACACATAAAAACCAAACAACAAACAGCAAGACAACATCAACAAGATTTCCAACATATTCGCAAATATTCACAGCGAACGCAATGTCGACCATCACCAGAGTGCAACTTGCAATCAGATGGGAGGAACTCAACCCTAACAACAAGGATGTGATTATCAGACAAGATAATCACTTTCTAATTAAAACCAACAATGATGACAAAACAACACAAATTTTACAACAACTAATACAAGAGAACGTTATAACAACGTTCAAACTGCAGAAAGGTGCTAACCTGTCAACAACCCGACAACAAAGATCAAACCACCATATTACAGCCACATATTCAGTGGTTGCTACTGGAGTGGACCTTGAGATCACGGATGAAATGTTCTTGAAACATTTGGAGAAATCAGGTCTAGCAATTAGGTTCTGCAAAAGAATCATCTCCAGAGCTAGAAACAGTCCCACCCTGCTGATGAGGCTGATAACGGGCGACCTGGCGACATACGAGAGGCTGATGAGCGACCGCGCAGTGCACTTCCTTGGGCGCGTGTTCAGGATTGTCGAGAGCAAGCCTCCAGCTCCGATTCCTGCTCCGTGCGCCAGGTGCAACTCTTTTCAGCACCGAACCGAATCCTGCAAAACACCTGCGAAGTGCAACAAGTGCATTGGCCCTCACTCAACTATTGGGTGCAGTTCTCCACTTCCCGTAAAGTGCGCTGCCTGCAACTCGGACGAACATTCGGCATGGAGCGTAAAGTGCCCGAAGAGACCAACGTAAAAATTAATACGTATCCCCAACGTAAAAATTAAGTGTCTGAACAAGAGAACGTCTGAGGTGTCTGATTCGATAACTAAAGGTAACAGAATACACTCACCAATAACAACTCACGATTTCATACTAAACAAATATAAACATCAAATTAACAAGTCTACCAGCACTAACAGAGAAGATCTGCTTAAAAAAATGCGAAAACAATATATACAAGATTTTGACATTGACACCTCGGTCGTCTTCTTTGGTAACCATATATATGTGTTGATGTTCGACATGCTCCTACCTAACCAAAACACCTCGACAGAACACCATGAACAACTAAAACGAACAATCACTAACATAGACCGTTCAACATGAGACTACTTTACGCCAACATCAACGGACTTAACAGCAAAAAACCACTTATTTACAATTACATAGAACAAAACGACACAGACCGATGCATATTTGTAGAGACTAAAACCAAACTAGGACAAACACCAACGTACAGAAATTGGCAGTATATCTATAGGCATGGAAATACCATCAATCATGCCAGGGGCGGGGTCGCAGCTCTCCTAATACCAACATTTAAACTTGGAAGAGCAAATCCTCCTTCCCTCAACAACCCTTTGAACGACTGTCTACATTTTACCATACCCTCCTTAAACGACCTGATACACATATTTCTGACATACATACACCCACACTCCAACCTAGAACAAAACATACTGACTAAGGCAAGCATCCATAAATATGCAATCATTATAGGCGACTTTAACTTGAATAGAAACAAAACGAAACAACTTAAAAGATTTTTGCAAAATTCCGACTTTATAAAACAGCACACCCCACCAACTTCTCTGATGCCCGCAAACCCAGACTCAACACCAGACGTTCTACTGCACACAAGAAACTTGACGAACACCATCAACAACATAAACTGAACCAACGAACTTGGATCCGACCACCTGGCTATTACGTTTAACATAGACTTACAACATACGCAACCTACCTCCAATACACCTCCTATAGAGAAAAACTTAAACCTAACAAAGACTGACATAGACAAAGTGAAACAACATATACATGACTTCATTCAATCACAAGCACAGCACATTTCAATAGAAACCATACAACAACAACTTACACTAGCCATACGAAAATTTAGCCCGGAAATAAAAAATGCTTTCTACCGACATACACTGCCCAAATACATACTGAGACTAATAAAACATAAGAGAGAACTGTACAGACTATATACAAACACTCAAAATAACGACCTAAAAAAGACACTGAACCAACTTAACAGAAACATTAAAACTCTGATTGGACAATACCGACAAGACAAATGACTAGAAACATGTAAAGAAATACAGAAGGACAAAGGCAAAACATACTGGCGAAAAATTAAGAAACTGGCGCAATACAGGAAGACTGGCACTACTGACACAATTGACGAAAACGGAATAGAACGCTACACAGACAAAGAGAAAGCGGACGCATTCGCCAGACACTATCAAAGGGCCTTCAGCATATCGACAAACCTCAACTTCGACAATGACAACTGGAACTTGATCAACGACTGGTACTTGAACTATTTTAACAGCTCACCAAACTACACCTACAAACTGATCACAGACGCAGAGTACGATCAAGCCCTAGCGCACACCAAAAACACTGCACCGGGGAAAGATAAAATTAAGTTTTGTATATTTTCCTAACTGTACTTTAATTCATTCCAATGTATTGGAATGATGATGGTGGATAAAGACACCGAAACGTATTTGTAACATTTTAAATAATAAACAATAAAATTGACTGAAACCCAGGAATACATTGGAATGATAAAATTAAGGCAAAACTCTTGAAAAGCCTAACTCAAGAAACACACAAACTGATCCTAACTGAATTGAACAACTGCATCACAAATGGCAGAATCCCAGAAACATGAAAAAACGGCTTAATAATCCCTATACCCAAAAATGGACTGGACAATACACAACCGAGCAACTACAGACCAACTACACTACTTCCAGTACTAAGCAAAATTTTTGAATACATAGTAAAGCAGCGGCTTGAAAAAGTGATTGGAAAATATATACCTACCTACCAATTTGGTTTCAAACAACATCACTCGACAGTTCATCCGCTCTTTATTTTGGCCAACAATATACAAACTACCCACCTAACTGACAGAAAGACAGCTTGCCTGCTTATGGACATTAACAAGGCTTTCGATAGTGTCTGGCATAGACGCTTACTATACAAACTATACAAACTACACACACCAACATATCTTCTACACACCATAAAGAACTTACTAGAAAACAGACAACTACAAGTACGAATTGACAAAACACTGTCATTTTCTTTTCCCCTGAACAAGAGCTCCCTCAAGGATCCCCGCTCTCACCGTTTCCCTACAATATATACTGCCATGACATATACAATTACAACTTACCAGACAAAAATCAAATCGACAGATCGGCATACATATTACAATACGCAGACGACACGGCACTGATTGTACATGACAAAACTACTGAGAGAGCAGCTCGAAGACTCCAAGCACTAACAAACAACACAATGACATGGTTTTATAAATGGAGACTAACACCAAACGCGTCAAAAAACCAACTTCTGCTCACAAACCACAGACTCAACGCTGACTCCCCTACAATAACTGCAGACGGCCAAACGACACAACCAAAAAACGACGTAAAATACCTTGGAATCACAATTGACCACAAACTTAAATTCACTAAACACATACGAAACATCAGGGCAGAAACAATAAAGAGAACAAAACACTTCCGATCACTAACCTACAAAGACAGAGGAATTAGCACAAACACCGCCACCAAAATATATAAAGCGATTTGTAGACCCTTGCTAGACTTTGGACATATACTCATGATCAACGGAACCGAAAGGACAAAACGTTATACACAAACAACAGAACAAATTGCACTAAGACTAATAACACGAATAAGACACCCCCAAAACCCACTGCACAACCCCCCCACCCAACTACTATACGAACGCACAAACATGACAAAGATCTCGGAAAGACTCATACATCTACAGACAAAATGGACAAACAACCCCTACAATTGGACCATACTGAATCCCCTTTGTCTTACAAGACCAACCAGACAATCCCGCTTCCGTTTCCCTACATCAACGCTACTCGAACACTTACAAACGCAACTGACTAGTGGACAATAAAATATTTTTTTCTTTTCATTGGAATATTATTTAATAATATTGTTAACCTAGAATAAGAGAATTTTCATATTTGTTTTTTATTTAGATTAAGACTACATGTATTAAACAAGGGCAGAAAGACCGATAGGTCGATAGCCTTTTTTTTAGAAATAAAGATGTTTACTACTACTACTACAAAAAATGTAACGAAATCTTTGATATTAAACATTATTTTTGTTAATAATTGTAATGACGCAATTTCAATCAGAACATGTGTATTTTTTGTTGGGCTGTATCAATCGGTATAGATAATTACTTAACTGTTTATAATAATGCAGATGATTATAATGAATTAGATGATTTTGAAGATGATTTCAGTTAGGTTTCGCCGAGCCGGAGGACATTTTATGGTTGAATACAAACATTTCTTTCCAAGAGGACCGCAGCGAATAAACATAACTATAATTATGCAATGCACATAAATTGTATTGAAAATAATTTAGAGTTGCTTTGAAAGGTCCGACAACGGTGGAACCACCGCGACTGCATTGGCATTCTTTATACATTATAGTACACCATATGCACTCTATTGTCGAGTCTTGCACAGAGCGGTTTGGAGAGTTCGTGCACTGATGTTGTATATAGGATTATGTAGGTTTCAGGTGAGTTTCAAATGTTTAATATTAATTTACACCCTTTATCTTAATTGTGTTAACCACTAAGGACATTAAATCTGAGGTTGTAACTTAATTGACACGAGTTTTTCGCACAGACCAATATGCGAAAACCATATGGAGCTGTATGATTTTTTATTTGTTCTGAAAATATCAATATTTGGCTTTTATCGTTCGATATGTAAATTATATTGGCTTAATTAATTTACCATATGAAACAGATATGAAAGAAAGCATGTGTTCAAAGTTAACGATCCAACTCTTCAACTAGAAAACTAAATTTTAAAATACCGATGTTGATAACTGTAATATCTAATGATAGCGTTTCCTTAATTAGTTTTTTCATCTATTTTCATATATTTCTATTCTTACATATTTATTTCTTGTACTATTCTTATTGGTTGGTGTTTGATGATGTTTTACTGTTTACTTCTGTAAACTATTGTTTTGCAACGTATGTAATAATAATGTGTTTTTAAAAATTTTATTTTGTTTCCTCTCGTTCAACACATTGTGCAATTAACATATGATACACTTTTGTTCAACACGATAAGACAAGAAAATAGACACGATCCGTCTACGTTCTTTATGAGCGACATTTTACGGTCACATCTTGTTGTGGCAGTCACTTTGATGCACAATCCTACGTCTTTTGCACGCGATTATCACGTTTGGTGCTGGATGGATTTGGTCGCTTCATTTGCCTAAGAAACCAACTAATCGAACGCAACATTTTTTCGAAGAAACTCTCCAGTATTACTTCTTTCCAGTTTCACTCTAAAGTTTTTTCCAACGTTGTTTCTTTGGTTGCTAACTAAAACTATAAATTGATGTACCTAACGATTTAATTTGAACTATGTTAAAGGTAGATCTAATATACAGAGAGAACAAGTTCAGCAGAACCTAAAAAATATGTAATATTAAATGTATACTATTGAAGTAGATGTGTAATCGATATACGAACTTCAGCACCTTTCATTACGGAATATTAATGGAATTAACATTGATATATTGATATAAGAACTATTATATACTGAATATTGATACAAGAACTATTTCTTCGTTTCATTTATAAATTACGTTTCTGAAAATATGGAAAAAATTATTAATAAAAGATAAAGCTTATTTAAACAAATTCAACAAAAAGTTGTGAAAGCCAACGTAGTATTTCCTTAGTGTAAGATTTTTCAGATATCAGACATTATCTCCAGTATGTGAAGCAATTATGTCCTTTTCCTAGTAACGACTCATTTGCGCTACCGTTTCCGTGACCTTTTTTTCCAATTAGTCATCTAATTGAGATGTTTTTAAAGATCTTGTGACTCGAACTGGCCAGTTAATTCTTAACAGTTAACTTTCCTCCAAGAAATGGAAGTTAATTGATGTGCTTTAGATTTTCCTACTATTTTCAGCAATGCACAATTGTGGTTCAGCAATGCAGAAATTCACAACGACTAATTGGTCCTTTGAATAACAATATTGTTTCTGTTTTGTTAGTGTAACATGCATGTAATGTGTATTCCGAAAAGAAAAACTAATTTTCCATAGTTAGAAATTACTATAAATCATGAACCTTATGAATCTGAGGTTTAGAGCAAATTGAACCAATTTTATAATATTATAAAGCGTTTCTTAGGCGATGATAGCTAAGAAAAATGATGTTAGTGAAACACAAAATAAGTCTGTTAAAATCAGGAAATTCGTTTCAGAGAAGACAGAAAAAATCATCAAATCAAAGAACACACGAAACTAACGAACTATAAGTCAAGTTATCATTGTTGAAACTGGTTCAATGATCTATATGTTATTGAATATTTAGGAATTCTCAAAGTAAAACCAAAAACGGATTATGTTTTGGTAAAATCGTAAGCACAGATAATTTATTTTGTACCTTATCGAACGATCTAGTAAGGCTTCGAGGTAATTGAAAAGGGCGAATCAAAGTTCAAGTCCGCAGTGCACGCTTTGTATTTAATAGCTTGAGGCATTTGTGAAAAGTGGATGAATCATTTATGCATTTTCCTTGCATATCTCAATTGAAATGCAGCAAAAAAAAATTGCAAAGCATCGGGTTCAGTTCGCAAGGAACAAGGTATAAAATAGGCAGTTAATTAGCATATATGTACAAGATGTGCCGATGTTGACACTTCCTTGGAAAACTGTTTGTTGACAATTATCAGCTAACACATAATGAATAAACATTTGAAAGAAACTAGCCTCTTTTATCATATATTTTCGAGAAAAAGTGGACTAAATCATAGCGTTTAGCAGGTTTACATTTCAGATGACTAAATATTGTCGTTGTGTATTTGTGGCTTAAGTAATCAATATGTGTGTTTAATCATATGTGTGTTTTCGGAGACTTGTTCAACTTCTATTTATTTAAGTAACTTAATTGTTTCAATTTTTGATAGTTGAACATGTCATTTGAAAACATATTTTCGCCTTCGGTGAATTGTAGCTTTCTGATATTTCTCATATAATACAAGCAGTAACAACTTTCATATTATAATATATAATTCTAGTTAATATAAGAAACAAATAAGTTGACAACACTTAAGATGAAGGCTGAAAATAAGCAGCTCAGGTCTAACTAATCCAAGCTTTAACGCGTTATCAGAAAAAAGAAATTCATACTGCTGCTTTTCCCGAAGTAATAAATGTATTAGTTCACCTTTTGAATTTTTCACAAACCAGTATTTTGAAAATGTTTAATCAAATATTTATACGATCAGGTTATCAAATAAGAAATTTGATAAATAAAGTCATCAAACTTTAATTTAGTGCATCCTTTTCATAGAAACTTTACTATCAAAATTCCTATAAAAACACAATATTTCAAAATTACAAAAAACTACCTTTATCAAATCTAAAACGAATTAGACACTTTACAGAAAATGCAATAAAAGGTCTAAAAGCATGAGTAATTTGCGCAAGATGGCCACATTTCTCAATCATGAAAATCAGAGAGTTAGCGGAACTTAAGAAAAATCGAATCAAAATTAATAATTTAATCAATGATATCAATCAAGACCAGCTAACAATTAGATGACGAAGTGAAAGGAGTAAGAAGTTCGGAAGATAGTTCCTAACATGGAACGCTTAAGTTAGATTTATAGATAGACAATATTTACCTAAATCCGTACGTATAATTGTAGTTTACATAATTCTTAGATATACAGCAGAAATCCACAAATTTTACTTGAAATTAAAATTAACTTCAATCCTTCAACAAACTAACCGTTAATTCGGAAACCATTATTTTGTAGAGAAGGACTGGAAGTTAACTTAGTATCTAAACAAATAATTGGGGGCAAAAAGATTGAATATTTCAGTAAGTAAAAAATGAAATCAAGTGTCACTAATTGGATGGTGCAACTTTTCACAAACTCCCTTCTTTTTGGATTCCGTTTGGAAAGTCCGGAAACTTAATCGAAGGAACTTATATAACTTCCGCAAAATATGCCCTGCCTTTGCTGTTTAAGTTATCTGTAATATTTTCAGAATTATTTAATGGGGAAATTAATGGAAAACATTTCAAAACAAATATTGATTAAAGTCCTGAAGGCACATATTTCAGAAGTATTAAGTAAAGTTATGACAACATTTGAATCACATAAATATAAGGCTGCTGGGCATTGGAATTGGTATTCCAATTGAACAAATATGATCCGAAAGATATTGGGAAACATCCACGAAAGTTCAGTTCATCAGTTATTAACAAGTTTAATCGTTTTTGTTCATATAAATCGTTCTCAACTAATACTGATTTGAACAAATTTCCTCATAGTAAACACATTTCTCTGCAAGTTATGCATGCTTTTAGCTCATGCTCTTAAGAAGTATTTGCCTTATATCATCAGCTAAGGACATATTTACTGGTAACGAAATCATTTTGAATTCTATTTTCCAGCATAATGTCTGATACTTGTACATCCAACCAATTATGAACGGTTTTCATGATGGGAATAGATATTTTCTTTAAACTCGCGTGAAATTCTTGTGTTCCAAGAAGCATTTGCATAGTAACAATTTCAGATAACGAATCAGTTATCAAGGGTAATGCGTTGGATGGATTTCATCAAATGGAGTACTTATTCATCACTTTTGCAGTACTTCATTCGAAAAATTATATTCAGCAGGTAATATTTAATCTCTAATCTTGTCGATTAATAAGCGTAATCATTATTTTCGTTCGGATTACCGATTATCGTTTGATAATTAAATAGATCTTAGTAGTGAAATGCAGAATTTAGTGTAATTTTTAAAATCATCAAAAATCGAACACAAAATCATATCTGATATAGGGTAAGTAAATACACATGACGAGCATGTAAAACAAGACATACTAAATGGACATTTCTAACTGGAGATTGTAAAATGTAAAATTGCAATTATTTTTTTAAAGACAGTATACAATTATATGGTCACTTATGCCGAGTATTCTTTTAAAATAAGACCGTTTCTGCAAAGTATCGTGTCTGCTATGATCAGCATGATTTAAGAATAAAAGAAACCACAGCAGAAACGAGCATTTAGACAATAAGATCCACGCCTACGGTTAGATTCGGTCATAAGTTAACAGATGTTAGTCCTTAGACGTCTTTAATAGATGGATGTAGTTAACATTTTGCATTATGGTGGTTGCATTTAATCAAAAAAAAGTTTTAAAAACAGAAGTTTTAAATTAATCAATAAAATTGGCGCAGTCGTTCGCATTTTACTACGGTGTGTAGTGCCGTTTAAAAAATGCGGAATATCACGTGTATCGTACAAGTGATTCGAATAGTAGAAACCAGTGCACCCTATTGTCTCAACAGCTAAGAAAAAAACAAAGAACCACAACCCTAATCTCGTGACGTGAATCTTTTGGCTCCTGAGACAAAAGATCGCATTCTGGTCCGCCACAACGATCGCCCCAGTAGGACAATTTGTCTCAGCGCTAGTGTCCGCTATAGGCAGCAACGACCCGTCCAGTGTATCTGCTCAGCGAAGTGTTGTCCTGATACAGGCAAGAGACTAGAAATAACTATAAGTGTATTCACTTGTTATTTCTGAAAGTTGGACAGCCTGTAATAATTTATCAATGGATATGGATATGGACAAATGTCCAACCAAATGTAAAGGTAGAAACATCTAGACATACAAACTGATGATGGTGGAGAAAGACACCGAAACGTATTTGTAACATTTTAAATAATAAACAATAAAATTGACTGAAACCCAGGAAATTTTGAAATAAATTGAAGTACAGTCAGGAAAATATACACAACAATTAAAAATTGTGAATTAATAAATTGAATAATATCTGAAATGCTTTTGTTTGGAGATAAATATATATAAAGTTGCAATAACAATTGTTTTTTTTGATTGATGCATCGTGCTATACACATCTCACCAATATCATTATCTGACGATATATTGAAACCTGCAACATTCTGCCTTTCAAAAGACATGTTGGGAGTCACAATATTTACATTATCATTGGTATGCTGATAAATTGGAAGGCCTCCTGCTCTTACATTTTCGCGTTTAAAATGCACAATACTTTTAAAACAAGGAACTATAACAGTTTCGTTATTATTCATCCATGTTTCACATAAGAGAAGAAGATTACATCGTTGAGAAACTAAATTAATAATATCTGTATTATGAGCTTTTAAGCTTTGAAAATTGATAGTTAAAAGTGAAAGACCTTTCTTGTTAGCTATGATATTAATGATACTTTGATCTATTGTTAATAATCGATTTAGAGATAATCTTTTGATTTTTTCTTGCAATGATACTAGTGAACTTTGGTTTCTTTTGCCATGGTAGAATGTAAAATTATTGTTTGCAGTAACAACAAAAAGACCCTCAATTTTCGTTACTCTTGATAATGCAACATGAAGTAACTGCTGAGAATGTGTTTTTTCATACTCATACACTATTTCACTGAAAGTTCCTCCTTGAGATTTGTGAATAGTCATTGCACATGCCGATACTAAGGGAAAATGATTTCTTTTCGCAATGATCGTTTTATTATTGTTTAAGTAAATCGTCGCAGTCCTTCGATTTATAGACAAAGCTTGAGGATGAATGTTATACTTAGTGATATAGCAGCAGCTTTTTGTCTTCAAAATGCAACCAAACCCGTGTAATTTCATCTTGATTTTTTTCAAAGTAACCTAATTTTTCTACTGCGCCGCTTGCAAGCCCATTAACAACGTCAATATTCGTTGTAATTATATTCAAAATAAAATCCTGGGTTTCAGTCATTCATATTATTTATTATTTCATTTCATTAATAAGTAGTTTCGGTGTCTTACTCCAGCATCAACAGTTTGTATGTGTAGAGTTGTTGCCACTTTCAGTTTTGGCATGAAATTCGAAGAAGATTTTCTTGCATTGCGACGTATTTGCTCATATTACTATAGACCGTCTCGAAAGCAATGTCCGCGCTATTTATGACATTCAGACAAACGTTCAGACAGCAGCGATTAACTTCACAGAAAAATAATTCATCATAGTGTTCTCAAATATCGTGAACTTATATATTACATAACATATATATAATTGTGACAACATATATATACAAATGAAAATGAAATTCTGAAACGCGAATCCCTTTCGACAATATCGTAAAATGCTACAAAGTTGCATACGTCGATGTGACGATTAAAAATGACCTAGGCCAATTTTATATTGCAATTTCGTGAAACACTATCCCTTTAACCTGGCGTGAAAATCCAATTCCAATTCATGAACAAATAACGTCATTGAAAAACTTCTATTTATTAAAATCAATAGATTCATCTTTCAATCTACAAGAAAGCTGTCAGAAAACCGAGAAATATTTCTAGGTCCAGAAAAATCTCTACATTCCAATGAACCCTGTGTAATGGAAACAATCAATTTAACAAATCATTGTCCAATTGTCCCAATTGATGACGAAAAATCCTCAATTACTCAATTAGGCCACCATGCAATATTGATCATTCCACCAAAACAGTAACATGTTCATTTCCAATGTTCAAATCAAAACGCATCCGAAATAATTCATCAAACTTCCTTGATTTTTCCAGCTGAATGCACTGTGAAAATTGAAAACAAAATAAATGACTCTCAGTAACCTGATACATTCAGGTTAAAACTAAAACTTCCCCAGATTGCTTTAAATGAAAAACTTATTGACGAATTAAACACGAACTAACGCCAACATTTTGCTAGAAATAAACATGTAACAAAATAAATCAGTAAGTAGCTAATGAAAACATTAAAAGCAAATTAAGGAAATAAACATTTTAAATTTACAGGTGGCGATAACTTGGCTCTATTTATTTTAACATGAGAACCTCGTGGAATCCGCGTTGTGCTGCTTATTACAAAAAACATTAATTCCTCTGAGAAGATGACAGTGAAAGAGACTGAAACAGAACAGCCACCAAGAAAAGATTAAGATAGAGTTTAGTGTTACAGAAAGAAAGACGAGAACCAGGCGCAAAAAAACCATTTTTGCCTATGCTGCAGATTTTCCTTGATATCGAACTTTTTAAACAATGCCATCAAAAGTAATAATTTAAATAAAATATGTAACCTATATCTAATAACATCAAGCGCTATAACATGAGATCCAAATACTTTTCATCACATTGAAAGCTGATGTTGTGAACAACCAACAGTTCTGTAAATTGTGCAGTTTCATGAAAAAATTATGGAGTTAATACCGTCGCTTCGAAATCTCAATTGCAAAACGAACTTTTGAAAATCTGAATCTTTTTCAACTGTCTAGAGTGGCGAATCTACACTTTCATCGGTAAAAAAATCAATTTTTTTCTTTGTTAATTTACTTGTTAAGTGACGGACAGTGCGATAAAATATATTGGTGCAACATTTCCTGAGTTCAGTTTGAGTGAATACAATTGAGTTGTTGTACAATTGAGGTACAATTTTTTTTCTTATCCACTTTAGTTAATCTTCTATAATTTTATGCAAAATTCATTAAAAACTTCATAATACAAAAATAAATTTGATACAGGTGAGTCTCCTTAGATCGCTTCATATTTAGTCAGATAAAGTATCAATAACCAGGCAAGTCGTTGCCTGGTTATCTACACCCTGTAAATTCTTCCGACTTGCAATTTAATGTTTGGTGGATTTTTGGTAGCTCCAAAAGCAAATAACGATTTTCCTATTTCCAAAAAAAACGGTAAGTTTAAAAAAGAATGATTGTGCAATCTGTTTTTTTTTATTTAATATGAGGTTTAACAGTTTTAAACATCGAAAATCATTAAAAGCAGTACCAGATATTAAGTACAAATAAGTAAATAAGTGAAAGCCCACGGAATAAATGAAGCAATCAGTTAGAGACGCGTACAATCAGAAAATATCAAATTATTGTCCATGAATACACAGGGTGTGTATTGACCTTATTTCATTTCGACCTCACATAAACTAATTTTAGGTAGTTATCTGGGAAAATGGTGTTTTCACGTAGAACTTAATATTCGCTTTGCTTAAATTTTTGCAAATCATGACAGTAGTAGTAAACATCTTTATTTCTAAAAAAGGCTATCGACCTATCGGTCTTTCTGCCCTTGTTTAATACATGTAGTCTTAATCTAAATAAAAAACAAATATGAAGATTCTCTTATTCTAGGTTAACAATATTATTAAATAAAATTCTAATGACAAGAAAAAATAATTTTATTGTCCACTAGTCAGTTGCGTTTGTAAGTGTTCGAGTAGCGTTGATGTAGGGAAACGGAAGCGGGATTGTCTGGTTGGTCTTGTGAGACAAAGGGGATTCAGTATGGTCCAGTTGTAGGGGTTGTTTGTCCATTTTGTCTGTAGATGTATGAGTCTTTCCGAAATCTTTGTCATGTTTGTGCGTTCGTATAGTAGTTGGGTGGGGGGGTTGTGTAGTGGGTTTTGGGGGTGTCTTATTCGTGTTATTAGTCTTAGTGCAACTTGTTCTGTTGTTTGTATATAACGTTTTGTCGTTTCTGTTCCGTTGGTCATGAGTATATGTCCAAAGTCTAGCAAGGGTCTACAAATAGCTTTATATATTTTGGTGGCGGTATTTGTGCTAATTCCTCTGGCTTTGTAGGTTAGTGATCGGAAGTGTTTTGTTCTCTTTATTGTTTCTGCCCTGATGTTTCGTATGTGTTTAGTGAATTTAAGTTTGTGGTCAATTGTGATTCCAAGGTATTTTACGTCGTTTTTTGGTTGTGTCGTTTGGCCGTCTGCAGTTATTGTAGGGGAGTCAGCGTTGAGTCTGTGGTTTGTGAGCAGAAGTTGTTTTTTTGACGCGTTTGGTGTTAGTCTCCATTTATAAAACCATGTCATTGTGTTGTTTGTTAGTGTTTGGAGTCTTTGAGCTGCGCTCTCAGTAGTTTTGTCATGTACAATAAGTGCCGTGTCGTCTGCGTATTGTAATATGTATGCCGATCTGTCGATTTGATTTTTGTCTGGTAAGTTGTAATTGTATATGTCATGGCAGTATATATTGTAGAGAAACGGTGAGAGCGGGGATCCTTGAGGGAGCCCTTGTTCAGGGGAAAAAGAAAATGACAGTGTTTTATCAATTCGTACTTGTAGTTGTCTGTTTTCTAGTAAGTTCTTTATGGTGTGTAGTAGATATGTTGGTGTGTGTAGTTTGTATAGTTTATATAGTAAGCCTCTATGCCAGAAACTATCAGCCTTGTTAATGTCCATAAACAGGCAAGCGGTCTTTCTGTCAGTTAGGTGGGTAGTTTGCATATTGTTGGCCAAAATAAAGAGCGGATGAGCCGTCGAGTGATGTTGTTTGAAACCAAATTCGTAGGTAGGTATATATTTTCCAATCACTTTTTCAAGCCGCTGCTTTATTATGTATTCAAAAATTTTGCTTAGTACTGGAAGTAGTGTAATTGGTCTGTAGTTGCTCGGTTGTGTATTGTCTAGTCCATTTTAGGGTATAGGGATTATTAAGCCGTTTTTCCATGTTTCTGGGATTCTGCCATTTGTGATGCAGTTGTTCAATTCAGTTAGGATCAGTTGGTGTGTTTCTTGAGTTAGGCTTTTCAAGAGTTTTGCCTTAATTTTATCCTTCCCCGGTGCAGTGTTTTTGATGTGCGCTAGGGCTTCATCGTACTCTGTGTCTGTGATCAGTTTGTAGGTGTAGTTTGGTGAGCAGTTAAAATAGTTCAAGTACCAGTCGTTGATCAAGTTCCAGTTGTCATTGTCGAAGTTAGGGTTTGTCGATATGCTGAAGGCCCTTTGATAGTGTCTGGCGAATGCGTCCGCTTTCTCTTTGTCTGTGTAACGTTCTATTCCGTTTTCGTCAATTGTGTCAGTAGTGCCAGTCTTCCTGTATTGCGCCAGTTTCTTAATTTTTCACCAGTATGTTTTGCCTTTGTCCTTCTGTATTTCTTTACATGTTTCTAGCCATTTGTCTTGTGGGTATTGTCCAATCAGAGTTTTAATGTTTCTGTTAAGTTGGTTCAGTGTCTTTTTTAGGTCGTTATTTTGAGTGTTTGTATATAGTCTGTACAGTTCTCTCTTATGTTTTATTGGTCTCAGTATGTATTTGGGCAGTGTATGTCGGTGGAAAGCATTTTTTATTTTCGGGCTAAATTTTCGTATGGCTAGTGTAAGTTGTTGTTGTATGGTTTCTATTGAAATGTGCTGTGCTTGTGATTGAATGTAGTCATGTATATGTTGTTTCACTTTGTTTATGTCAGTCTTTGTTAGGTTTAAGTTTTTCTCTATAGGAGGTGTATTGGAGGTAGGTTGCGTATGTTGTAAATGTTATGTGTGTCTATGTTAAACGTAATAGCCAGGTGGTCGGATCCAAGTTCGTTGGTTAAGTTTATGTTGTTGATGGTGTTTCTTAAGTTTCTTGTGTGCAGTAGAACCTCTGGTGTTGAATCTGGGTTTGCGGGCATCAGAAAAGTTGGTGGGGTGTGCTGTTTTATAAAGTCGGAATTTTGTAAAAATCTTTTAAGTTGTTTCGTTTTGTTTCTGTTCAAGTTAAAGTTAAAAAAAGGTCAACTGTAAAGTTCAGTCGTTCAAAGGGTTGTTGAGGGAAGGAGGATTCAAATCATGACATTTTAATTAAATTTAAACATTGCTATCTGTATGAAAATTTGAAAATACCACAGTCGAATGCAACGACATATGTATAACTAGTTTGTATACTACTAGTATAACTAACTGCTTTAGTTGTCTCTAACAAATGTATCGTTTATAAATCAAAAATAGCAGTTACAATGAAATACGATACTTAGATTAAGGACTAAGGATTAAGACATAACCTACTGTTTTGATCGTTATATTATAGATGAACAGCAGTCTGATCTCTCGTAAGATGAATTTGCGAAGAAAACGATTTATATAAACTCGATATAAATGTATTTATATAATTGGCCGCTTTTCTTTCTGGGCTGTCCGAACAACTTGTCTCTAGTGTTGGCTAATAATCAAATTTCGGATCGGTAAAACTCTCCAAGCTTAAAATCTTACTATCAACTTCAACTGCAAAAATGATCAAGAATCTCAGACGAGAAAACTGACAAATCAATGGTCAAAGCTGAAAGACTTTTATACGCCCGAGTAACGAACCATGCGAACAGGGGCGTGAAACATGAAATTGAAGGCGAATTGATAAACACTCGCTCTGGACATCTTTACAAAAGACGACTTATACGGAAAATCCATGAAACTGTTGCCAAAATTGTGGAGCGTACAAGTCCAATTTCAGATTATGCCGGATTTAATTTACAATGCCGTAAATAAGCTCATCTGGTTACCACCAGATGTGGAAAAGTTGAGCAGCATATATGAAAAGAAAAACAAAACATATCCAGGACACTTGAAGCTCTGCTTCAACGTTGTATCTGCAAACTAAATTAGCCCTTGTTTTAATTTAATTATGAATTATACAAGGTGTAAACAGGGATTTACCGGTTGGGAGTGGAATGGGCCCTTTTTGGTTAAATGTTCAGAGCACGTCTGAAACAATACCGGGAAATATAATTGGTTTTAGGGTTTCCATGTTCATTTTTGCAGAGATTGGAAATATACTGATTTTACTAAGCTTTTTCTCAGCATGTTCAAATGCTTCACTTGAATTAGTGGGTAACATTTTAAAAACAAATATTCATTGCAACATATAACATTAAAATTGATAAGTGTTTGAAATGGTACAAATGAGTTGACGCTGATAAATTATTATCGTAATACAAAATACTTAAGGCGATTTATAATTTATAAAATTGAATGGAAACTAATGAATTTGAAATGGTGCCCAAATTAGGCCAACAAATAATTCTATTAGTAAAATAAGCCTGAAAACCGTTGGAATAGGTAACGAAATGAGACGAGCATTTCCACTGTAATAAACATCTTTACATCATCAATATTTAATACCCATTTGCTAGACGTATAGTCGGTTTAAAATACAATCAAAAGCCTGTGAATCAACAAAACTTAAATATATATAATTGCTCGAAATACCAGTTTGGCGCAGATCCAAAGAGACAACAAAATGTTCATAAATTTCATTTGTTTTCATTGTCTGAACGTAAGGTATGTTGCTCACGATAGCGGAACACTTGGCACCGATATGGTTTGCAATCCTTACCAGTCGTACATGCATGACATTGTTTAATGAAAATTAATTACAATTTCAAAACGGAATGTTTCGATAGTCACGTGAAACATAATTGTTGCTTTGGGATATATTGTTTCCAGCTTTGGCTTGTTTTTTGATATAAAATATTCGATTACACAATGGAAAATTATTGTTAACTATTTCCGTATACCGCTTATTATACTCAATACGCTATAATAAAATATTTACTTTAATTATAAGGCTTCTTCAATAAAAAGTTAAAAGAGAAGTAATTCATTGGCATCAAATTTCATGCCAAAACTGAAGGTCGCAACAACTACACATACAAACTGATGATGGTGGAAAAAGACACCGAAACGTTTTTAGAATGAAATAATAAACAAATGATTGACTGATACTAAGGAATTTTATTTTGAATTAAATTAAAATTCAGTCAGGAAAGTATACACAGTTAATGACAAATTAAACAGTTTAGTACCACTGTGCAACTTCCTTGATGACTTGCTTACAGCGCCCTTAGACACAACTTCATTCGAACAGTGACAGTTTAAGGTGTCAATTGATTCGTCGACTTTTTTTTAAAGATTTTACACGTAGTTGTTACCAAAAAATTAACAAGTAAGTACTAACTTTTGCCTTTTTAAAGTCTTTATTTTAGTAATAAGAAAAGATGAATCTAAAATAATTTAGCTCATTTTATTTACTTTTCAGTAGCATTCTTGTTGAATAGGAATTTTAGGGCTAAATAAGGGAATGTAATCTTTAGGAACACTAAACAATACATGTTTTTATTTTGAACATGGCATGTCCACTTTAGGAACAAGTAGGTTTTATCTCATTTTGGGGGGATGCAATGTCATTTTAATACAATTTCCGTAGCTACAAGATTATTTAGTGAACCTATGGTGGACAGAACAGAACCTATGGTGGACAACCAGAACCTATGGTGGACATACTATGTCAACTATGGGTACCAAAAACTGTCCACTATAGTTGACGTGCAGAATTAAATTTTAGTTTTTCTTTATATATGGTTAAGGTTAGAAAAATTCTAAAATATTCGGAAGAAAACATGGAAAAGGCTTTAGCGGACGTCGGAAATGGAATGTCCTATCGAGCTGCATCTCTGAAACATAGTATTCCCCGAATAACCCTTATGCGAAAACATAAGGGAAACCTGCCAGTTAAAGCTAATATGGGTCCTACAGCCGCATTTAGGGAAGAACAATAAAATATGTTAGTTTACATCATTACTATGTCAAAAGCGGGTTTTCCTGTTTCTAAAGAAACGCTTTTGTCTATACATAAGCCACCACGCTATCGTTAAAAAAACTCGCAACTGTAAGTTGTACATTATACAACTTATTTTTACCGAAACTTCCCTTTGTTTGGTAAATAGCTTGAGAATAGTCAATCTACTTTTTCAATTTCAGTTTTAAAAATTACCTAAAATTAAATTTTAAAATGTGGCACAATTAAATCTGTCACTAAAAGTTTGAATAGAGAAACGTTTCTTGCTCCTAGTGTTTTTTAGGTTTTTAATTGCGATGCGTATTACCTGATACAAAACGTAGAAACTTGTCTACTTTCATTGAATTCAATTAAGAGTAAGATCACGTTATTATTGCGTTATATTTGATAATAATTGGTGACGTTGACGTTGTTATTACGTGATTCGTAGCTCGATGCTGACTAGAATTGCTGTTGCCTGTATAAGGCAACTACCACATGTATTTAATCATTGTTTCTAGAACACTTTAAAAGTATATTCAAAAAGCTAAGAAAGGGAGCTATGAAAGGGGATGTCTAAAAGTTCGGAAAATTTAAGACAGAAAGTCAATATCTATATAGGACCATTGCAATGGGAATTTTCAACTCGCGAGTCTCATATGTCAAGTATTTTTTGCAATTTCCCAAACTCAACGTATGCTTCAGTCATAAAATACAAAAAATTACAAATAGTAATGTTAAAAACCATATTCAAGTGAAACTTTGCACTTTCTGGTTAAAATGTTAAAAACTTTCCTTAACATAGATTGCATTTATTAGGGTAACTCTATTTTCTTTGGCTTAAGACTTGACTGATATGCATCTGCATAGGAAATATTTTTGAAATAGACAAATGTTTTGCTTTTATTTCAAGAAAATTTTGTTTGATTTAGTTTTGTATAATTGCTCAGTAAATAAATATTTGTTATTTTGAAATCAATAATTTCTTACTCTTGCAAAAGTGAGATGAGACAGTAGATCAAAAAAAATCTTTAGAATGCGCGAATACTCCGATACTTGTGTATCTATACTTTAATGTTTTTTTTACAAAAATAATTATCCACAATTTTTGGTATTCCCAAATTGCCTTCATTCAAGTCTGATCAACTGTCGAATTTACTTCCAAGCCAGTCGGAAAAACAGACAGGTGCCTGGATAGCTGGAAAATTTAATTTGGTTTCTATTGCTTTAATAGAATGAAACTTTTTCATAGTAGCCACTTCAACTTCGAAGAGGACTTCGTCCATCTAATATTTTTTTATGAATGAGAAGTGAACGAGTTGGCTGCACCTTTTGTGAACTAATTAGTAGAATAGTACATAAGATGAGAAATATAAAGATTGTTAAGTAAATACATATTTGTTATTAATTACTGAAGGTGTTAATTGAAATTCCGAAACGTTAGCTAACATGTTTGTTAGTAAGTTTTCTTCTCTGTTACAAGTTTAGTGCAGTGTTGTACATAAATGTTTGCTGTTTTGAAAATCTAGTTTCTAATGTAAATCTTGTCTTCATTGTTAGGTCGAATTTGTTCAAATCGAGTGGGACTTTCGATTATGTTTTTGGCAAAAAAACGAACGTTTTACTTGCGCCACCGATTTGATTATAGTTCAGTTATCTTCAGGGCTCTGCAAAGGAGCGTACTAGTTTTAGACTCTGTCGTGATACAAACGTATAAAACATATGAATTGTCCAATCAATGAAACGAGAAAACAATTACGATCACAATAAGAGTTGCACTAAGAATGTAGTTACAAAAGTGTAAACACAAACTAAAATACAACACTTATTGTCTACAGCTTATTTGGTTTCACAGATTTGTTTTTGGACTTTGAATACTCCTTCAAAATCTCATAGGGTACCGCAAAATAAGCTAATTGAAAAAGTGAGTCGATTAGATCATACCTATGTATTGGAAATTTAACGTAAATTAAAAACTATTGAGTTTTTGAAAAAGTCTGCCGATGCACTTTTTTACCTAAAAACTATGAAATTTACAGATACATTTCCGAGAATTCAGCAAAGTTCTCCTAAAAATGGTTCGACATGTCAAAGTTTTTAATCCCTCCGGTATCTCTCCGAGCAAATTTTGCTTAATAGGTTGTCCTTAGGTTTGTTGTCTGCGAAAATTTTAACTTCTTGCCGTTAAGAAGTTAAAAACGAACTACGAAATACTTCTTAAGGAGGTGAATTTTAAAGAACCCCAAAATTTTATACTTTGATTAAAAGTTCATAGTTGTCGAACCTAGTGTGTATCACTTTTTTGTAATATTGTTCGATGTAGAATATGTCCTTATAGCCTCGCAGGTTAAATCTGAACCTCCCTATATAGTGTATACCGCAGGGAAAATTGAAATACTAAAAAATGTGATTTACCAGCCTGAAGTAAAAGCTACTGCCGTAGCATGTGACGGCATACAAATAATGACCTAAACTTACATAAAACATTTAAATACGCCAGCAGGTTTAGAATTTCATATAGAGTCAAAGGTATGCCTTTCTATAATAAAATGGAAATATATAATAAACGAATAAATTTCTAAGTTTGGCCCCCTTCATAATGACGGTGCTATAAAATTCTTGTCCTGTTGGAAAGCTTGACTGAGCAATAAACCCAAGTTAATAGCTCGTGAAGTTTGAAAATCTCTCTATCTAATTTTCTGTGTGAAGTTTGCGCGAAATAACTACTTGGTGCACTTTGAAATAAAGTTAGAAGCTCCATTTAAATGTGGTTTGCTTGGGTAAGTAAAATGACAAATGCTTCTGTTTGCAGCTAACAACTTTGCTTAAAGTTTCGCCAGAATAGATAATGCCGTAAGATAATTGTTTGCCCGAGGATGTTGGTTCAAACATTTTAAACAATACAATGGACTCACCCGCATATTTAAAAATTCATATGTACTGGTACGATATCTAAATTGGGTTATCGTTAATGAAGTTTTGCAAACACGTGAATTTTAAATTTGCGGTTCCAAAGCTCATTTTAAAGTCTACTAATAGCAATTACCATAGACATTTTGCTAAATAATTAATTGTGTATTATTAAAGTTAAGTATTATTTTATAGAACAACCACGAAAACTGCGGCTTTGAAGCAATTTTGCAAATTGTCACGAATGGAGAGAATTGAAGAAAGTGGCTCAAAATCTTAATTAAAATTATAATGTCAACTTTATATATTTTTAATCTAATTGCATCGAATGCGAATCCTTACAACAAAAGTGCTAATTTTAGCATGATTTGCTAGGGCACAGGGATTGAGATAAAATAGATTTTAATATTATAGAAGAATTTAAAAAATTATTTATTCATAACTAAGAATGACGGTAATAAGATGAAGGTTATTCGTATAAGATGAATAAAGAATTTTTGCATATGATGAAAAACTATTTAGCGCTGTCAACCTTTAACGCTAAACATGTGAGCCAACTTTTTACCTAGGCAGATCTTTATAGAAGATTAACATTAATTTTATTAATTTAAGGGGTCCAAATATCTACAAAATACTACCTGAATTGCAATATTTACTACAATTTTCTCAAAATCATACCAAGATAGTTATAATATTTAGATGCTTGTTACAACTCTTTGAATCGACCCTTTTCTATTTTCTAATATAAATATTTATGTATAAAGTATATACATTTTTCGCACACATATAATTATGAATGTATTTAAACATTTTCCAGATAAATGTTACTATCAAGGAATTTTAGCTTACATGCAAAACATGTTCCTGTAAGTCTTGATACTAAAAACTTCAAAGATAAAAACCATTTGATGCATTGCTAACTACTTTTATGCAGTTTCAGCAGACCTCATTTGGATTTGAACTTCAAATGCGAAAGTTGTGGCAAAACCTATTAAGCTAAACCCTTTAACTACAAAAATATGGAAATATTTCGCGAAAATATTTGCTAGGCGAATATAGAACTTTAAATATATTTCCGGAGCACTTTATATTCGCTGTTCCGCATAATTTGAGTTAGTTGAGAAAAATTACCCTTTATCAGCATCGGTAATGTAGTTTGTAAAAGGATGACCACAATTCTGATTTCAGGTTCGTGTGGACATTGGAATCATTTTCTCAATTTGAGTATGTGTTTTTTTAAATTTATCACATGTTGTAACTGCCAAAATAATATTTAAAGTGTGCAAGTCATTCGTTCAAATAAATAATGCGTTAAGTTTATTAGATGACCGTTTCTTTAAACATCCTTGAAGATAATCATCTATTAAATGTTAAGTATTGTCTCATTAACCATTATGAAGTGAAATTACATAATGCGACCGGAGTATTAAATTTTATTGGGATTTAAATTATTTTAAACAAAAAAAAACAAATACAGATAATGCCCCAAAATTACATTTGATTTTATGAATAATTTTACCAATTTTCCTTAGACTTAAAATTGAGGGTTAAGCTCCACTAGCTGCGGGAACATCCGAAAAGTTCTTACGGTGACGGGATTAAAAAGTTTCCAATCCGCTGGGAAAATTGTTTAGGTTCCCCCATTATAAAAAAAGTTCAAGTAGAAAAATAGTTAGTTTTTGTAAATATTGTAAAATAAAACAACATTCAAAAAAGTTAATCAGTCCTATTTATATGTGATACTCCTCTGATATTTACTTCCTTTACATTTAGGTTTCTATATATTATTTATAATAAATGAAAATTTATTATCAAAAAAATATTGACCTTCTAGATATGCGCATTTAATAACCCCGCATTATTCGTACCTGTTTTAAAAATAGTGTAAACAAAAGTCAGAATTTATGACTTAGGTCTACTGCGTGCTGAGTTAAAATTCGATAAAATTTATTTATTTTTTACCTCATGTTTAAGCCATACGATATTAACAAATACACATACAGAGTGACTCAGTTTTCGTCTTAAAATTTGAAATAGGGCTTTGCAGCCATAATCATATGCTGACAATTGGTTAATTAAAAAGTTCAATTCATAAAACCGATTGTTGAAAAGAGAACACATTGCACACGATTGTTTCTGTTTAGCGGAAATTTCGAAAACCAGATCAAAGATATTAAAAGAAACCTTTCTTTTAATATCTTTGAACCTTCAATCTTCAATAACCCAAGAAATTGGGTTATTGTATCAACTAGCATTTAAATTTAAAATGATCATCTGCTAAACTTACAGAAGGAATTCAAAAGATCTGTTTCTTAGGAAAGACACGAGTGAGGCCGTAGCTTTTAGAGAGCGTTTCATTTTTATCATTGGGAAATATTTAAGAGTGTGATTCTACATGAGAAGTTAATGGGAATTGACTTGAAGAAAATAATTAAATTTTGCAGGTTGAATTAGTTGACATCGTGTCAGTTAATAGAGCAATTTTCAGCAATGGCTTGCTTATGAGCGTTGGCTTTGATTAATTAAGCGAATGGCACTCCACTGGGATTTCCAAAAGTAAAATCATTTTCAACTTGCGTAGCTAGCGCTTTTGTTTTATTGGCACTTTGTGATAAATGTTGCTGACTTTTACTTGCAGTTTCAAAATTGTTACTTAATTTCATTCCGTTTGGCAGTTTTTTAATGCTGTGTAAACATTCAAATATGGCAATATTTCAGGTAGACTCACATTCGTGAACATTTTCTGTCCCAATTTTCCACTTATCATTAAGAAACATTAATTTTGCTCTCATTATCATGTGTGAATTTTCATTATTATTTTCGAGTTCTGGACAGTCCTCAATTTTTCGCGGCTAAAACCGGACCACCTTATTTAAAAGCCCCTTATTTCCATTTAACGCTTTTCTTCTATGCAAAAATCAATTGGCTTAACATTTCTAAACAAATGATTATATTATGTCGTAAACCTCACGAATGACGTCAAATCTTTTATGTCGTTTACAATTTAATGAGAGCGTATAAAATGGATTTTGCAATCCGGCACGGAATTAAACTAACACCCGTATAATTGAAATCAGATAGACTAATGCTTGCAGACTGCCTTTAACCTACTGGCCATAGTGAAGATAGTGGTCCAGTTAATTCTCCCCAGCAAAAAAAATCGTCAAAGAACTTTTTGTCAAAATTTGTTATTCGTAATTGAAATTACATGTTAACTCGATTAGAAATGAGACTGACTTTTCGCATATATGGCAGTGGCAGATAATTTTATTAATTTAACAAGTTAGCTCTAATTAGGCTTTGGCTTCGAAGTTTAATGATCCAGCTTTGAAGCGACCTACATCAAAATAACATATTTTATAGAAAATTAGATTTTCACTTTGATCTATGATTTAATGGATAAGTGATAATGTAAATATAAATTCCGAATGAGTTCGACGAATTAATCTATAAACCCAAAGTATTGTAACACTCCCGGTTGATCGCTGTTGATCGACATATGAATAGAAGCGAATTGATAACATAACAAAATATGTTGTTATGTTGTATAACAAAATATGTTGTTATATATAATGAATAATGAGATATATTAAGGTCTGCAATTTGAAAAGAAGAAGTTGTTTCCGCAATAATTAGATTTTGGTTCAAATTATCTTGTTTTTATCTTGGTACTTTAAATTAAGAGCGCAATTACTCGTAGAAGGCATGGTGGACGCTTGTGACGTCGTGCCTAAGTAAATAGTGCATAACGCTTATGCTCAAAATAGTAAGTCTACAAGACAATATCAATTTTGTCTGTGGAAAATGAACTCCAAAGTTTACAAGTGGTATACAGTTCCTTTCTGAAAAGACACATCAACAGCAGTACCCAAGAACGGGATTTTTTACGTTACAAGTAAGACAAAAGTGGCAAAACCCAGCGATGCTGATATTATTAATCGGCAATATATGCATAAGAAGGGAAATATGATGACTCTTTAAGAAACCAAAACAAAATTAGAAGAAGGCAATATGATTACAAGACACTAGCTAACTAGACTAACTAAGCTAGCTAAGAGTTATAAAAGGATGTGTGAATGAAATTTTATGTAGCCTAAAGATTAATTATAAGGTCCTGACAAGAAAATTTTGAGATTTCAAAATTCGATTGATCAAAAAGCTCTCCCAATATCAGCAAATCAACCCTGCACAAATTAAAGTTGTTGGCCTGAGTAAAACCTTGTTCCATTGTTGATCATCCCTGGATTGCTTTATTTGCAAATGATGCAGCAAAATGCAAGGGAAATGGCAATTATTTACTTAGGCATAACGCAGGGATGCAGTTAATACGATCGAGTGCAGAATTTTAGTATTTTATTTGGGAAAATTTTCAAACCGCAAAACGACACTCAGTCTACGTTTCTGCATGCTAGCAAAAAACTCTAATAAAAGTGCCTAAGAGTTGCAGAGAATAAAGTAAGTAAAAGATGGCCGAATAAAAGAGAGTGTAAAATCGTAACTGAGTAACAAATGAGGTACAACTGAAATCTATTAAGGAAACATTTATGGGCCTAAACAACACATGCTTGAAGGAAGACACAATTATGAAAAAAGCATGGGTAACATGATACATCCTAGAATTGACAGAATAAATAAAATTCAGGGGTCTAAGTAACGTCATCATAAAGGAAAATGAGCAAAGATACATATGTCTGGAAATAGAAACTCAGGAAAGCAAGTTTCATCAAATCAATGTACATCGAAATATCAAAGAAGTAACAGGACAGTGTAAGAAACTAACATACGGAAAGCTGAAAACAGGAGAAACAGTCCCCCTATCCTGGAAACAGAATCAAAATCAGCTACTTAAGTACGTACAGGTAGAAATTAATATGCCTAGAGAAAAAAAAGGACCGATAATTACAAACTTTTACAACAACATAGGTCTACTCAACAAGCTTAATAACGCAAGATTAATTAGTCTCAGAATCAGAAGCCTGAGGCCACAGGAGGATATTGGAAAGGTGCAAAAACCCAATATAGTGTCTCGAAATAATTGCAGGTTTTGTAAAATAGGTTGGAACAAGAAAATAATTATTTTGCGGAGATGTAAACTGATATGTTTTCTGATTTCTAATTGATTATCAATATGGAGATAAATTTCGACAGCGTACACACAACACAGAATTAGAAAAATATGTAGGAGAGCGGAGGCTGACAAAAAAGACAGGAAAATAATCAACTGTTATAGCAGTGAAGCTACAACAATGAGAGTAGATAAAGAAATAACAAAATGTGAATAAGAAATTTTAAAAGAAGTACTCGAACACCCGAAGAAGACGAAGGAGAAGGTATTCCAATGAATAGATAAGATACAAAAGCAAGACTTTTTCAATGCCACATGTATTATACTCGTCTCGTAAAATAATTTAGTTGTTTTGTGCGATGCCTAGTATTATGGACAAAGACCCTAACAAACAAGCGACTAAGACGATTGAAGAAATCCAGGTTAAAAGTGAACATCATCAACCCGGAAATCTGCAAGATTTATGCCCCATGGTGGGGATTAAGTACAAATACTCTCTACCGCGGCTTATCATGCATGGAAAAATATTCCGTCTACATCCGAAAGGTGCAGCGCACTTCAAGAAGGAGAATGTGCATGTGTAGTCAGAAGTAACACACTGATTTTTGAACTCGTAAACGATTGAGAGAATGGGCTTGCGGAAACGTTATATTATTTAAATGATTTTTACATAATACATCATTTTCATAGGGAAACTAACAACATTCCCTTTATTCCGTTGCCTTCTTAGGTATTTGGATCTCGAGAAATGGATTTAGAACACGCAATTACTTCAGGAAGCCTTGACAACAGTAGCAAGTTTAAGTACAGCCTTAAGTAACAAACGTATAAATAACAACCTAATATTTTAATGATTTTAAAACAATCAAATAAAAAAAATGTAAACGATTTAAAAAGTGTAACAATTTTTTTAATTCGACTACGGCTGTAAAGTATTTTGCTAGTGCGCGAAATGTTATTTTTACGCACGCTTATTGGATTTGCGGACCGGTCACGACGCGAAGTTAATAATAGGAAGAGTCGTTATATTGGAATCAAGTCAAAAATGTATACGTCAAAAACTAGGTTAACGTAAAACGTGCTGTTGATTGACTAAACAGCTCTAAGTAGTATTCTTGCAACCAATATTTCAACATTCTGTTACCTGAACCAGCCTCCAAACAAACACATGGATTTTGAATCACCAATGTCACCAGCTATAAAAAGAATAAATGCTGACAAATTTTCTGACCGCGGATTAGAAATAGTACAAAACTGCAACTTTAATTTCTGCAGATTATATTCAACCGTGGATAAACTACAAACTTACGATTGTTTCCCGCAAAGTTACCTGTGGGGGAGACAATTTATTTGAATTTTTTAAAATGTCTTTGCAAAGTTTTCCGTTCGTCAGTTCCAAGTTCAGAATTAATTAAAAGTATCCGTGAGTTTTAGGAAAATTTTACTTATCAAGAAGAAACAAACATTTAAGTAAGAAAATGTTTTCTACACTCTGGAAAAGTCACTTGTTTTCAAAACGGGAAGTACTTAAGCAGGCAGGAAAAGTTAAATAGATGAAATTGAAAATGCTAAACAGTTAGTTTGAGTTTTAGTTTATAGTTGCCTAAGTGGCATTAATAATTGTGACTTCGTATACCGTTTTTGTTATTTGACATACCATTTATTAGGAGTATAGAGTGGAATATAAATAGCTATTACAAATTTATTATTTTCTTAGCTGATTGGGCATGCAAGCTCATCTAGTATTTATAGTTTTGGAAGCATGCTAAATGATGTTGGAGGCAAGTCGCTAACATCACTGGATATGACATACTGATAGCCTTAAATAGTACTCAATTTAAATTTACTGTTGTCGCACATCGCACCATAATGTTATGGTGACTATTCAGACTTGAAGAGAATGCCTAGATGACTTTTCAATTTTATTTGCAATGCACGCCTAATAATGCACATTTACGACCCTGTACCATTGTCTATGTAATTTATTTAGTATCATAATTACGATTACATAAATAAACTGGTATCTGGTAACTGTTAGTTACTGTGCGAACAAGCTAAATAAAGACACTCAGCATTATAAAATGGTTAACTGTATCTAAAACTTATTTTCAATTATGTACCATCTGATTACCAGTAGTTAATTAGCCGACATCTGAGATTTTACCCAGTTTATTAAATCTATATTGATCCTCTTGATTGCGCGTAATTTATGAAGTCAGGCGTATCAATCATCAGCGTTGTGACGACTTAGCTATGATTGATTACTCTACGTTTTAAATGTGTATACTTTCGGAATAAGGAAGATCAGGAAAGTAGAAATAAAAACTGACTCCCACGATTTAAACACTGTTACATGTGTTGAGAAATGAATAATAAGTTTTTAAACTCGATCAATTGCACTTTATTAAAGTGCAACCAGTGCACAAAATATTACTTATATTATATCATGTGGTTGTACCAAGAACCACTAAATGTAAAACTTTCACTACTGTTACTTCTTCTTCAAGTGCCTATCCGTTCCGGATGTTGGCTATCAGCATGGCTCTCCTTCCTTTGTTCATGGAGATTCGGAAAAGTTCTGTGTCAAACCACGTTCTAAGATTTGCCGACCAAGATATTCTCCTTCGGCCAGGTGCTCTCCTGATGTTAATTTTGCCTTGTAGGATGCCTGTAGCAGCCCGTATCTATTTGGGTTACTCATTATGTGGCCGAAATACTGAAGTTTCCGACTTTTTTCGGTATCTAACAATTCTGGTTCTTTCTTCGCCCGTCGCATTACTTCTGTGTTGGTAGTTTTTTGTGTCCAAGATATTTTCAGTTTTCTCCTGTAAAGCCAGAGTTAGAACGCTTCAATTCTTCTGGCAGTCTCTTTAGTGAGTGTCCATGTTTCCACGCCATATAGAAGGACCGAGAAAACGTAGCAACGCAAGAGTCTAAGCTTCATGTCTAAGGACAGAGTATGGCTTTTGAATAGCGAGCTAAATTTAAAAAAACGAGAGCGGGTCTTCTCGATGCCACATCGTATTTCTGGAGAGTTGTCCCATCTCTCGTTAGTGATTGTCCCCAAGTCTATGTACTGTCTTACTTTTTGTATTCTACTGTAATTGATGTATAAACATGCTTTCCGCGATGTTCCTTTCACTTACCATGAGGAGTTTGATTTTGTCTGCCCCCAAGTCATTACCAACCCGTACTGTAAGCTAATTATGGTGACCCTATCCATCAAACTCTGTAATCCTTGAAATATTATCTGCAAACATTACGGTATCATCTGCATATCTGATGTTATTTAGATTAGGTACCGTTGATAGTGATTCCTTCCTTCAATTTGTCGAGTGCTTCTCGAAAGATGTATTCTGAGTACATGTCAAATAAGATGGGTGACAAAAGCACACCCTTGCCTCACTCCTCGCAGTATATTTATTTGTTCTTTACTGTTACTTCAGGAGTGATAAACCATCACATAATGGATGCGAAAAATACAATCTCATTAACTAATCACGAAGTCATTATATTCAAACTTCTTGTAAGAAAACACGTTTGTTGAATAAAAAAACGTAGATTATGTACTGCTAAAATTTAAACTTCCAAATTAATGCTTCTTTGAATTTCAATAGAGCCGATATTTTTAAATAACGTATTTCACTCTTTCTTCAGCTTCTAAAGCTTCGGGCGCCCATGTTTTTTTCAATATAATGTTTTTTGCTTCAATATGTCCCGAATGCCAAATATGGTTACCGATATTTAGTTGTTTTTGGATAGTCCACTATAATTGATCTGATCTTGGATGTCATCTACTACTTTCGAAAACTTACTGCAATTTTGTGATTCTTTTGTTATCAGAAAAAAAATCAATAACTTTTTTAAACAAAACAGAATATATTTTTGCAAAAAACACACATGACATTTGCATAATAAAAGAGCAGTAATACTTGTGGTTCAACATTTTCATTTAATTGTTTACACCGACATTTCGTGTTAGTACTACCTTTCTAACGCTTTCGACCGAGTGCGATTATTGGAATAATGCGAGAAAAGGAAGTGAGTCAGCTATTTGTAAAACTAATATACCAATACCAATAACCACTGCACAACTAATATAAAGGTAGGACATGTATTAACTGAAGAAGTACAAATACACACAGGAATAAGACAAGGCGACTTACTTAGTCCATTTAAATTCAACATGATTACGGACAAAACAGTCGGTAATCTACCGAAAACAGCAGCAGATGATGCCGTACTCATTGCGGATTCTGAGGGCTCAGAGACCAGTTCCCTTCAATCAATTAAATATGGTCATTAATACAGCCAAAAGCTAATGTCGTATCATCAAAAGAGCAAACAAGATGGAAACTCAAAATTGAGCAGAAAATTATGGAACAAGTAAATCACTTCAAATATTTAGGTGCAGAAATAACAACTCATAGAAATCTGCAGAGTGAAGTCAGAGAACAAACTATGGAAGCGTCTCGAATTTTAGGATACCTAAGAGGCAGTGTGTGGAAAAACAAATACCTCACCATAAACAGTGAAATAAGAGTATATAAATCGACAATCAGACCCGCCATAACGTATGCAGCTAAAACAAGCTGGGTGTGGTACCCATCCAGCACTTTACAAATGATGCGAACGGATGAAATGAAAAAATGAAAAGAAAACACTACACGACAGAATTAGAAGCTAATACCTTAGACAACAAAGCAGGATATAGGTCATGAGAAGGCGGGTATGACAGAGAAGAAAAGATGGGAATAAACACTTAAACAGAATGGAAGACAACAGACTTGTGAAAATCGCGAAAACAACCAACTCCTTCAGACCGACCTTCAAAAACTGTAGGTAGTGCTGGACATCAACGTCCAAAGAGGCATAATAGGTCGAAACAGGCATTAGGATACCTATATGGGTATCCATATAGAAAGGAAGCAGAATAAAACTGTCTTTTCCTGTCTGAGATAAGGGACCTGATTTTGTGCAAAGGTTTGGCTTGTTTCTGATACGTCCAAATTACCTTACCATGAATAAATGCGATATAACATTGAGTGGGAAGAGATACCCTTCTTAAAACACAGACATACAAAGATATCTGACTGCATCGCCGACAGAGAGAAATTTCGAAAAAAACTGTACTATTGCGTTCATCAAAATGTAAATTTGTTCTGCGGATTGCATACAAAAGAAGCAAATTGACTAGGAAATCCTAAACTTTTAATGGGAAGCAATAATGCAATAATAACACATGGTCAAAAACCTTGTATAAGATGTCCCAAAGATAGAGTAAAGTAAGTTTATTGTAAATAAGATAAATGCAGCAGAACTTTCCAGGAGTTCTCGGAGCATCACAACTACTGATACTTTCTCAAGCACCGAATAATTGTCCCGATAACACCCCCGAGGAAGTACTACCATCTACCATGGAACTACCATCCACCATGGAACTACCATCCATGTAAGATACATAGGACACAAGGACACATTAAATCTCTAATCATCCGAACACCGGTACAAATTGAGCAGGAGTTAATTAACCGAATACGAGAAGCTTCTTAAAATGTGATCCCAGACATCTGCGAGCGTGCACAATAACGTGATTGGGGAACAAACATGTTTGGAGTTAAACGGGCAGAACTTCGTCAACATATTATGATTTAACAACTTAATTGTATTTTATTTGATTAATTTATCATATTAATCATTAATACATAACCTTACACACAGTAAATGTTTGTTTACATGTGTGGCGAGTTTAGGTATATCACTCATCTGTCCCAAAAAGGTTGGCAGCACTGACGGCAAAGTGACAGCGTTATCCTAACCTCAAAATATTTCTTTTACTTTCCTTTTTTTTGTTTTGTGTTTACCCAGGGTTACTAAAATTTTCAATAATTAGAAGCAACAGGTATTTACGTCATGTTAATGAGGCAGATTACCTTGAAAAACATTGTTGCCATCCTTCTGATCTAGTTTTTTGCAAATGTCTCAGTTTTTAAGAACAATTAATTTTTTTACTTCTTTTCCTATATTCTTAAAACACCCCCAGACAACACCCTCTGAGGAATGACGCCCATTTTGAATCACCCTGTATACTTATAATCTTGTACATGCAAGGAAAAGTGGTAAAAATATATTATGACAACGTATTAATTCTTAATAACCCAGACACAGCTCCACAATTGTTATTTGTTAACAAATCTTCTTAAAATGAATAGTGAAATAAATGAAAATGGATCTCCTTTAATTTAACAGTAAAATATATTTGTATTAGACATCTATGTACTGTTTTTAATACTGCTGCTTTAAATAGCAATTTTTACTTTTCTGCTGTCCACGATTGCCTTGTACTTTCTTAAGACATAAGTGAAGATTTTTTTATAAATGTATTTTGGATAAACCGAATGTTGCATCTAAAGTGCTTTTTGCAAGGTTAATTTCAATAAAATATTGCATAACAGCACAAAAACTAATTGGTGTACAAAATAGTTTATGGATGTAATCACTCTATCAATGTTACATGCTTCGCGTGTTTGTTAGAAAACTTCATAGAAATTCGTTATTTGTTCTGAAATATTAACTTAACTATTATTAGCTTAACTAAAGTTCAGTTAAGTTTTTACACTGAAATTATTAGTTCTGTTAATTCTCTGATATTTAAAATCTCAAATGGAATACGCTATATCTGTGCAATTAAAATTCACCATCGCCTAAAAATACTTAAGACAAAACAGTCATTAATGATATATTAAAACACAATATCCATGATTGGCGGAAAATGTATCGAAATTGAAAGCATAGTGTTTTGTGACCTATTCAAAATCGAAATGCGAACGAGAACAGTATTTTCCATTTTAAATAAAACTAAATTAAAGTACCTACATGTGTTCTGTGACCTCAACAATGTGTCTTAAATAAAATGAAAGCACTTTCGCTTGGATTGAATTGCCCGAGGCCTCTGATATTGAATAGCGTGCTCGTGACGTATTAATATTGTGTGGCGGAGGAATTTTATTTTACTTAACAATACCACATAATCACATAAGTTCTGATTGGTGGAAGCCTATTTTAGATTTCAGTTTCTTCAGAATCGTGGCGTTTTCGTCCCTTCGTAGGTTAGCATGGGTTTTTAAGTAATGAACCTGCCCACGGAATAAAACTTTAGCAATAACATCTTGCCGATGGCTTATATATGTTTCAATTTGTTCGCGTGTACGTCGAGCAGGTAAATAATCTTCGGTTTGACTTTGGATATTTCAAAAATCAACTTAATAACTCACCTTTATTAACTAAAATAAGGAAAAGAAAAGGAAATGTTTCAAAGGAATTTTAAAGACTGCATTGGCCGATTTCCACAAAGATGGGGATTACTTTTTCTCCCTTCTATAGTGTTTCATCTGATATCGAAAGTATCGAAATCTTTTCCTATGTGGATTGGTTGTTGGAATCAAATCCGTAGCCCCTAAAGTTTTAGAGGCGACTTCAAGCTTCAACTGCCATCGATTTAAAGTTCTGTGGGCATTATGTTCAAATGATTTCCCAAAGTTTAGGTCGAATATTTCTATGTAAAATTAGTACAATTTAAGACAAAATGATTAATTGACATGAGCAAAACTACTATTTTCTTTCTTTATTCCAATCGGGAAGTGCCAAAATCTAAAATAATCCATCAAGATAAATAAGTATATATCATAGTAGGGATTGAAAATTTAACTGTTAACATCGCTCTTAATATCTTTGGTAAATTAGCAAAATCCAGATGTCCCTTACTCTAGGTAAACTGACATAATGTCTCCACATGAATAACCACTACCTAGATATAAATCAACTTGTGCACGGTTTACCAAAATCCCATTTCTTGAATTTAAAAAAAACTATAACTCGTATATGTATCGTTGTGTAAATAGTGCTTAAAATTGCGGATGATCGGTATTTTATAGACAATTACAATTATCGACAATTGTCTTTATTTCTGGGAAAAAGGAGAAAAATCCTTAATAAAGTTCGTGTATCAAATATCTCCTACTTCCAATGAACTGGAATGAAATCACCCCGGCATCATTGCCCGAGTGTTTCAAGGAATGTAAGTAATGGAAAGTAATGAACATTTTATTGGAATCTGTTAAAACATAGTAGTCGTAAAGATAATTTAGCTATTTAGTCCACAGTGTACAAAAGATTAATTTTATTAAACCGTACAAATTATTTACTGAATCCCTCAAGGATCCCCGCTCTCACCGTTTCTCTACAATATATACTGCCATGACATATACAATTACAACTTACCAGACAAAAATCAAATCGACAGATCGGCATACATATTACAATACGCATACGACACGGCACTTATTGTACATGACAAAACTACTGAGAGAGCAGCGCAAAGACTCCAAACACAAACAAACAACACAATGACATGGTTTTATAAATGGAGACTAACACCAAACGCGTCAAAAAACCAACTTCTGCTCACAAACCACAGACTCAACGCTGATTCCCCTACAATAACAGCAGACGGCCAAACGACACAACCAAAAAACGACGTAATATACCTTGGAATCACAATCGACCACAAACTTAGATTCACTAAACACATACGAAACATCAGGGCAGAAACAATAAAGAGAACAAAACACTTCCGATCACTGACCTACAAAGACAGAGGAATTAGCACAAACACCGCCACCAAAATATATAAAGCTATTTGTAGACCCTTGCTAGACTTTGGACATGTACTCATGACCAACGGAACAGAAAGGACAAAACGTTATACACAAACAACAGAGCAAATTGCACTAAGACTAATAACACGAATAAGACACCCCCAAAACCCACTACACAACCCCCCCACCCAACTACTATACGAACGTACAAACATGACAAAGATCTCGGAAAGACTCATACAGCTACAGACAAAATGGACAAACAACCCCTACAACTGGACCATACTGAATCCCCTTTGTCTTACAAGACCAACCAGACAATCCCGCTTCCGTTTCCCTACATTAACGCTACTCGAACACTTACAAACGCAACGGACTAGTGGACAATAAAATAATTTCTTCTTGCCACTGAAATCTTATTTATTTAATAGTATTATTAACCTAGAATGGGAGAATTTTCATATTTGTTTTTTATTTAGATTGGGACTGCATGTATTAAACAAGGGCAGAAATACCGATAGGTCGATAGCCTTTTTTAGAAATAAAGATGTTTACTACTACTATTGTTAACCTAGAATAGGAGAATTTTCATATTTGTTTTTTATCTAGATTAAGACTGCATGTATTAAACAAGGGCAGAAAGACCGATAGGTCGAAAGCCTTTTTTTAGAAATAAAGATGTTTACTACTACTACTACTATTTACTGAACTGGATTACGAAATCGTCGATGCACGCGTAGATGGGCAGAAAGGTAAACACCAAAAAGTATTAATGCGAGTGGGAAAACTTTCATTAAAGGTATTATGCAGGGTGGACGTATTCACCCGATTCTTTGACGAACGGAGCATAGGAAGTTATGTAAATATATGGACTGTCGATTAAAATACGACAACGTATTAGATTTTTGCCAACAAAAACGGGATGCGGAAAATCTGGGAATATTTTTACAGATCGCTAAATTATTTGGAAATAAGTGACCAGTTTTCACCATTTTCTTTAGGTTTGTGAACTTCCTCAAATCACAATGAAATAACCGAGATTTACTACTTTGTCTACACGATTTTTTCACGTGACACGCGTTTTGATAGCTATGCTACCGCAACAGGAGACAAAATTAAACGTCAGCAAGATAGTAAAACTCAGTTATTTCACAGCAATTTTGACCAAGAAATAGACTTGCTACGACAATATGCAATTGACGAAGAATATCGAACAAAGAATTTCAGAATCTTATTAAACAATAGTCCTACCTAATTCGGTTAGTCTTTGAAAATAAAATAACGATGGTTTGGAATTTGAACATAGTAAAAGTTAAACGGAGCTTGAACTTTATCACCAAACACTAACTAATTTTAAACACAATATTTTCCTTTTTGCACATTTTTCTTTTGGTTTCGTGAATAGGAGCAAAATAAGTTTCCATAAATCAATCATTTAAATACCTCTGATCAATAGTAGTCTAAAGAAGGGAGATCTGACAACGTGTTGTTAAATTTAATAAAAGTATGATGGATTGCATTGTGAGCAGATCATGTTATAAAAAACTGAAATAAGTCAACCAGTAGAAATATCACATTTCAAGTTATAGAGAATGATGGATTTGCCTGAAGAAAATGAAATCCAATGGAGAATATATGAAAACTTATATACAACACACATACTTAGATACGCAAAAAATGGCGACAAATATGAGCAGCAAAATGTGGTTTCCCTGATTATAAAATTTGCCTTCAAAAAATTAGATAAATTATTTGGAGATGTTAAAGAGAGAATACTCATAATCTTATAGTCAGTTTCAATATTTCTTATATATTTGCATGCATGCACATATGCATTTTCGTTAGTCTACTATATCTATTCAATAGGTTTCGACGGTTTTCATACTAAATTACGTACTTGCCTAATTTCATTAATATTAAGTTACTTTGACTTAAATAAATGTACAAAGCAAAAATAAAATCAAATTACGTCATACAACCATTTTAAACTTGATATAAATCCCATACAAAAGCAATAGGAAGAAAACGACTCCACCTATCCAAATTATCATGAATACTCTACGGTTAAATCTCTCAAAAACTGCTTAAACTTTCTTACGAAAATGTTTCCTACTTTAATGCCCCTAATATTAACAACACCCAACTTGTAGCTCTTGATACCCATATAATATGAACCTCTTTCACATATAGTTAGCCTATGTTTTGCATACGCAAAATTTGTTGAGTCATTAAACTTTCAAACGATTTTCTTTTCATCAACACATAAAGATATAATAAATAACTAAATATTGCATAGCAATTGAAAGTTTTCGGCATCATCAAAGCCGTCATGAGCGTACGATGTAAATACATGCAGATTTCGAGATGTGATAATATCAGGCATCCCTCGGACCTGTTTCAGGCCTATTAGTTCTCGTCAGCTGGGTTAAGCTTCAAAATAACACTCTCGAAACCTGCACTTTATTTCAGTCCAATGGAGTTGCGTGCCGATGTAAAATACAATGGATAAATAAAATGCAGATTTCGGCAGTGGAATTTTCACGCGAAATCCAGCTGACGAGAGCTAAAGATTCTAAAGAAGAAAGAGACAAGATTCGTAACCGGTCCGGGGGGTGCCTAAGATCTCTAAATCTGAATTAAATGTCAATATGTTAACGCTGTATCAGTTAAACGAAGAAATTAGGTAATTGCTTACTTTTATTATTAATGTTTACTGACTGTAAAACATTTAAAGTTGAAATCTATTCAATTAAAACCGTTTACCAATGCATGGATTTAACGTGTAACTACCCACATCTAATCTCGCAAAATAGGACATAACCGGAAAACCGTAAAACTTAGATAGTGCAGACCAAAGCAAAATGTTCCTTCTTCTGAGCATAGACATAGAAAATAAACTGTAATCATGATCATGCCATTCTAGGTTTTTACTTGGTATTTAATTTTAATTGAGAATAGTCAGCTAAAAGTGACACATATATTTGCAAAACAATCATTTATAAATGTTATTTTCTTTTCTAACTTTCATTTTCTGAAAAAGGATTTAGTTGCTGGTAATAAACAGCATCATGTTTGATGAATTGATGCATTTTAGAAACTTTCGAAGCGTGCAATTTCAACTCTAATCGCAAATCTAACCATGTAAGATAAAAATATTTCCTTGGATGCATCACAGCTGTTCTAATTTTCACATATAGCTATATATATTTATAAAAAATTAATTTTTAGAACTAGAACTTTTACTTCAGGTATTTGTAATGTTTTTATATTATTATATACAGTTAGTCATAGATAACTGAACTATTTTATAATATTGCTTAGTAGTAAAGTTAAAGTTGCATTTTCAAAAACCAAATGGCATCGAGACATAACCTTTAGATTAAATTTTTGCAGACTCTTCCAGAAAACCATTTGACTTTGAATAGTACTCTACAGCTGCTGATAAAAAAATATATTGAAAAATTTCCAATTAACAGAGCCAGCTAGCGCTCCCTAACCGATGCCTTTAAATTCATTTTAGCTTCGATTTTTTGATGCGATTAGCCCCATTGGATTAAGGTGTTTTTGGTTAAGGCCTTTGCAAAGTCAATTGAAGATGAAAAACCTCCAGTTTGTTAAAAGTTGGCACCATATTTTTGTATTGTAGAGGAGATGCAATTAGGCTATGAATCAGTCCACTGCAGATGCAACTACCCAGGACTCTTTTGTACTCAAGAGATATCGCATAAACTTTAAATACTATCATTTTGATGTGTAGAATCACTAGTGTCGCTTTCATAAGTGTAACCCTGTAATTTCTGTTCAGAATCAAACTTGGTTTGGACATATTCAGCATCAAATTATAGACAACATTTTTCAGAATCGGTTATCCCACAACTGTGAAAACTACCTTTGGCCATATTGGACATTTATGAGACCTGGAAAGTGTTTAATTGACCGAATAACCAGCCATAATTTGCCGGACTAAATCAGACTAATAAAAAGACACACACACGGTTATTATATAGATAATCAAAAAATCTTGTAAATATTACCTTTGATCTAATAATTTTTAAATCCAAAAGAATCGATAGGGTAATCCAACGGTCACTAAAACTGCACTAGTACAGCGTTTCCAATCCTAATTCTGTATCCGCAACAATCACGTGTAAATTCAATTTATTGCACTAAGGGACACTAATTGGTGACCTATTGCACTGAGCAAGGAAATCGAATTTCGAATCGAGTTAATAAACACTAATCAACTTGAAAAAGTTCACTGGCTTAAACCGCTCATAAGTGGCTATTTGCAAAGTTGCGCTAAGTGCTAACACTACCTATTTTATTTACACTTAATTTACTTTAAGCCTGGATTTAGGTTTCTATGTAATCAATTTCAGGTGTTTTGCTGTTAGATCCGAATAACTAGGAATATTCATAACAAATTTTATAATATCAAAAAATCCAAATAAAAATCATTACATTAGTCCATACACGAGGGTCATCACCACCTTCGCGCACTTCAACCCAGTTCCGACATAACCAGAGGCCTTCGGAAGATCAACATACGAAGAAAACAAACTACGGAAGCACCGCGCGTTTACTACGTCCGCGTGCGAAGGAAAATGATCAAAATCATTTCGAGAGTTCCCGGTTCGAGGATCTGATAGGCAGCAAACGTATGACGGCAGTGTTGCCGCAGACGAGATAATCCGGAAAATCGTGGAAATCGCCGGAATATAACTACTTTGAACAGCACTTGGCTATTACAAATTTATCAATTATTGCAAATATATGCAGGACGTAGTTTGATGTTAAGAACAATATGAAAACTTCACAAGAAAACTTTTCTGTGTTCTGAAGAAACACATTTCTTAAAATCTCCTACGACGAAAGCATGCAAAATTATTAACTATAGAAGAACTTACATGTAATTTAATAGACGAATGTTTTGTGGAAAAATACTCTTTTTTTAATAGCAACTCCCGAAACAATTTTTGTATGAAACGTTACGAACATGTAACATGCACTAAATGTTTAAGTAAATAATTTCACATTTCAAAGCCTACAAATGTTTTTTTTTTCAAACTTGGTCCTTTTTGTCGTTTAAAGTCTTATTAAAAGTTGAAGTGACAAAAATGTAGAACTGTTTTCGCTCAGCACACTATGTAAAAAGGTTCCTATGGACATAGTCTGCAAGTGCTACGTTTCCGAGATAAAAGCTATGTGCTTTTTAATTGAGTTCTGAATTGATAGCCGCAGAAACGGTTTGGGCGATTTGAATGAAATTTTACTGTTTATTGAAACAATGACCATCGTCTGGTGAATGGTTTCTGGACATTTCCAGAGGCGTATTTAATTGGGAAGTGAGTTATTGTTTTTCAAAAAACAGTTCCCTGATTTTTTTTTAGCACCAAGAATCAATCGTTGATAGCGTTTCACTATCCTAAATGCCGATCATTCAATATTAACAAGGAATTGCGCAAAAAAAATTCTATTAGACATGAATCGGGGTATCTTCTTATGTTTTTCAAATTATCACAAACAGTGATCCGTTATCGGATATGTGCCTTCATTATTACTTATAGAAATTATAAGATCGTCAATTAAATTGATGCTGAGGTATGGCTGTAAAAAACGAATCAGCAAACCAGAGAAAAAAATAAAAAACGATGTACATATAGTGTTTTTATATGCGGCGGTCTCAAAAACAGCAAAAGATGTACCGAGTGATAATTCTATGCAAAAGTGCAACTGACAAATACAATCCGAAAATTATGATTTTAAAATATCATAATAGCTTTAAAAAATCGATCAAATCAATGTACCGGCTCAGTAATAAAAATATATAATTAATTTAATATGAAAGGTAAAACTTAACATTTTCTTAAGGCCTTTGACACTGGCCTGACATGTGTCCAGTTCAGTATTCTCTTGATAGTTCAATATACAAAGAGTATCCTAATGTGTATGTCGAGGGCTGATTAATTAACAAAAAGTAGCACATTAGTATAAACTTATCCTGGAAAATTGGGAGCCAAGCATCAGTGTAAAGCTTGACAATCAAAATCTACTCATTCAAGTAAAGGTGTAGCTTTTTTTGAACTGCAAATGAATATTTGATCTTCTCTGTTGCAAACTAAACATTAAATTTCCTCAAAATATTTATGACATGTCATTGTTCCTAGAATTTCCTCTAATATAAAACATTTAAAAAATAATCTCCAGAATCAACAACTTAATAACTACCTACAACTTAATAACTTTTCTGAACATCTTGGAAGCACCCCTATTTTACTTTATATTGCTATTACTCCACAGTCATTAAGATAAAAATATGTCATAAATTAGAGACAAACAGGTAATATTTTAAAAGTATATAGTTCAATTATAAAGGTGTGGTCAGGAAATAAGGACTTAATTTCATGCAAGTTTTAAATAATTTTTTAATAACTGCTTATCACAAGACTGTTTGTAGACCCCAGAAACAGTATATAAGAAAGAACTGCTAGATATTAGTGGGCATCAAATAAGGATCAATAAGGAAAGATCATGTTTTTTACAACCGGCCATGCCCCTGCAGAAAACATATTTTTTAATGGATCTGTCCGATCTGGCTACCTGTAGAGGATGCGACTTAAAGGATGAAAGAACTCTACATATTTGAAAATTGTGGAAATTTAAGCGAACAAAAATCAAGTAGTACAAGATGGCATACGCAACAGGAGGAGAGCGAACCCTCCTACTGGGAGGTGATGAAGTGAAGTCTTACTTAATGAACTCGAGCGTACGAATATACAGAAGTAATGAATCAGTAGAGGTCACCTGAGCACAATAAAAAAACGGACAGAACTGACCGCAGTTTATTGAATTAATTAATCTTGGCGTTGAGGCAAGAGTTTTAGAAAGAAAACAGCTGGACTGGAATAGCACTCAACCCAGAGCGCAGCACTTCCAACTCTGAACAGCAAGAAAGCACCAAACCTTTTCGAAAATAACAAAAAAAATTAAAGTGCAAGCCAATATGATGTTTCATATCCGGAAAGAGACGTTATTCAGGAAATCAGACGTCGCACTTAAGGCATTTTTGCTAAATGTAAATTGACACAATGTTCACTGATGTTGTCAAGTTGAGATAACTTACTCATTTTGAACATTATTGTGGTGTAGAAATAAGAAATATAACGAACTTCTTGTTATTATAATAATCATTCATATCTGCCATCAATACAGGATTAATGACGACAGATAACATGAAAAAAGCGACTGAATTGTGTCATAATTCAATAACGATTCAATAACGATTCAAATTTGAATTTTTAAAAAAATTTTCTACAAAATTAAACAACTAGTGGCAAAGTACGATGCGGCAAAAAGACGAAACGTGTTTGCAGTAGAAACACTTTATATACTTCGTACTTTTAATATGCCTGAAAAACAGGGGTTTGTTTAGGTTTACTCAATCCATCCCTTCTTGCAGAAATTGTTATTTAAATTTGGTAAATATTAACTTTCATAATTAAATTATCATAAAAGACTAATTAACTAAGTTTTATATTGGGTAACATAAATTCGAGTTGAGCTTCACAATTTGTTGACCGAATGGAAATATAATTATTAATTTAAATAAACCATCTTGTCTTTTATAAAATTAACAAGGCTTGTAATTCCATACGAAAAAACCCCGGAAGTTATCGATCCCTAAACATCCTAAATTGGCTAATTTCTTATGGCTGGTAATAAATATTGGAAGAAATATTCGACAGGCGAAGGTCTAAACTCAAATCAAATGTTGACTTTTTCTACAATAAACACGTTGGAGTCTTGTAAATTTTCACTTTATTGAAAACGGGAAGACATGAAACTAAACTTGTAATACTTCTAGCTGCACTCAGTAACCTATTTCACTAATTTGATGGAAACACATTACACATTGAACACTGAAGTTGTATTATAAATGCTTTCTTTTACTTATATTTACGAAAAAGGGTTAAACGAGTGAGTAAATAGTGTGGTCGTGGAGGTCAACTCTTGAAATAAAAGAATTGTTGGCGTTAGGTTTAATTGCACACTTGTAAATAAAATAAGTGATTGAGAGAAACGACCGATAGGTCGATAGCATTTTTTAGAAATAAAGATGTTTATTACTACTATTATAATTTAATAAATATTATAGAATGATTTGTTTGAGAAGTGTGAATGAAATTTGAAATAAAATATTTTTCAACTTTATAATTTACCATATTTATTATGCACTATCATTGAAATCGGCTGCTTTAAAACATTTCTGCACTTATAAGAAAGCCAATCTGATTTAGAATTTACTGCAATATTGTCCATGTAAGACAAATTTATAATTTAGCTAAAACAAAGATTTCAAAGGACTTTAAATGTATCCATTAAACGCAAGTCCAGATTTTCAAACATAAACGTTTATAGTTTATCAATGAAATTGGACTTTAGAGTTGCACGTACGTGTATAAAGTACTGTTCTTAATAGTGTGGAAAATGGATGATGGTTTCATTTGCCTGAGGCAATTTCCTAATTAACATACAATTAAGTGAAATGACCCGTATATTAATTAGCCAAACTTTACATTAATTATGAAAAGTGCAATATTTATAATTATATACTTAATTGAATCTAAATTACAGATAAGGGTCCTACAATAAAAGAGGCTATTAACTGAAGAAAGAAATGGGAATTTTTCCGGTCAGATGTAGAATGTTGAAATGTTCATGTTTTACTTTTATGCCTTTTTGCGATTGTGTCGTTTTTATCTTTTATTTTTATATTTTTTATCATATAAAGAAAGAAACTGTGCGTCGTGTTAAAAAATCCATATAATTAATATTATTTTTGACTAATTAAGGAACTGTCCATGTTCAGAATGCAGTTTTTTTTCAACAAATCTCAGTTTGAATATACAACTTTCTTAAAATTCCTTTGAAATGGTATGGTTAAAAATGAATAGTAATGTAGGTACTCGTATTACGTATTGATTGATATTTTATGTTTGTTTAATGTTGAGTCATGATTTCTCTATCAATTAATACAGACCAATAATTAATAGTGATTCCTGCTAATTTGTACCCTCTGTACTCTTCATGTTACGGTGACATTTCAAAAATATTCCAGATGAGTAATAAAGTTGTGAATATAAATGCTAACTCAGTAGTTCAAAGTCATGTACATTTCAATATTTAGGACGTATTCCAGATTGCTTCAATTCTTGTATTGCAGTATTAAATATAAATAATGAAAGTGAGCAAATGAATAGCAATTCAATATTCCTGAAACTGCATTATCCCGTATATATTTTTCTTGCATATGGGGCGTGCGGTTCATCTAAAGCTACTTCTAAACGCAATAACGAAGTAATTGGAAAACTCCATTAAACGAATGATTTAACATCTTGGCAAATCCACTTTGGTTTGCTTAGTGTTTCTTTAGCTGCATTGTAACACCAATAAATTTAGATTTAGGTGTAGGAAATTGCACGACATTGATTATGATTAATTTGGCAATTTATTGGAGGGCTTAAGAGCAGAACTCATTATTCTCCGTTATTAACTTGAATACTTTACAATGGCTAAGCCCACAATATTTTAAAATTGACTGAAGAATTAAGGAACTGTTTGTTCTCCAAATCTGAGATTCACGCTGACGATAATGATTGGCCTGCTTACAAAAGCTGAATAACTCATTTTCGAGAAGCGTGACATTGGAAGAAATTTTTGTGAATTTTTAGAACCAACTTCTGTTTACGAAGAAAAACAAACATGCTTTCTATGACTTAAAAGCATTAAAGGTGAGCATTTGTTCCCTGGTTTTAATGAAAATCATTCAGACGAATAAAATAATTTCTTGGTGAAGACCTAAAGAGGTCACAGACAAGACAGTCAGAGCTGGAAATCCTGAGAAATTCTTTAAGAGCTGTAAAAGGAATTATTAGGAATTAATATTTAGGTTGGAATACTCAATTTGAGAAAGAGGAGCACGGATTATAAGAACAAATATCCTATAATTCCCTTTCAAGAGTAAGCTCGATAAAAAGAATCCGAAATTGGCGGCATTTCGTTTTGGTTTTACATTATTAACAGGATAGAAAGTTCAATTCATTGGAGTAGAAGCCAAGATACTCCGCTAGTTCAGTGCTATAATAATTCCGCATCGATTTCAATACCATGATTGAGTTTCGGCGACATAAAGGAACTCGATTCTTTTATGGGGAAAGAAAAAGAGACTTGCAAGAAATATAGTTTCAGGTTGCTACAACCTTAGCTTTGAGAAAAATGCTTCTAAAAGATTCGACAGGTAAAAATAACTTTTCAGTTTTATTGAATCATGTTTTGTTTCTAGCATTCTCTTTAGATTTCCGTCTTCGAAATATAAGGAATATCTATTAATTTTGATAAATAAGTCTGTTTGAAAAAAGATATTGCAACTCGTATTGTGCGTTAAACGTGTAATCATGTAATAGAATTTAGACGCAGAAACGTAATTGTGGTATTCACTAGTTCCTGTCGTTATAACCACAAATGGAAGGTTGTTGTTTAAAATACACGTAATCCGAGCAGTACTACATAAGCAAACGAACCTCTAATTTAATTCGATCCGGTAAACGTGTTCTGCAGATTGTAGAAATAGAGGTGTTAGTTTTTAAAAAATGCAACTGAATTGAAGTAAAGTGACACAGAAAAACATTTAGTATAAAAGTCAATATCAAGACTATTATACTAAAAAAATGTGAATAAAAACCCTATAAGTCAATAAATATTTCTCAAGATATTTCTATATATATTTTAAATGTTTTTGAAGACAGGGATTTTTCAAATACACATTATACTACTTGACATTGCTAATCCATTTGGCAGAATTAGGTCTGGATAACCATGGTCGACGTCACTTTAAAGTTAATAATTTTAACTCTACTTTTAACCCTATTAAAATCTGTTAAATACACCAAAATGTATTTAACAAGTTTGCACCTGATAACAATTTGTTCCTCGAAAACAGTCAAAGTTGTTCACTAGAGAATGTAACTAGCTACTAGGTGCCGACAGCTGGCAGATTTTTCAAATTTCTCCACTTTATATGGGCATCTGTCTTGATTGGGTGTGTGCCATTCCCATAAAATGTATGACAAAAAAAGCAAGCAAGAAACACTACAAAGAAAGAAACACTACATTTTATATCTGCAAATCACATGTCATTGTTAATACGTGTCATTATTTCCATTTAATCAGTTAATTGTACATCTACTAAAGAAATTCGATCTTTACATATTTTCTCAAATCCTTTGTTTGTTGGCTGAAGTCAACTTGTTTTTCTTATGGGCGCCATATTGAATTTCTGCATTTTTAAATTCCCCTTTAAATATGCTCTTCAACCATGTATAACATGTTTATGGTCGGTCAAGATAAATAATTAAAATTAACAAAATCAAGATTAAATGGTAGTAGGCATTGATATTTCTATTAATTATTACTTTAAATTATTATTGATCATACATCGAACAGTGCAAAAGAACAAGTAACATTTTAGGATTAAAGCAGGTGATCAAATAAGCCACCGTTTTCTCGCAAGCACAACATACATCGTCTCATTACTGCTTCACAGGATTTTCTGATCATTTCTGGGGTAATTCTGTTAACAGCTTCTATAACAGCGTGTCTCAGCTCCTCTTCGGTTTCGTATGACCTACAGTATACCACATTTCTTAGGAAACCCCATGCAAAAAAAACAACCGGTGTTATGTCAGGGGATCTCGCAGGCCATCTTACTGGTCCCAGGTTGCCTATCCACTTGTTGGGAATTTCGTGATTTAAAAATTCTGTGATAATACGTCCATTATGTGGCAGCGCGCCGTCTTGTTGGAAATACAAGTTTTGCAGGGTAGCTACTGGAACATCCATAAGTGCTTCGGCTACGTTAGTTTGTAAGAGGTTCAATATCTCTGGGAATTTAAGTTCTCATTAAAAAAAATGGTCCAATCACGTGGGTACCCACAATACCTAACCAGACGTTAAATCCAAACCTAACTTGGTGCCTAACTTGACGAACTAGCCGCGGATTTTCATCTGACCAAAAATTAGTAGATTAAACGAACTTACCTAAGTGAAGTTCTATCTTAATTTTACGAAGCGCCTCCTCCTCTAGGAAAATTACAATGTAGTACACCATTTTTGTACGAGATGGCCACAATCTTCAAAGCTGAAAGACACCTGTCATTGCCCCTCCATAGGCTGGTCCCTTTGACAGCCCTTCATTATATTGAAAGCTAGTTGTTGCAACTTAACAAGGGGATAAACTGTTCTACTGCAACCAGGTAACAGTTCAAAAAAGGGTGCCTTTTATGTAAGGGATAGGGTGGGACCCTAGAGGAGGAGGCGCTTCGTAAAATTAAGATAGAACTTCACTTAGGTAAGTTCGTTTAATCTACTAATTTTACTTGCGCCTCCTCCTCTAGGAAAATTACAATGTAGATGTTTAAAGCAAGTTGCAACATTGAATTATTTGTTGCTCTTACACTCTTCCTTAGAGCGACAACGCTATCTAGCAAATATTAATTGCATCTGTTGTAAAAATGCATTGTCTGTTGTAAAATTTTTGCCAAGACACTAGAAGGTTTGCTTCAGCCCGCTGTATTTCCATACTTTTCCTGTGGGCAGCCGAGGTAGCAGCATGCTAGTGGAGTGGACAGAACAAAACTGTAGTGTCTAGACCACTCCTTAGAGAACATTCATACTCCAGCGACTCAGCGTCTGGATTGTCACGGCGTTATAATGTTGTTCCTTTTCGAAAAGTTACTAGTAGCTTAGTAATCTGTGCACGGATGTCTTTCGTGTAACTGATGTAAGTTATTAACGCACTTGCTGTACATATCTCGGGTTTGGCAACAGAATGGTATAATAAAAGTGGCTTGGTATCCGCCGAGGGCGGGGGTCTTCATTCCTGCAGGTGTTTTACTTTGGATTCCTGCCTTCTTGGTTATATTGATATTGGTCAATTCTATCAAGACAAAGTAATATTACAGTTAGTGTCACTGGTTTGACATTAATATGTTCTTCTTGTTTAAAGAAGACTGCTTCACCGACCGCAATGGTCTTTTTGATAGCGACACCTGTTTTACCGACCATGGAGAGCTGGTTTACAGTCCTCCCTATTCCCAACACTGCCATTGGAACAATTCAACCAAGATTTCGGGTAAGGCGGTCTGCTTGTAATTGGGCAGTACCTACAAACCATAAACTCATAAGTCTGACGAATGGCAAATAAAGAGAACACTTGTTTTGCATTCAGGAGTTAAGCAGGGTCTTTAACTCGTAAGGACTTACAGCCTAGCCTTACACTTATACAGACTTACAAACTGCATGGCCTTAAGCTCGTAA